>CM037472.1:10067867-10267867 GCA_021014325.1 Plazaster borealis
TCACATGGTCCTAATGTTGAAATCACGGCGATTGCTATCGACAAGACTGGCTATAGATTAGCATCAGGGGCACTAGATGGTAAGGGACTTCTGGTTGAGTCTACATAGATATTAAATTTTATAAATACTAACAGATATGCTTAAGAACCTCTTCAGTCCAGGCTCTGTGGCTCTTATGTAAACGTGACATCACAGGCTACATAGCCCTACTGTTTTTATACCCTTCCAGTGCCAGTACGAAACTTGTTAAAATCCTAAAACAGCTATTATGACGTCACAATATTCAACATGGCTGCCAGTGCTCATTATTCGACTCATTTTTTTTAAAGGACAAATCTGCGATGGACCTATAGCCAAATATCTTTCTCATGACATCTGACTGTTCCAAAATCCATGCTTGTATCATCAAAGGCACAATTCCCCCAAATATTTCCACGAGATCTGGCCCTCTATTGTTAAGAAGTTTCCAAAAACTGTTTTCCTTTTAAAAACAATTCTTATTCAATTAAACAGGATCTTTAAAGGTGTGGGATTTCGGAAGTGGGCAAGAGATAAGGTCCTGGGCTCCCAATCTAGAGTCGGAGAGAGGAGAGGAGGACATTGGCGTGACCAGCCTGCTGTATATTGAAGTCAGAGAGAGACGCTGTATAGTAGCATCAGGTTGGAACAACAAGCTAAGATTACTTGAAGTAAGTGAGAAATGTCATTGCTAAGGAGTGTCTCAAAAGTTTGGACAGCAGAAACGTTTAAATTGTACCGGGAAAGTATTCCAGTGAGTGCATATGGACAGTTTCGTTGGATTGCTGGAACGTTGGAACATTAAAGATAAAAGTGTATGTATTCAGTCATGTAGTAGGAGTGTTACTGCACTTCGACAGAAAATGATGCGGTCCTTCGGAACGTTCTGGCTGTCCACATGTACACAACGCACGATCGTGCGACACACCGTTTCCAATTTACAGGCTTGTAGTCTTTTATTTCGTTACTTTGCGTGCGACAATAAATGCAATAAACATTGAACGCTAGAGGGCGTTTTAGACAAATTCGATAGCGCGAGAGTAAACGCCCTCTATTGGTGAAATTACGCGATAACATACAAAACCAAGTTACAAATGCCTTGACCAAAGACTTGACGTTTCTGCGCATGCTCGGGAAAAGCGGTTATTCCCCCGAAATTGCAATGTCATCATCCCTGGTGCGCGCACGCTGTAATCCACAGCATTGTCGTTGCTGGTACGCACGCACATTCTGTCGACAGCATGATCAACGGAGCACAGTTCGGTGGAAATTTTAGGTTGTTTATGAAAAACTACCAGAACGTCTGTAGGCTTCATTTTACAAAAAATGACCAATTTAGGATACTCTGGATGAACAAAAAGAGTATTTTATGGTATAATGTAAGATTTTCTCTTCTTGATTTTGTTTTGTTGTTTTGGGGGGGTTTATTTTGCGGGGTGATGGAAGGACTGCTATTGTCTACAGCGATCGTGCGTAACTAACAGTGACACCACAACCCTCCTTCTTGGGTACCGTATATTATTATTAATGACAATCATCAATAACAAGTTCATGTTTTTTTTATCAAGTCGGTTTTAAAGTTATTTGTTTTTAATTAACCACAAGCATTTTCTTTCATAAAAAGTACTTGTCCCATGGAAATACTTTGACTTGCTGTCTTTGGATACTGAAACCATCATCCATCATGTCCATGGACTGAAACTATCCATAGATTTTTTCCCAATTTGCTTCCGAAAAATCTCACCTGTGTTAAGTTAAGTTATTAATATTATTTTTCATTTAATAATGACAACAAAATTGTTACGCCATCAACAAGTAAACGTAGCCTACTCATAACGAACACAATAACTGTCTTAACATAATAAAGTACGGCTATCAATGTATAGTTAACTTGACGTTGCAATTCATTAAATTGAAATAGCGATGATCGAAAATCAAGACATTGTTTCAATCATATCAGTATGAAAAAGGTTATAAAAAAACTGACGGACCAGTCAAAAACCTTGCGGACCAGTTAAAAATCAAGCCAGCTGGTCCTGCTGGCTAGTTGAACAAAAAGTTAAGGACAACCCCTGACATGTACATCGTGATCGTTATGTGTTGAGCGTTTTGCGGCACTTATATTTTTGACTGGCCAGCCGGACCACTTGGCAAGGTGTTTCAGCTGGTCCTCCGCCGTTTCAACTGGCATTTGGCCAGCGGACCACCGCTAAGGTCGAACCCTGCTATATAAGAACTAGTTATTATTTTTATTATCATTTATTATTATATGTTTGGGATACAAACAATGCAATTATGGCCTTTTCAGTCCTTCATAATAATTTTGATTTTTTGGTGGGTCTTTTTTTTTTGTAGGATTCCCAGGATGTGGGTGACCTGACTCTGTATGCCGAGTTCTCCGATTTATTTCACCTCTCCTCGGACAGTCCGTCGTTACATCCAGGGAGTCTGAGCAGTCGTAGTTCCAGTTCGTTCAGTCGGACCAGACCGCTGCCAGATATCGGCCACGCATCGGCGCAAATCACAAACATCAACAAAAAGGTACGGCAGACTTTGTGTAAGCTAGTATCAGGACAGGAGTGTCATTCGTAATTAAGCAAATTTGATAACTTTTCACTGGTAACTAATGGTTGGATCCTCAGCGCATGAGCAGTTTTGTAAATCTTCCACAGTGGGCTTGGGTGTCCCAGACTATTTCTGAATCTAACAGCCAAAACTGCTTGATGTCAGTTGTCAGTACTTGGATGGGAGACCATTCCTTGTATTGGCATGGTTTGGTTGGCTAGTCTAGGGTATGTTAGTAAAGCACCATTGACTGTGGTCAGTACTTGGATGGGAGACCGTTCCTTGTACTGGCATTGTTTGGGTGGCAAGTCTTGGGCATGTTAGTTGAACACCATTGACTGTGGTTAGTACTTGGGTGGAAGACCGTTCCTTGTATTGGCATGGTTTGGGTGGCTAGTCTAAGGGCATAAAAGGTCTGGAATTGGGTATTACACAATAATCCCAGGTAAAAGGGAGATTGTGAGCATAATTTCCTGTACCTTTTGTCCCTCTTTGTATGGAGCAAACGAAGCATATTACTTAACTCTTGCATGGTGCTTGTTTAACAATGAATTATTCGGGTGATCAACTGCTGTTGCACTGGTACCACACAGAATGATCCGGGCATGTTGTCACGTCAACCGCGTAACACAAAACGACATTTTAAATGCGGCTTTATCAGGCCTCCATTCCTGTGTTCTTGACAAATGCAATGTCATCAGCCGTTAAGTGGTGAACAAAAAAGCCCAGAATGCTTCACCAATACAGAAAAATGCAGCCTGGTTTTTAACCTTAAAATTAATACTTTGTCTGGATTTTCTCACCAGGAAAACATTCTTGAGAGTCACGAAGTGACGTGTTTAGCTCCCCTGACTCCCTACTCAATGGCGACTGGCTGTGCTAACGGCAACATTGTCATCTGGGACACTGTCACTGCTACAGTACAACAGATGTTAGTATTACATTGAACTAAAATATGAGCTTGCTGGTTCGAATCCCGTAACTAGCACCCTTCTCAAAACTGTTCCAGGACAAGTTGGGGGAAAGTTTATCCACAAAGGGTAAATCTTTGAGGATAAGCTGCGGATGAATTTTTTTTCTTCTTCAGAATTAGATGTTTGCCTATTACAAAGTCATTTTATCCCCAAGTATGTTGACAGACTCCCCACTTTGCAGTCTGTGGTTTGGCCAGTTGATAGAGTCTCATAGCCCTTGGCAATGTTCTTGTGACCTGCCTTTTGCACAAGAGCACTCTTTATTTAGTCTAAAGCCGTGTTCGTACTGGACTTATTTTTAACCATTTAACCAAGCAAATGGGTAACTTAACCATTTTAAGTCCAATGTGAACAACCCAGGAAGTTTCCCTCCCATGTAACTTACCCAACCCGAATGGGTAGTTTAACCGACCCACGTCTGCCCAGTTAAATTGACCTGGGGCGGATTTCACAAAGCACTGAGATTCATCTTAAGATGAGTTAGCAGCAATTACCATAGTGATTTGTGTTGTGACATCACTCTTTGCTAAGCAACTGCAATGGATTTGCATTTACGATCAATCTTAACTCTTTGTGAAATCGAGCCCAGGTCAGTTTAACCGAGCCGAAAAGTTCAGTGCGAATGCGATCTGGGTAAAAGCGGTCCCAGTAAAAAGCCACATCCGGTCCCCCGATGTGTACACGTATGATGTAAGTATTTACATGTCCCACGCACATGTAATTTACACGGACGGAAGCTCGGTTGCACTCTCGCTGTCATGCACCCCGGTCAAAGGTCACTGCGATAGCGCCCACTTGTGTCTGTCTTAAGTTAGTCTGTTAGCTTTACCGGTCGTGTCAGGGTTTTTTTACCCACGTCATTAATCCAAGTGCGGACGCTGGTAAGTTTCACATATTGGAATGTTATCCACGGTCTCAGTTAAACATTAATCCAATGCGAACACGGCTTAAGTACTTCCGGGAGCCAATGAAAGTGCCTAACCTGGATGACCTGGTGGTTTTCAGGAGATAAGAATCTCAGGGTCTTTGGTTTAGTCATCTTGTAAACAAATTGCATGGTCTCGTTGCAATACTTGCCCCTCAAACTTATCCACAATTGTACTGCTTGGGGATATCTTGCAGGTGCATTCTGGTCATTTAATTATTGTTTTTGCTTGTCCTTCAAAAAACCTCTCTATGATGTATTTAATTAATAATAATAATAATAATACTGGGCTCTTATATAGCGCTTTATCACACCCCTAGGGGCGTATCAAAGCGCTCAGTATTTTTTCCTGCAAGGTATGCGGAGCTACGGTGAAGTATGAGACCTATTCCTTTATAGCACCATGTAATGGTTTACAATGTGCTGTGGCGCAATATGCTGTCGATCAAACCAGGAACACAGGGGCGAACCCCTTCTCTTTAGGATAAGTGGGTTCTTTTACGTGCATTACACAATACACGGGACCTACAGCTTTACGTCCCATCGGAAGAACAAAGCAATAATGGTTAAGTGTCTTGCTTAAGGACACAAGTGTCACGACTGGGACTCGAACTCACAGTCTGCTGATCAGGAACACCAGAGCTTGTGTCCGGCGTTCTTATCCGCTCGGCCACGACACGCCACATTTAAACATACCATCAAACTGTTTCTCATGGCTATACTACAATCTCCTCCCATGACTTAATTTCCCACAGCTACATGTACGATTTCACTCTTCCCTCTATAAAAAAATCACAAGCCAAAGAGATGGTTTTAGAAAAAGGATATTTCATATATTGCCTTTTTTGCTGGTTTCAAATGGTTCATTTTTTTCTTCTCCTAATTGCAGATTTTGGTTGCCAGGCATGTCAGCAAGCGATACGAACGAACATGACGAGAAGACAACACATCCACGACGGGTCAACTCGTTACTGTTGGTGGTACATCGGACCAGAAAACCCGATCCTGCGTACATCAAGTAAGATCTAGAGGGGAACAGACAACCTGGTACAGGGGATCCAATTTTTTGGGGGGGAAATCCACAAGACTGCCGGGCTGGTCTGGACCAGACATATTTTAACAAGACCAGATTAAAAATGAGTAAAACGTAAAATTTGCTGACACAGTTTAGCATGCATTTAACTGCCTTTATATAATAATAATAATGATAAATATTAATAACATCAGCATAACGAACAAACACAATTTTAGTAACTTAGAATAAAAGCAAATGAGTTTTCAACATGGCTTTGAAGGATTCAAGAGATGATGCCTGACGGATGTGAAAAGGGAGATTGTTCCACAATGTCAGTGCAATGACTGTGAATGCTCGTTGGCCATACCGCGTATAAGTGCGGGGTGCAGGGGTCAAGCACAAAATGAGAAGTAGAAGAAGAACATAGATTGCGAGAGCTGTGGGCTTTAGTAGAAATAAGGTTCTGAAGATAAGTAGGAGCTCAATCAATTCTGACTTTGAAAACAAGGAGTAGGACTTTGAATTGGATTCGTTTGTTAAAGGGAAGCCAGTGAAGGGATTGAAGGACCGGTGTGATGTGCTCTCAGCTCCCAGCTTTCGGAATTTTGCTTGGACAATTAAGCGTGAACAAGCATTAATTGAAAAACACCAGACCGTCGGACTTGTAACTATTTCAAAAATGTGTAACAAATTATGATATTTCATTTGATCAGAAAGTTGACGGGCCATGTCTCCCCAAGTAATCACAGCTCAACGGACGAGGATAAGGAGACTGGTACCGAGTCGGTCACTGGTTCCCAGTCACGGGCCATGACTAGTGTGTCGCAGAGGGACGCTAACATGGCAGTAGGAATTGCTGAGGTTGCCGAGGAGATGGAAACCAACCAAGAACAGGAAGGCATACCAGGTAAAAAAAAGCAGCAGACAATCCACCGCATTTCCTGGCATGGTTTTTTTTTAATCCAATAATAATGTAGATGTTACTTCCTTATTATTTTAGTTACGTTTCACTCCTAAGCTAGGAGTTTCTTCAGACTGGTGACCATGTCCGATGCTCAACTGCCTTTTATACCCTTTCTTGGTGGTCATAGAGGGCGTTGTAGGCGTGGTTTGGACTAAACTGAAACGTAACTAAAATAATATGTAATTAACATCTACATTATTATTGGATTTGAAAAAATGAACCTCTTGATCCATGATTCTAAACATTCCAGATGAACTTATTAAATGATCTATAAATTTCTCTTTCCTCAGATTGACTCATTGCTGCAGTTGTTCATCTTCTTTGAACAACACAACCCTTGCTGACATAAGCTGGCAAAGTATTTCAAAGAACATTTACTTTAAAGTAAGTCTTAAATTGTCATCGATTTTTTGTGTTTGTTTTTCAACCAGAGAAAGATATAAGTAAGGAAGAGCTAATGGAGGACGATGCAAAAGACGGGACGGAGAGACTGCCGACAGTAGAGGGCGCCGTCCACGATGACGATGCCGACGAGGAGCTGGAGAATATTGACCCAACGGCTAGGATGATCGTAACGACCTATGACCCCATCCTGGTGTCGTGTCACTCAGATGCTCTCATTCGATTCTGGAACATGAAGGTAACGCAAGAAATAAAAAAACGAGCGACTTTGGCTATGGCATGGCTGTTGGCCGCAGCAGCAACATTCATGAATAAGCCATAGCCAGTAGCCACTGCTGAAGTCAATTATTCAGACACGGACTATTAAAGTTGCCTGCCATGATTTTCACCGAAATACCTTGCATTGTGCAAGAGATCAATAGTCTTATTACTTCTGTTATGTCAATGAATGGGGACAACCTGGACACCCTGCTGGCTTGCAGTAGAAAACAATCACAAAGTCTGTGGTTAGGTCATCTCGCAAACAAATTGCCTGATCTTGCTGCAAAATGTTCCCCTCGGACATCTGAGCGCATGAATCGTTTCTCAGATGCAAATGTTTTTGGGTGGATAATTATCCAGACCATATAACTTCAAATAGAATCTTTTCTCAAAATAGTTTACACTATCAGCAGCTTCCAGTGCTTCTCACCAAGTATGTTTTTATGGTCATTCATTTTTGGAGTATTTACCTATCTTTGACTAGGGCTCGAATTTTACACTAGACCGCAGGCCCGAGGCCAGTGATTTAGCATCGGGCCAGTAGACTCAAGACCAAACAAGTCTGGCTGTCTTGTGTTTTTCAATAGAATAACAATACCTCGCTGTGTAAAAAAAAAAAATTATGCTCAAATGTTGATTTTGGGTCTGATAAATACCTTCCATTCTGTTGAGTAACGAAGTAAACTTAATATGAAAGACAAATGAGATAAATCTCCTCTTACATGTCTTAGTGTATTCAAATAAAACAGTTGAATGCATGCTAATTACTGTGTCAGCAAGTTTTGTTCTCATTTTGAATCTGGTCTTCTACAAAAAAATCTGGTCCAGTAAATATTTTGAGCTACAAGCCCTGCGGTCTTGTGGGTTTTACCTCCAAATTCAAGCCGTGTTGACATACTTTTAACCCTTATCCACTGTATACACCAATCCTTCGCCGATCTTGAACTCTTGGTGGCAGCAGAAACGCCTCCATTACTGCGGTGGTACCTGGGTGGTACTGTGCTGCCTATCGATGAGCTTAAGGGCTGGGCTACACTAGTTAATTTATAAATGGTTATATGTAAATAATGGTTGTTTATAAATAATAGTTACATAAGTGGCAAGGTCGTACCACCGCAGTACCACCGCAGTTTGTCTGCTGCCACCAAGAGTTCAAGATCGGTGAAGGATTGGTGTATACACAAGTTGTATTTATGCAAAAAATAGTCAATGGCCTGACGTTTCGACCCTAGCAGAGTCTTTCTCGAAGGCTAACAGCTAATTCTATTTCGTCAAGTTGTATTTATACGAACGTGAAAGACTTCCAGGGGCTAACCTTTCCCTGGTCTGATTTTTGTTTCAGGGAGAGATGGTGCGGGAGATCTCGGCCATGACCCGTAGGCAAGGTTCAGCTGTTACTGCTATATGCGCTGATGAGGACTGCAATGTGCTCGTCACTGGAGACAATAGTACGTACATAGCTTGCAATTGTAAACATCTTTTAAAAAGACACTTCTGAAGACCCATGGAAATATGGTTGCAAAGGAAATATGTGACGCCCCATACCAAAAAACAAGGCCCATCCTTTGAAATTCAAAGCTGGGTTTATTCACTCATTGAATAGATTAGAAAAAGAGCTTTCAAATCACACCTAATTAGGGCTTATATAAGGAAAGTCTTTCTCAACATATAGAATGTTTAAGGCATCACATCACATTGATCTGAAGGCCGATATTTCGGTCATCTTCACGTTTAATGCCATTTCACTATTTTCAAGAGCTGCATGATTTTGGTGTAGGGCGTCGCACAAACCACAAGCATGAAGATTTGATGTCAAACGCAATGCTTCAGCCAAACCTAAAGGCTGTCCAATGATCTGCATGACTATCAAACCTTCCAGTAACTTCTGTCATGTTTACGGTAAAATAATAATACTGAGTTCTTATATGCGCTTTATGGGCATATCAAAGCGCTCAGTATTTTTTTCCTGTAAGGTATGCGGAAGAAAAATTTAATGCTTGTTCCTGGAATACAGACAAATATAGCGTGTCTGCATCCCATATCCATCTCGGCCTTCGGTCTCGTTGGATATGGGACGCAGAAGCACTACATTTTAAATATTCTACTCGCGCTTGTGTGATAATTAGTAGTATTATAAACTTAGAATGTTGGCATTGGGTAAATATGAGAGCGACTACTGCTAAATATTTTGTGAATTTTGATTTATTCAGAGGGATATATCACAATGTGGAGTGTTGACATGTTTTTGGAGAATCCACAATCGGAGGAAAACGTGAGTATTTATTCTTTCTTTTTTTTCTCAAAATGTTGAGGTACTTTACTTCTTGATTGATCGGATGAAGGTGGTTTGGAAACCTGGGCTGATTGGAAAAGTACAAATAATCGTTCCATTGATTTGATGTAGTAGGAATTGATTAAACCACTGATCATTGCATTGATTGATTGTTTTGATTTCGATTTGATAGGAATTGATTTTTAAAACCACTGATCAGTTCATTGATGATTTTGTTTTGATTGATTATTGGGTGATTGATTGATTGATTCAAGACTGATTATTTTGACGTTGATTTGATGGTAATTGGTCAAACCACAGTGTATTGATTGATTAATTGATTGATTTGACGATATTGATTAATTGGCTGATAGATTGATTGATTGATTGTTTGAATGTTTGAATGAGTTTATTTTGTTTTTATGATAATTTGTTAAAACATTTTATTGGTTTATTGATTAATTGATTAAATGATTAATTGATTGATTGATTGATTTATTGATTTATTGATTTTAATTTGATGGCAATTGGTTAAACCACTCATCAGTTAATTGAATTATTGATTGATTTTATCTTGAGTTGATGGTAAATGAGTGAACCACTCATCAGTTCATTGATTAATTGATTCGATATTGATATGAATTGATTAAACAACCGATCAATTCATTGATTTGATAGGAGTTGATTAAACAGCTGATCAGTTGGAGGGCACACCTGAGCCGCATCGTGACCCTCGTCTACACCAATCATATGAAAGCCATCATCTCTGGATCAATGGATGGATCCGTCAGGTAAAACGTTTGGGTTTTTTTCTCAGTTTTACAGCAAATGTGGAAAGACTGACTTCACGGGAAAGCTCCATTAAAGAGTTTCCGAGTTTGGCCACAAAAACTAAGAAAGTATTCATCCTTTTCACCAGTGGGTGTGTTTACATTGAATTACTTGGGTCATTAAACTTAATGGTTGAGCAGTTAATCTGCATGGGGCAGTCAGCAGCCCTACTGGTTTGTGCATGATCCAATTAAGTCCACTGTTTGGAAAAGGAATTACATGGAGATAACAGGTGTTAGTTGTTAGATGAAAAGGATGTTTTATTTTAGCCTCTTTCTTTTTATGGTATCCTCTTTGTATTAATGTCGATGTGTCTTGTGTGCTTGGGTCTGCTCTATGTTTCTTGTATTTTGCTGCTTCCAGCTCCTAAGCTGGAATCATTTTGTTTGTACTTTTCATCATTCAAAGAAATTTCTAATGACAGAAATTGATAACACAGAGAGGATCTCGGGGTGTCATGGCCAAGCGGTTTAGAGCATTGAGTTCAAGTTCTGGTGGTTAATTCATCAGGGTGTGGGTTCGAATCCCGGTCATGACACTGTGTCCTTGAGCAAGATGCTTTACTATAATTGTTTATCTTCACCGTGGGGTATAAATGGGTACCTGTGAGGGTAGAGGTTGATATTGTGTTTGAAAAAGCCTTCGGAGCACCATGGCAGCTCGGGGTTGTATACTCCCCAGGGAGCGTAGAAAGATTAAAGGAATGGTATTGGCCCAATGATCAGGGCACTAACATGACTAATGTAAAGCACATTGATACGTTATTGTAAAATGCGCTATATAAGAACTAGTTATTCTTATTATTGTTTATATTTTTCCCGCCCTCTAACCCTCCCTCTGATAATGTTAAAAGTCTCTGTAGATGTCTCCCAGTGTTAACTTCCAAACTCTTTTTGAAACTTTTATCCTCTTAGACTTTGGTATGCTGATGATCCGGCTCGTGGTCATTTCATGGGATTCTTCAGCCAACACCGTCCCTGGAACTTCCCGAGTCTTGAAAGGAGTAGCACCCCCGTCTTGCCTTATGACATCACCGAAGGGCCCCTCAGGCCGATGAAAAACGTCAATGAGAAGAAGCACAAGACATCTCAGAGCTACGAGTACCCACTGGTGTTTGTTGACGATAAGTAAGGGAAATAAAAAATACGATCTGTACCCTAGCAGTGTCCGAGGCCAATTAAATTGGCGCAGTTTTTGGACTGTGTAGTGGCAGGGCAGGTTAAATCGGCCCTCTTTATATTGCATTTGTATTGATATGCTTGTTTTGGGGTTTTTTCTCCATCGCTGTGTATTTTAGAACAGTTGATCTTATGTTCTGGATAAACAGCAGGAAGAGTTCTTATTTGAGCTGAGTAGTCTCCCGATACCCAGCCTCGCTACCATGGGCAGCGCGCCGTATCGATACCTCTCATCACTAACCCCTGGTTGGGACGGACTGAAAAACAACGCTGATTGGCTCCCAAAAGTGACTACTTTGCGTGCACACTTGTTAAAAACCTTCGAGCGCTTGTGGGACGCTTAGTACGCGCGTGTCAAAATGCAAGTATTTTGACGCGATTCAATTTCAAATGACTCATGTTTTTACACGGTCACCCTAAACTGCATACAGTTAGACATATCACAAGATCAAAGAAGAATGAGAGGGGACCAGTTGCTCTTAAACTTGATGCCTTTTTTGCGGGTTACCATACCTGAGCGGGTGCAGAGAGTGGATCGGCCACATGCCTAATTAAAATGTGCTAGATTCTAGGACATTTTAATTCATCAATTCCAGGGGTTATGAGCGAGCAAGGCATGCTGGGAAAAAATGGTGCTGCGAGATCGATCACCCCTGGGAACGAGGTTGCCCGATACTCAGTTTACCTACTACTACTTCATTACTCAGCAGAGTATATTAGTTAGGATATATACTATTAGTTAGGATATATACGCCAAGGAGCCGTTATAGTTAAGTATCTTGCTCAAGGACACAAGAACAGACAAAGATTCAAACCTACATTGTGATGACTCCGCCACCAGAACTTGAATTTGGAGCGCTAGACCGCTTGGCCACGACACACTACCCCACGGCAGTAGACAAATAGCATGACAAGCTCTTATTTATCTAGGTAGTCCACCCATTCCTAGTCTACCCTGTAGCAGTAGATAAACAGCAGGACAAGCTCTTATCTGCACTTGGTATTTTCCAAATTCCCAATCTACTCCACGGCAGAAGATAGCTCGCAGGACTAGTAGACTATAGGCAGCCTCCTGATTCCCAATCTACCTCACGGCAGTGGATAAATAGCAAAACAAGCTCTTATAAGAACAATTCCACACAGCAAAGTAGATATTATGACACGGTGTTACCACAAACTGAATATAAATCCAGCGTTCTTGTTACCTTTTTCAACAGATGGAAGCCTTTCCGGCGTTCAGCTTACGTCCAAACCAGAACCAGACACAAGGAACCTGAAGACATGAAGTTCTTTGAGGCCTTGCAGAAGCCACAGTTCTACAATGATCACTTGAAGAGTGGAAGGACTGGCGAGATGAGTCTAGGGGCTGTCTTCAGAGCTTTACCTGTGTACACTGTGAGTATACGATATTTTGTTTTTGACTGTATGAACCAAGCTGTCATTTAAACATTTTATCCTAGCATATTTTATTTAGTTGTGATTTGCTGTTTGTCTTTTGTACATTGTTGTTCAGATGTAGTTAAGTTTTGTACTGTTGTTGTTCAGTGTGTCAGGGCTGAGCAGTTTAGAGCACCGGACTCGAGCTGTGGTGTTTCTGATCAGCAAACTGTGGGTTCGAGTCCCGGTCTTGACATTTGTGTCCTTAAGCAAGACACCTAACCATTGTTGCTTCATCCTGTGGGTGAGCTGTAAAACTGTAGAAACTGTGTGTTGTGTAATGGACGTGAACAAGTACAGTTCCACTTATTGTTAAGAGAAGGGGTTTTCCTCAGTGTTTCCGGCAGTGGCTGCTGAATGAGCCACAGCAAATTATAACCCTTATAAGGTGCTACATAAATGGGTCTCAAAAACTCCAAAAACTTCAAAAACCTGTCTTTAATAATAATAATAAGCACTGTGAGATGCCCAGAGACAAATTGCTATATAAAAACTAGTTCAGATTATTATTATTTAACCAAGTGAATGTATAGCTTGGGGTAGTGGCCGAGCGGATAAGAGCGCCGGACTCAAGCTCTGGTGTTTTTGTTTAGCAGAGTGTGGGTTCGAGTCCCGATCATGACACTTGTGTCCTTAAAGGGACACGTTGCCTTGGATCGGGCGAGTTGGTCTATGAAAAGCATTTGTAACCGTTTGTTATAAAATGCATATGGTTAGAAAGATGTTTTAAAAGTAGAATACAATGATCCACACATATATGCCTCGAAATTCCGTGGTTTCCTTTTACTTTGCGAACTAACACGGTCTGCCATTTTGTGGAGTCAACAATTTGGCTCCACAAAATGGCGTGCCGTATTAGTTCACGACAGAAAACCACAGAATTTCAAAAATATTTCTATATTGCTTCATCCTTTGGATGGGACCTAAATTCATTGGTCCCGTGTGTTGTGTAATGCACGTAAAAGAACCCAGTGCACTTATCGAAAAGAGAAGAGGTTCGCCCCGGTGTTCCTGGTTTGATCGGCAGCATATTGCGCCACAGCACCTTATAAACCATTACATGGTGCTATGTAAAAGGACTTGGTCTCATACTTCAATAACCTAGCTCCAAAATACCTTGCAGGAAAATAATGAACGTTGAAGCGCCTTGAGCGTCACTGAGTGACAGATATGAGCGCTATATAAGAAGCCACTATTATTGTTAATATTATTAGTACACTTGCATTAGGTAACACGTAATTTTATGACAATATCTTTCATTTTGGCAATTGGATATAGAAGGATTTTTGGACTGTAAGGGTTGAGGTTAAATATGGTTTATTTGTTAGATGAGGTTTAGTAATTAGTTTAATTTTTTATTTTATTCCTTCTTTTCTTTTCTTTTTACAAATTTTATTTATTAAAGTAGTATTTTTAAACTTCATTGGAATAAAAGTTTGCAGACGGACTGGTTTTTACGGTTTTTCCCCAAGAACAAAGTGGATAAGAGCAATTTGAAAATAAAACTGTGAGAAACCGTTTACTCGTAAACTTTCAAAGCTTACTCGGAATGCCGATTCTAAGCAAAAGATTTTGTCATTTGTTTTTTAGGTGAGCACTCCAGAGCGTATGAAAACCCCTTCTATGGAATTTGGTAATTCAACGTGGACGACAGACTCCTTCCTGTTTACCCAGCCCCCTTCTAAACCTCTCAAGTCAACGTCTCCCACCAAGGAAGCAGGAAAGGTAGAAATTGTTTATTGTATTTGTTTTTTAAATTTTCATTGGATAAAATAATTCAAACTTAATAACCAAAAAGAGAAAGGTACCGATGTCATTGTATATCTGGTATTTTGCATCTGGACAAGCGGTCTAGTGCATCAAACCAAAGTTTTTGTGGCTTGGTCTGAGGTATGTGGGTTCGAATCCTGGTAGTGATACTTGTGTCCTTGAGCAAGTTTAATAAATAGTTCCTGATAATCACCACCTTTACGGGCAACTTGGTTTTTGGCTTGGGGTCGTGTCAATTTCTTAAATTTTGTCTACGCAGCCAAGTGGTTCACAGACCAATCAAACAAGGAATTTGATAGAACTCTTGCATGCCACACGCGGTGTTTACGCATAAGGTATAGTTAAAGCTATTACTGCCCGTAAAGATGGCCGATCTTTCACTTTGTGACGTCAAGTAGGAGCTATGTATTGCTTCCCATCACCTTGGAGTAATTGGGTATCTGCAAGGATAGAGATTCTTGATGTGAAGGACTAGCAACCTGCTGCAGGTGGTTCATACTCCTAAGGAGTTGAGATAGTCTCAACTTTATCCGTGTTCATCATGCACACTTTAACCAATACACAAACTTTCTTAACTCCCTGGAAATCATACAACCTCAAGCTGCTTGTATTAGTACTAAGGGGTTAATTCGGCTTAATACTGTCTCAGCCCTCTCAGGTTCCCATTTATACACCTGGGTTAAGAGAAGCATTTATGGTTAAGTGTCTTGCTCAAGGACACAAGTGCCATGATCGGGGAACCAAACCCACACTCTGACAACACCAGAACTTGAGTCCGCTGTACTAGACAGCTCGGCCACGACACTCCACAATTTGAGTGAATCTCTACAATCAGCACCTTCACAAGTTGAAAATGAACTTTACAAATCTGTTGACTTGTTGCAGGTGAAATCTCAACACAGACGCAGCGCGAAAGATCCTACAGCAGTGTCATCCACGAGTCCCATGCCATCACCAAGGAAGAGGTAGTCAACACCAAAGAGTGCCCTCTATCTAGCCATGACAGGCAGAAGCTGACATAAGGTTCAGGTCAAAATGTTTTGTTTTGTTTTCCTCTCAGATTTTCTAAACCAAGTTATGCAATGTTTTTATTCATGTTGTACATTTTTACTTCAAAGGTCTTGAGCACAACTCTGATGTAACATTCACAAAATAATCTCTTATGTATATATTTTTTTACTTTTTCATTGAACAATATTTTATACAGTAATAATTGTTGACAAAAATGTCACTTTGATTTTGGAAAACCCACCGGCATTGAGGGTATGACAAAGTGTGTTTTCTTAAAGCACAAAGACAACATTGATAATATTGTCAAAGACCAGTATCTGCGCTTTGTGCGATCCGACATATATATGAAATAACAAACCTGTGAAAGTTTAAGCTTAGGCCTAATCGGTCATCGGAGTCAGAAGAAAACAGTTTTTCCAAACATCTGATATTTGACTTGTGAGATCAAAAGTAAATGTTTCGCTCATTTCTCAAAAAATGCAATGTTCCAAGCAAAAATATTACAAGGGAAAGAGTTTCCACTTTGATTATCTTCATACCACGTAAGTTATGTGCAAATCTGTGAACATTTATATTTTCTATCTTACCAATGTTGTGCACACCCTAAAAAGCCGAATTGAACAAAGAAATCTGTATTTTAAAACTTGTTTTGTTGAGACTTGGTGATATTTTTAAAAGTCTGTGATTGGAACAAATTGTGGAAACTACAGAAAATTGTACTAAAATGCAGGCAAACATTGTGTGTTTGTACAATCATGTTTTAGTAACTATTTATAAGAAGATTTTATTAAAGAATGTGATTCTATCTTTTGCATTTGAAGAACTTTTGTTGGCATTCATTTTTGTGTTTTGTTTGTACTGTAGCTATTTTGTTTACTTTAAAAAGAATTTAAATAGGACGTGTTATCACTTTATAACTATAAGGTTTTATCACTTGAAACCTTGGAAAATTGTTGTCGTCTATGGTAAGATCCAAAATGTGTGAAAACACCAATTTGCCAAATTGTGTGATTTTTTGAAGATTGTCTCTTCGTGAAAATAGTGACGAATTCATATCTTCAAATTAATTCACAATATCAAGATAATCAGACCTGTTTTGAAACATTGGTTTTATTTTATTAATCTCATTCAACAATTACAACTTCCTGTATGAATAAAATATTTAAATTAAACAATCTGCTTTTAATGTGCGGATTTCTTTCACCTTTAAGCCACAGCAACAAAGATAAATTCAACGAAATTTACATTTAATTGAAATTAGTATTACCGTGATTGTGGAATTTTCTTGAAAATTCATAATAATTACAAAATGTGCTTTTAAACAAGTTACGAGTTCCCTAAAATATTATTTTTGTTTAACATTTGTGGCCCTGTATTTTGAAACATAATTGTATCTTTTTTCTTTTTCTTGAATTAATAGAGTGTAGGCTTGTGGTCATTTCTTTCTTTAAACCACCAGTCCCTCAGTATAGACCGCAGCTGGACTGTACTTTCCGAAAGTAGTTTTTCTTACATTTGTCAAAAACGTGTGGATTGCTATACTGCGGTAGTGTTAAAGGAACATTGAGAAACAAATTAATAATTATGACTTATATCCCATAACTATGACTAATATATACTTATCAATATAAGATATATCTCATTAATATGACTTGTATTTGTAAAACAAAATTACTTATTTGGCACAAGTCAAAGTTATGACTTTTTTAGCGTAGGCAAATGTACAGTATGACAAGAGGTGTAGCCCAACGTTAGTTGTGACTTTATGCTAATTCATAATAATGAGATATAAGTCATAGTTCTTACTTATGCTATCATCATAATGAAATTATATGTCTTATTTTTGTATGACTTATGCTAATTCATAATTATGACTTTCATTTTTTCTCAATATTCCTTTAACTCTTCTGAGCTATTCCGCTTCTAAATAATCTAAAACTTTATTTTTTAGTGAGCAAACACACTCGTCTTGTACAATACACCCACTTCGCGTTTTCCTTGAATTGATACCCTTTCCCTTTTAATTGTCTCTGATCAATTTTGCCGAAATGGAACTCGGGAGTATTTCTTGTCCATCCCACGATACAGCTTGCTTTGCAACACATGGAAGTGTTATGAGTGCAGTTCGGGTTAAAATGCTTGGCTTGTCACTGAGTTGGTGGTGGCGCAATGATGTTTGTAAACCACGGATGCGCTACAATGCACTGTATACTCTTTCTGAGGCTAACGTCAATGGTCAGCATAGCTTTGATCAACCCCTTGCATTCCTCGCTAAGATGAACCCGGGACTGGCTAGGAAACCTCAGTCCTCTCTGCTGAGACTCCAGAATCTTAGCCACGTTGCGGACATCGTCTCCAAATGGCATGAACCCAGTTGCCAGGATAAACGCTACAACACCGAGCGCCCATACATCGCTCATAAACGGATTGTACGAGAAAGAGCGTATGATCTCCGGGGCTGCGTACGCCGCCGACCCGCAGAAGGTCCGGCTGAGTTCACCCATCCCAACGCGACGGACGAAACCGAAGTCGCTCAGCTTAATGTTCTTACGAGAGTCCAGCAAGAGGTTCTCGCACTTCACATCGCGATGAGCAACACCTTGACCGTGCATGTAAGCGATGGCCCGGGCCGTCTGTAGCACCCATCTCCTAGCGAGTGTCTCTCCCACCGAACCCCTGGATTTGGTTCTAACATACTCCAAGACGTCACCGCATTCAGCCAGCTCCAGAATCTGGTAGATCTTCTCGTTCTCCTCAAACCAGTCGTGGGTCTGGATGATGTGTGGGTGCTTGAGTGTCTTTATGATCTCCAATTCTCGAGGTAGGAAGGATCGTTGGTAGTCTGATGGTGCCCTGCGTCTGTCTATGATCTTGATAGCTACTTTGTGGAGGGATTCTTTGATAAAGGCGAATCGAACTTTGGAATAACTTCCTGAGCCAAGCTTCTCACCAAGGAAGTATCCGCGTGCCGCCATGACCTGCATGATTTATATAAAAAGATTTTTCAAGAATTAAAAAAAATATTCTTAAATATATTATTTTTCTTTAATTTCACGAGGATCTCAAATTTCTTTGATTACGAAGTTGAAAATGTCCAAAAGCGTCGTCGAGGTCTAATACATTATTACTCAAAATAAAAACCAGCCTTTTTGAAGACGATCAAGGTATACTGATCGAAACGTCGAGTAGTACGCTACACCACAACTCAAAAATGTATTGGATGTCAACAACAAACGGGTCTGGAGATTGCAATGACGAATTTTTCGTCAGGCAAAAGGTCAAATTCAACGCTGTTTTGATTTTGGAAAGTCAGGAATAAAAATTAATTTCCCGTACAAAAAAATATACAGACTCGTGTATTTGAAAATTGTAACGTTACGTCATTTGATGTGTTTTTGTTGACAAATTTCGCACTGGAAGGGTTTCAAATATATGATGGCAGTTTACACTATTTTAACGTGAGGTTAGACACTTGTAATTTTTCCCCACTCATTATGAGGTCTCTTTCTATTGGAAAATGAGTACATCACAGAGTTGAATTTGACCTTGGAGCCCCTCTTTAAAGGCACTGTACACGTTTGGTAATTACTCAATATATATATTAGCATAAAAACTGACTTGGTAACGAACAACAGAGAGCTGTTGATAGTATAAAACATTGTGAGAAACGACTCCCTCTGAAGTAACGTAGTTTTTGAGAAAGAGGTAATTTTTCACTAAATTAATATAAGACTTCTTGCAAGAAGCCTTTTAATCCTATCTGAAAGCACACAAATTTGTACAACAAGGGTGTTTTTTCTTTCATCATTTTTTTGCAACTTCGATGACCAATTGAGCCCAAATTTTCACAGGCTTGTTATTTTATGCATATGTTGGGATACATCAAGTGAGAACACTGGTCTTTGGCAATTTCCAAACGTGTTCAGTGCCTTTAACTCCTTCTATCATTACTACCGTACCTGTTTATCTGAAGGACTGCTGTTTAAGAGGTGACTTCTCCGTGATTTGGCAACTGAAGTGTCACTCTGTGACTTTGATGATTTGTCCGCTTGCGAAGAAGCCATTTTTTCGTTGAATTTACCGATTTTAAAACTGAATTTTACCAAAGATATTGTGTAGTTTACTTTCTGAAACATCCGTTTGTAAAGCAATGGTTTGTTGTGTGTATTTTGTTTTTTAGTCAAGAGTCACCGCTTGGCAACAAGTGTGCGTTTAGTGTGCATTGTGACGTCACAATTACGTCATTGCCGTTACGCACGCGTTTAACGCTCTAACATTTAAAAGGATTCTTCGAGTGAAATGTTTCAGAAATAACGAAACTTGCAGAACGATTTGAGAGTCATCGAAAGGAAAGATTCTACCATTTTATCAGATCCAAGTGTACTTTGTTTAGTGATTAATCATTCAAAACAAGGGTCGTTAAGTTTTTAAATTTGTATTGTTTGTTTGAGGGGTTTAATTATACACAGTGAAGTGTCCATACCGGCCGTGGATGATATAGACCACTTGCACAACACCCAGCGTACTCACATGCGCCTATCCTGGGTGTCATTTTGGGTGTCAAAATCGTATACAAACGTAACATGCACACAAGAGAGTTGACACCCAAAATGACGCGCATTGTTCGGAGGCGCGTTCCGCGTTGTGTAAGGGGGTCCATAGAAATCAATAGATCCTCCTTGCAGAACGCGAAACACTAAGTATACGCTGAGGTCACGCGCACGGAAGTGCGTACACATGCGTCCGTCTCTGGACGCTCTACGCGGCCTTGTGCGTTGGACGACGCACTGATCCCAACACTTGGTGCCCGGAAGAACATAGACTTGACTCAAGTCCCAATCCCGTGCCATTGCCAGAAAACTATTGTTTTGTGATGGTCTGCATTCCCCAACCTTTTCCGCACGTTTGACGGCGAGCGCGCACTGTACGGCTTGTTTGCTAGTTGGCGCGGGGACCTCTCGCACGAGAACGCGACTTGAATCAAGTCTAGGAAGAACAGGGCGTAAAAGTCTGTGGGTACTTTAGATTAGCTTCCCCGGGTCGACCCCGGTGTGCTCATCCGGGTGAGCCCCTGACATGAGCTAATCGAACGCCAACTTCCCCCAGCATTCACACCAATGCATCTCGGGACAGCCGACCGGATCTCCTTTCATTGTGTGCGCATTATGTCCGAAACATTTCATGGGGTTCACGAAAAGATCGTAAACAAATTATTCTCAAGGTAAAACTGCAATGTTAAAAAAATTATTTCACAAGCACAATCATGTTGATACAATATTACGCGTCGTCGAATGAAAAAATATTTACTGCTCACAAAGTCGCCGTTTTAAGGGTGAAAAATGTGTGTCAAACTTCCTGAAAGCGCTGAATTACAAACAAAATGGTGGCCATTGCGAAAGTTGTTCATTGTGACGTCATGCACCCAGGTCAGCCCCAAGTAACCCGCTCCCCAGGCAGGGTACTTCGGTCTGATCCGAGTGAGCCATAACAATGACGTCAAAGCTACTCGAACGCACCTGGGTCAGACCTGGCTCGACCCGGGGAAGCTAATCGAACGCACCCTGTCTGCCCTTCTTCCAGGCACACAAAATACTTTTTGTCCGCATAACAGAATATCGTAAGCAGTAAAATAGCTCCTGACCAAAAACAATTCCATTCATGTCACATTTTTGCTAGAGCTCCCAAAGACATGTTTTCCCATTCCCATGCAAAATTTAACCTTCCTATAATGACTTGTGGATAGCAGAATATTCAACAGACCAAACTGTCACCCCAGTTTTCTTGAAACACAATTTGTGCACATTATTGTTCACACCATGTCTACGGTTTGTTTCGTCCTTTTTTCCGGGCACACGTCGTAGTAACAAATTTATATTCCAAATATTGTTAACATTTTAAACTTTCATTTGGACGTTCAATCTCGTAAAAATCCGAGAGTGCAGCGTAGCTAAAAAATAAATAAAAAAATCATGAAACACAACAGGACTATGATTATAACACTTTACTCTAAAAACTTCCGGGTCAGAATTGACTTGAGTCCGGCTCCCGTGGGCCTGACCCATTTCTTGGTCAGTATGACCCGGAAGCTCTGTCAAAATAACCCTGAAATGGGTCAGACTGACGCAGAACCCTCAATACATCCATTCCTCTCATTGCCCTCCCCATACCTCCATTCCTCATTGCCCCTTCATTCCTCCCCCTCATTTCCCCTTCATTTATCAATGCCCCCTCATTCCTTCATTCCTCATTTCCCCTCCATTCCCCATTGCCCTCCCTCCTGATCCATTCCCCATTGCCCCTTTATTCATCCATTCCTCATTGCCCCTCCATTCCCCATTGCCCCTTCATTCCTCCATTCCCCATTGCCCCTTCATTCCTCCATTCCTCATTGCCCCTTCACTCCTCATTGCCCTTCATTCCTCATTGCCCCTTCATTCCCCATTGCCCTTCATTCCTCCATTCCTCATTGCCCCTTCATTCCCCATTGCCCTTCATTCCTCCATTTCTCATTGCCCCTTCAATCCTTCATTCCCCCATTGCCCCTTCATTCCTCCATTCCTCATTGCCCCTTCATTCCTCCATTCCTCATTGCCCTTCATTCCTCATTGCCCCTTCATTCCCCATTGCCCTTCATTCCTCCATTCCTCATTGCCCCTTCATTCCTTCATTCCCCATTGCCCTTCATTCCTCCATTCCCCCTTCATTCCCCATTGCCCCTTCTTTCTTTCCTCCATTCCCCATTGCCCCTTCTTTCCTCCATTCCCATCACTGCCCCTTCATTCCTCATAGCCCCTTCATTCATCCATTTCTCATTGCCCCTTCATTCATCCATTCCTCATTGCCCCTTCATTCCTCCATTCCTCATTGCCCCTTCATTCCTCCATTCCTCATTGCCCCTTCATTCCCCATTGCCCCTTAATTCCTCCATTCCTCATTGCCCCTTCATTCCCCATTGCCCCTTAATTCCTCCATTCCTCAGTGCCCCTCCATACATTGATGCCCCTTTATACCTTCGTTCCTCATTGCCCTGTCATTGTATTGCAAAGTAACGCTACATGCTTTGCTATTCTCAGTTTACACACGCTGTCAATCAACCAATGCCAGTCGGCATAAACTACTGCTTGACGGACAACATCAACAACTGGCTCTGATTATTGGGTAAGCGCTGATCCGGGTCTCTGCTACTTTCAATAAATATACCAGCCTAATGAAAAGATGATTAATTCATCATTGTTTTATTGTATTGCTGTATTAAGTATTGCTTTGTTATTTTTAGTTTACACACGCTGTCAATACCAGTCAGCATATAAACCACTGCTCGACGGACAACATCAACAAAAACTGGCTCTGCCATTGGCTAAAGCGCTGATATCCGGGTCTCTGCTTCTATGAATAAAAATACCAGCCTTAATGAAAAGATGATTAATTCACCAACTTGATCCTTCCAACTGCCTGCGAGGTTGTCATAAAAAAAGTTGATATTGAGGAAGATGAGCATTGTTGATGCTAATCATCAGTCTTTAGATTGCAGTACAACAAGATACACGATGTCAATAGGCGCACACATTGTTTTACTTGAAAGGCGCTCGAGACTTTGAAGCAAAACGAGCGGTTTCAATAATCTGGTCTATAAACCTGTACAGTGTTGCTATCCGTATAATTTATGTGTCTTCTATAACAAACCTAGTGGATTGCGGATAAAGTTGCTTATTTTTAAAAAGTATAATCGTCCTGAATTTAAAATGGATTCTACACTTTGAAATTATTGCACGAAGAGTTCCCGGCTGTGTTTGTTCGTACTTGAGGTTTGCGCCTAACTTATTCTTCCTATACACAGCTGAGGGATCTAAATTTGCACTGGAATTTTGTTGTTGCTGAGCTCGGTGTAAACTCATTGAGTTGACGATGAACACTACATCCACAGACTCTGTGGGTCTGTCCCCAGTCGTCATCGCCATCCGTACATGTTTCATGGCCATCATTGCACTACTGATTATATCTGGGAATGTTCTTTCAATTGCCGTTACACGCCGCGTAACCACCTTAGCTGACAGCACTAAGGTTCTGATGACGTCACTGGCTGTATATGACCTCATGATTGGAATCATTTTACTGGTGGATGTGATACCGTCTGCACTGGATAGATGGCCTTATGGTAACGTCGTCTGTGAGGTTGCTGCAGCTTTGACCGCAGCATGTTTCAGCGCGTCGATCCTCTCTATCATTTGTCTTAACATTGAACGGTACATCGCTCTTACTAGGCCGTATCGGTTCTCAGTATGGTGTACGAAACGTCATGTTATCGTTGTTGTAAGTGTAGCTGCATTTTTGTCTCTAGGCGTTGTTGCATTGCTAAGATTTAGGTTGAAAGCTATGTATATTCACAACAGAGTAACATGCCATTATTATGAATTTTCAAATGTTATAAATAATATATTATACTTACTTTTCACTGACGTCATTCCCGTTTTGGTACTGGCGTTTCTTAACTATCGCATGATCAAAATCAGCCGTCAGCACGACGTGCGAGTAAACCGCCAAGATCGAGACGTGGGTGGAGTCCATGAAAAAATACTAAAAACATGCATTGCAGTCACTGTGGGTTTTGCCGTCTGCTACACACCACTCAATTTATCACAAACTCTATCTGGTTTACATGTATTGGGTAGCCCCATTCCTGCATGGCTTGAATTCTTAGGGACGCAATTGTTATTTGGTAACAGCATGTTAAATGTCATAATCTACTTTCTCTTAAATAACACATTTCGTCAAACGGCTAAGAAATTACTCGCAGAGAGATTTCCCTGTTGCAACAGATCGGTTGCCCCGGTTGATATTGCTTTATAAATTGAGAACAACACTAATTTACTAAAGTATAAAATCAAGTTAAAGGTAGGGTCATAGGTTGGTTTTTGTCAACGTAATGCTGAATTATTGGCAAAATATTAAAGAAAGAGACAATAAAAGTCACATGTGAAAGTTTCAGCTGAATACTTGCTGAAAAACAGCAACAAATTATCACGGTAACGTCCAATCCATCCACGTTTAGCGAGGTGCCCGCAGCATTCGCGAACAGACACCAACCCTTAGAAATCTGAGAAACGATTCATGCATTCAAATATTTTTGGGTGTAAATTTTTCTAAACCATATAACTTCGAAGGGAATCCTTTCTTAAAATAGTTCATACTGTCAACAGCTGCAGTGCCTCTCGCCATTTTGTTATGATCCTTAATTTTTGGAGTATACCAAACTATGACCCTACAAATAAAATGTTGTAATTCTTAACTGTAAAGTAACCTGGAGATGATATAGAAAATGGTTTTAGTTAAAGGGAGAGTATACCTTTGATGATTACTCAAATATTTAATAATCATAAAAAATTACTTGGTGAAGCCCTGGAGAACTGTTGATAATACAAAACATTGTTAGAAACGACACCCTTGGAAGTAATGTAGTTTTAGAGACAGGTAATTTTTTAACCAATAAGTTTGAATCTGAGAAAGGCTTAAAGGCATGAAGCCTTTCTCAGCCATCTGAAAGCACACAAGAGTTTTTTTCTTTCATTACTTTCTTGCAACTTCGATGACCAATTGAGCCCAGATTTTCACAGGTTTGTTATGTTATGCATATGTTGGGATACACCAAGTGAGGATACTGGTCTTTGACAATTACCAAAAGTATATATGATCTGCCTTTAAATCACCGAAGAATGTTCTCAACTATAACAGTCAAATTAAGGTTTAAACCTTATTGATATTTAAGTTGATATTTAAAGTTGATATCTTCACTATATAAAAATCACCTTTTTTCTTTGTTCTTGAATTCAGTGCAACCTTGTTTCATGTCTTTGTTGTATTTGAGAAAATTCAGGTTTATTAAGTTTATTAACATATTAAACCACATAGTTTGAAGATTCTCGGATCGTAATAAATGGGGGGGGGGTCTGTCCGGGAAATCGAACAAAAATAAGCCAAACTATTATTTGTTTTAATCTACAATATTGTCAAACAAGATTGCACACTTAAGTATAATTTTTTAGTATAGAATAATTATGGCTATAGTGAGTTTAATGCACAAGTTTTCGTGGATGCTGAATATTGATCAGTCGATAAGTTCCAACTGTTTACAAAAGATAAGGTGCATGGAGATTTAAAGGAACATTACAGAATTGGTTTTTGCTAACAAAACAGTTGCTGGCAGTGTAAGCACTTTCCATAATCCACCATATACATAAACTGACAAACCTGTAGAAGTTTGAGATCGATCGGCCATCTTGGTCACGAGAAAGTAGTGAAAAACCGATTACACATTTGCATGTGTTATACAATGCATGAGTAAAACGCTCATGAGCGATAAACTCCAATCGGAAATTAGTTTTATTTATTTCTCATCAAATATGGCATTTCAGACAGAAATATTTCTAGGGATGTTTTCTACTATCATCATCATTAGACCGTGTAAGTTTTATGTAAATCTGTGATCTTAAAGAAAATTTTAATTACCAGTTCTGTAACGTTCCTTTAACGTAGGCTAATTCGACAAATAAAGTAAACTTTTTTATAAACTTATGGGTGGTACTATACAACAGGTAACTCCATTTTCAAAATGTTGGGATGCCTGATGCTCAGTGAATATGGATTTCAGAATATCTGGTCGCTGTGGATCTCGCCCCGCCTCGCAGTAAGCGGGAATAAAAACAGGGGATCCACAATACATGTCAATCGAAAACAGTGACGGGAAGAAAAACTATTAAATTTATGACGTCATCACAGTGAAAAGGCTTCACAGCGCCATCTCGTGACACCAACCATCGATTATGAATCCCGAATCTAAAAACATGAGGTCGTGTAGCATGGATCAAAACACCTTGTTTTTGGAATGTCACAAAGACTGAATCTCTTGTTAATCATTATAATTAGGTTTAACAATAACAAAATATGTATGCCGTTTACAGTCTTAGCTAGTGCCCTCAGTTTTCCCCCTTAAATTTTTCTTTATCCAGACATCATTCTATTCTATGTATATAAATTAGTGGTCCGCTAATAATCCTTTTCACAGCTTTTAATCAGACGATGTTGTTGTTTCAATCTGCCAGACTGCCATCATCATTGTAGCCTATTTGTCACTTAATAACTTAGTATCAATAAATAGCACTCTCGATGATGATTAACTATTAACGGTCCCCATAAATAGCGCCCTCTACGGTTTGGTAAATCTATTTAATTTAACGGTCCTCTTATGATAGCCCTATACCCTCTAACCCTTACCCTAACCCCTGCCTTAACCCTTACTCTAACACTCCTAACCCTAACCCTAATTACCCTCCTAATTCTAACCTTAACCCTAACCATCCTAACCCTAACCCTAACCCTCCTAACCCTAACCCTAACCCTCCTAACCCTAACCCTCCTAACCCTAACCCTAACCCTCCTAACCCTAACCCTCCTAACCCTAACCCTCCTAACCCTAACCCTAACCCTCCTAACCCTAACCCTAACCCTCCTAACCCTAACCCTAACCCTCCTAACCCTAACCCCAACCCTCCTAACCCTAACCCTAACCCTCCTAACCCTAACCCCAACCCTCCTAACCCTAACCCTAACCCTCCTAACCCTAACCCCAACCCTCCTAACCCTAACCCTAACCCCAACCCTCCTAACCCTAACCCTAACCCTCCTAATTCTAACCTTAACCCTAACCTTCATAAGGGGGTTATTTATAAATAATGGTTATATATAAATAATGGTTATTTATAAATAATGGTTATATATAAATAATGGTTATTTATAAATAATGGTTATATATAAATGATGGTTATTTATAAATAATGGTTATATATAAATGATGGTTATTTATAAATAATGGTTATATATAAATGATGGTTATTTATAAATAATGGTTATATATAAATAATGGTTATATATAAATAATGGTTATTTATAAATAATGGTTATTTATAGATAAAGGTTATATATAAATAATGGTTATTTGTAAATAATGGTTATTTATAAATAATGGTTATATATATATATACTGGTTATTTTATATATAATGGTTATATATAAATAATGGTTGTTTATAAATAATGGTTATATATAAATAATGGTTATTTATAAATAATGGTTATTTATAGATAAAGGTTATATATAAATAATGGTTATTTATAAATAAAGGTTATTTATAAATAATGGTTATTTATAAATATTGGTTACATATAAATAATGGTTATGCATAAATATCGGTTTTAAACAATGGTTGTTCATGAATATTGGTTATTATTTACTAAGAGGAGGGCAAGGGGGGGAACGGGGGCACGTGGAATTTTAAGATTCAAAAATAACCACAATAACAAGTTACAAATTAAAGAGCGTTTATGTATAAATGGTAGTGGTTGGCAGAAGGGCTCCCCCGAGAAGAAAATGGTGCACCCCCTCGCGATCGATCGTGCCCCCTAAAAATGGTGCAACCCCTCGTGCCCCCCCCTCGTGCCCCCCTCGTGCCCCCTAAAAATGTCGCACCCCCTCGTGCCCCCTAAAAATGGTGCACCCCTCCTGCCCCCTAAAAATGGGGCACCCCCTCGTGTCCCCCTAAAAATGATACAACCCCTCTTGCCCCCTACAAATGGTGCAACCCCTCGTGCCGCCCTAAAAATGGTGCACCCCTCGTGTCCCCCTAAAAATGATACAACCCCTCGTGCCCCCTACAAATGGTGCAACCCCTCGTGCCGCCCTAAAAATGGTGCACCCCTCGTGTCCCCCTAAAAATGATACAACCCCTCGTGCCCCCTACAAATGATACAACCCCTCGTGCCCCCCTACAAATGATACAACCCCTCGTGTCCCCTAAAAATGGTGCAACCCCTTGTGCCCCCTAAAAATGGTGCACCCCTCGTGTCCCCCTAAAAATGGTGCACCCCTCGTGTCCCTCTAATAAATTAATGATACAACCCCTCGTGCCCCCCTACTAATGGTGTACCCCTCGTGCCCGCCTAAAACTGTAACATCGTTTTGTTTGTAGGCCTATGGGGTGTTTATTTGTTTGTTTGTTGTTTGTAATGTTTGTTTGTGGGGTTTTTTTTGGGGGGGGGGAGGGGTCGGTAAAATGATTTTGTCCTCTTGGTTTTGTTATGCTAATTAGTAACGTGATCACATGGTACAAGCAGCATTGCGTACGTGCCGCGCAAGTTTCAAAGACAAAATGGACGATGTCAGTTACAGATCTCCCCGTCTTTTACTCTCCAACAAATGCAAGTTTTTACTGCAGTTCCAAGGACACAACTACCACAAAACTGCCACGGTGAGTTAAACATCTGATCGTGATAATGATAATTCATGTTTGAAAGGATTTCCACACAACAAATTTAAAGAAACGTAGGGTATTATCGGGCCTAGCTGCAAACCATCACTCGGGCATGTCAGTCAGACGTGTACTAAATTCTACCCCACTGCTTAGATTACAAAGCAACAACCCTGGAGGATCTGTTGCATTGCAAAGTGAACTGGTTTTATGCCAGCCTTTGCACTCGGTATTTACCCTGCTAAAAGCACCAATATGAATTAAAGTTTGATTTGGACTTAAACTGTAAAAGAAAACCGTGCCAGATAAAATTCCGGAGGCGGCTGCCACTTTAATCCCCCCGAATTAAGAAAATTTTGGGTCTTACCTGTCCGGAAGGAGTGGAGAAAAATATCCTAAGTATGAATAGGCCGTTGGAAAAATTGGAAAGGCGTGAAAAAAGGGCCCAAAACCGGCCTGCGCGAC
This sequence comes from Plazaster borealis, assembly GCA_021014325.1. Classification (NCBI taxonomy): domain Eukaryota; kingdom Metazoa; phylum Echinodermata; class Asteroidea; order Forcipulatida; family Labidiasteridae; genus Plazaster; species Plazaster borealis. Next base: position 10,097,253 of record CM037472.1, read on the forward strand.
ATGAAAAAAATCGACCTACGCCATTTTGTATCGTTTCTTTACTGTGTGTGTGTTCGCGTGTTATGCAATTTCTCCAATCAGTCGGTCATCGTTAAATTACATATTCATTATGACCTTTAGTGACCCATGTAATGGGAGATTGAATTACAACCAACGAACACTTCTTGGTATCAAAGCCTCATAGCCGAGCGGTGTAGGCTACATGCTATGTATAATAATTTGTTCTCTCCCTCTCTTGATACAGGTTCGAATCCCGGTAAGTTCATTGCTTGATTTGATGGATTAATAATGTTTCCCCCTTTCCCCACAGCAATATACAGATAGGTACAGACATGGAGAGTAGGTGAGAGAGGAGACAGGACGGTGGAGAGGAGAAACAGAGTGGGAAAGCGCCATTTTTTTCCCCGGATTTTCGAGAAAATATATATATATATATTTTTTTTTTAAACCGTCCCCCTATGAAATCCATTTATCGTAGAATTTTGCTCCCTACTGGGGTCGATTGGAAACATCCTCATGAATAAATTTTAAAAAAAATAAATAAAAAAAAAGCTTCAGAAAGTGGCAGCCGCCTCCGGAAATTTTTCCAGTGCCTTGCTCAAGGGCACATGTGTCATGAACGGGCTTCGAATCCACACTCTGACCTCACTAGTCCCATTAATAGTGCCAAATACTCTGGACTTCCTCCGATCCTTGGCCCTACACCCACGTACCTCCAGGAGGTGACATTTGTTTTCGAAAAGAAACTCACGTTTTTATGCCAAGATTTTTTCCCCAGTTGTCACTTATTGTAGCTCATTAGTGGACAGCACATTAAGTGGAACATGTGCGCGCTCGTTTTGGTGTAATTTATGAAGAAAATCGGCGGCGTTACTGACACGGTTTGACTGCCCGGCATCCGCGATGTTTGCTAATGCGCTATGGTCTTGGTGCAAGACGTTTCTCGTTTACCTTTCACGCACAGGGCGGCCGACCACCCGCTCATTCAACTCGCCAATAGCGCGGGCCACGAACACCTGATTTTAGCCCACGAACCGCCCCCCGCGCGCTATTTGGTTGGAGTACGAGTTGGTTGGAAACAAGTTGGTTGGAGTACAAGTTGGTTGGAGTACGAGTTGGTTGGAAACAATTTGGTTGGAGTACAAGTTGGTTGGAGTACGAGTTGGTTGGAGTATGAGTTGGTAGGAGTACGAGTTGGTTGAAGTACGAGTTGGTTGGAAACAAGTTGGTTGGAGTATGAGTTGGTTGGAGTACAAGTTGGTTGGAGTACGAGTTGGTTGGAGTACGAGTTGGTTGGAGTACAAGTTGGTTGGGGAACAAGTTGGTTGGAGTACGAGTTGGTTGGAGTACGAGTTGGTTGGAGTACAAGTTGGTTGGAGTACGAGTTGGTTGGAGTACGAGTTGGTTGGAGTACGAGTTGGTTGGAGTACGAGTTGGTTGGAGTACGAGTTGACCCATTTCCCAACAGAGGATTCTGTTGCATTGCGAAGTGAACTGGTTTATACCAGCCTTGGCGCAAGGCATTAACCCTGTTAAATGCACCAATAATAAAGTTTCCCTGTACCCTGCTAAATGCAACACAGAGTGACAAAGCTTTTAAACTAAACACTAATTGTTGCAAATGTTGCATCTTTTTTTGTGTATTGCAGTAAGGCTTACCATCTTCAAAGTGATCTACCCATCAACAAATAGATGTCAAAACTTGGCTGGTTTATGGTAGATGAACTGCATGCTGCACTATCAAATAAAAGGTAAATTTCCAAAAACTTCATAAATTTTAATAGTTGCACCCAATCCCAAATGGAGCTCTCAGGTAGTTGTGCAGAATGTCAGTTGTTGCTTTGGATGAAAAAGAAGATGATATCGCTAGTTGTGTGCCAGAAAACAAACTTTGTAACATTAGTTTCCCTTGTGGTTTATTACTTAAATTTGAAACAAAAAGTCGCATCCCCTTAAAGGCATTGTACACGGATGGTAATGACTCTGATAATTAATGGCAACAACAAATTTACTTGTAAGAAGAACAGCAGCTTTGAATAGTAAAATGCATTTTGAGAAACTTTTCACTTCAAAGTACTGCTGTTATGGAAAAATATATCACTTTTTATCCCCAAAAACATTTGAATCTGAGAAGCGTTACGCGTAACACTTCTCAGAGTGTGTATTCCAATGCAGATTATATTTTTCCTGCGTGGACATAACTGCTCCATATTTTTGGCAATATCTCAAAAACGATATCACCTTTTGAAATGAAATTTTCACAGGTTAGTTTTATGGTATCTACAACTATATAGGTTTGAAACAAACAATAGGCTTAATTACCAAACATGTACGATGCCTTTAAGGTGTTCCCTCTAACTGCTGCTTCCCAGGTTGTATCGTAAACTTGGGTGTGATCCCTGGCTACACGGCAGTGGGAGACAGCCAACTTGGGGCTAGATTGCTCAGTTGGTAGAGCGCCGGCACATTAATCCGGAGGTCACAGGTTCAAGTCCTGCTCTAGTAATTTTTTCTTTGTTCAACCCATTGTTTGTGTACGATGTAAATGTTTGTTATTTTAAAGGTGGATAATGTTTTAAATATTGCAAATTGTGTGATTTGTTTGTGTTGCAGAAAGTCTTGCCATCTCCAAAGAAATCTACCCATCAACAAGTAGGCCTAGATGTCTGAGACTGGACTTATGATGAAGGAGCTGCATGCTCTCCCCAGTAAAAAGGTAAATTTTGATATTTACACCTGGAGCTTTGTAGTAATTGTGCAGAATGTCTGTAATTGTTGCAGTGATGTAGTGCCTTGATGCTGAGCCTTGGCCTTAAAGGGACACGTTGCCTTTGATCGGGCGAGTTGGTCTATAAAAAGCAATTGTAGTTGTTTGTTATAAAATGCATATGGTTAGAAAGATGTTTAAAAAGTAGAATACAATGATCCACACAAATATGTATCGAAATTGTGTGGTTTTCCTTTTACATCGTGAACAAACACGGTCGGCCATTTTGTCAAATTTTTGACTCCACAAAATGGTTGACCGTGAGTTCACAAAGTAAAAGGAAAACCACGCAATTTTGAGACATATTTGTGTGGATCACTGTGTTCTACTATTATAACGTCTTTCTAACCAATGCATTTTAAAACAAATGGTTACAAATGCTTTTTTTAGACCAACTCGTCCACTCCAAGGCAACGTGTCTCTTTAAGGCTTAACATTTAGGGCCATATTGAGTTGAAATGTCTCATTAGAGCGCCACCTATCGGCAGGAGTAGGAGAGGCATGTACAATTGAATGGACACAATCATCGTCCCGACAATGTGAGTTAAAATGTGACGAGTTTGCACAATAGTCTGCAAAATTTGTTTACTTAGCATATGATTCTACATCTATTCAAGTTTATCTCTCCCAAAAATCACGCCATTTCACAACAAATCCATGTACGTTCTTTTATCAATTTAGTAAATGATCTGCATTTTCGCAATCCCTACGCTTAACCAATGGCATTGAAAGAGCCCGTAAACAACACTCTTTTGAATCGCTGACTATGGCCAAACAATTGCTTGTGGGCAACTTGTTCACTTGATTCATGAATATTTCTGTATTACTTAATCATATTCCACGATAAATTGTAATAATTATTCAAATTTTGTGTAGGTACTTATGCCTTTGAAGTTTGTCATTCATTTCGTTTGTACTCATCAAGGGAATCGCGGCACGGCACACAGATCATATCGCGTGATCTGATTGGCTAACGCGCAAGGTAATGGCGCCCTCTGTTGCCCAGTCACATTTAGGAAATGAGATGCTCAACTATATGCTTGGCCTTGCCTTTAAACCTTGCAATTTTAGGGCCGGAGGGAAAAAGCCTTGCTCTTCAAGGCCCATTGATTTTTAATTTTTCAGGTAACTTCGTTTGAGATTTGGCTGTAAATATACAACTTATTAGGGTCAGCTATCTTCAAAGTCTGCAGTATCTAATTTAATCATGTTTTACCATGGAGGAGGGAAAACGCCCTACATTTGTGCATTGAAACACTTCCACTTTTACAGCATCTCATTTTGTTACCATGATAGTATGTTTTGCTGCTTCCCCAAGTAAAGAATACAAAAGTTTTCATAAAATGCAACACGATTTCTTGTTCTCTTTCGAGGAAGTGAGAATTTTGTTCTCCGTGAATCGCCCAAACCTTGGCCATTACATTTAGATATTTACAGAAAATGTTTTTAAAAGCTGATGGCTATTGACTAGCCTTATGGATAGCCAAGTCTTTCTAACTTGTACTCTTTACAGTCATTGGCACTACAAAAGCCAAGGTTCACTTACAGCGTATAAGTGAACCACAAGCACTATAGGTGAAGTTGAGTCATTGCTGAAATTGTACATGTTACGTTAAACCTGCACCAATGTTTTACTACACATAGAGTGACCCAACAAATAGTGGAACCCTCACCGAATCCCCACCCAACAATAAACCCCCAGTGGGCAAGCAAAAAGATGAACCATGCATATATTTTGTTTAAAACCACAAGATGTAGAGCGAGTGTTTTGACATGACCTGTATGGCGCCCTCTTAAGGTGGTAGTATTATTGCGTTGTTGCTGCAATTGCAGGAAAATAACAACACGCCCCTTTTACAAAATTATTTTGTTTGCATTTAGGCTGGCTACGGACGTGCTGTTGTCAGATGAAGTCTCCCTCTCCAAAAGTAGATGCCTGATGCGAATGCAGCCCAGCTTCAAGATTCAACGATGTCTTCTCCACCAACAGGTAAATTTATGACACATCATTAATTTGAGATGTGTTTTCGGACAGATTGAAGATATTAGGCTTTGAGAAAAATATGTAAACATGCTTTAATGGGATTAATCTTCTGAATTTCTTGGTGGGAAATTTTGTTGTTGTTGAAATTATCGTTGTCACAATAAAACCATGACTTCACAAACGACAACAAACGTTCTCAAGAACCGCATCGGAATTTCTTTTTCTCTTATTCACCGTGAATCTGCCATGCTGAATGAAATGATGGCAGCCTATCAATCTCTCGTCATCCTTGTCTAACAAAATAATGGAAGGTCTAGAAGTTGGGCATTACAAAAGGGAGATGAATTCCAGTGCCCTTTTCCTCTCTTTGTTATGGGGCAAACAAAGCATTACGGTCTGATTTCCATTTGCGTGTCCACATCATCAGGATTGTTGGTCTTAACCTCACAGTGATGTGTGATAATTCCTGTATACTGTGTGCTTTCTAAGTCCTACCAAAAATACAAAAACATCCGAGTTGCCTGAATATTCAGTGCTTATCACATAAAGGTATAAGGGTAAACCAAAAACTGATTATGGTTAAAAGTAGGACCAATAAATAACTTAAAGGGAAAAAGGTAATCTCAAACTACCCTTGTGTTTCATAATATTTTAAAGCTAACTGATGAGGCATTATTGTGTTCTTTGTTTGCATGATACAGCGATGGTTGTCGTCTCCACAGAGATCTACTCATCAACCAAGTGGATGTCTGAGACCTGCAGTTGATAAACTTCCTAACAATGTACAATGAGTCAAGTAAATGAACTGCTCTCTCCTTTATAAAAGGTAAGGGTAACTCCTATACATTAAAACAGTTGTTAGTTCATAAATCTATCCTAGTTTCCTTGTATCAAATTTAGCATCACTTTCCCTGGGTAGTTTCAACTGTTAGTTATTTCTTTCTTTCTTTGTTTTGTTTGGAACGGGGAGGAGGGGCAATTGAGGTGCAAAGAAATTGAGATGCATAAGCATGTGACCCGGGGGGGGGGGGAGGGGGGTGGGAACTACCCTCCCAAATATGGGCAAAACACTGGGGAACATTCAGTACAGCCAAACAGAATGGACAGAGAAAGCAAACTTTAGCCTACCTTATAAATGTTTGACTTTATTTAAACACATATTTCATTTGTTTGTATTTTGAAGGCATGCCATCTGCAGGTAATTTCTACCTATTACAAAAAGTCGATTCCTGAGACCTGCAAACACCTGCCATCAGCCCAATGTCTACACATCACCATTTTAGATGTGAGAAGGTGACAATAAAGGTACGTTAAAATCCCCAAAGGGTTACGTTACACTAACATCAAAAAGTGGGCTGTTTTAGCAGCACAGTACAGACGGCACCCCCACGCCACATGCCACAACATTCTGAGGACTTCATGCAGGCACCAGCCTAACTCAGATGAGTGGTTTGTCCCTACAGATTGATTACAGGTTATTTAAAAAAATGAAAACATGTTTTTGATTAACAAAACCCCTTATATAAATTATGACAAACATTATATCATTCGCACTAAATATTAACAAAATCAATAGTCTTTCAAGTAGAAACCAGCATTGTTTCTTCTCCACTGTTATTTTCATGAACCTGGGAATAAAATGTTTCTGCATTATTAAAATTATAAGTGTAAGAACCAAAGAGCAGTGGCATAACCAGACATTTTTATTGGGGGGGAAAGCGAGGGAAACGACATAATTTGGGGGGGGGGCGGGCAAGAGTTCTAAGCGGGAACTCCAGCTGCCCCCTCCCCCCCTTGTTACACCACTGCCGAAGAGTTTGCTGAATTTCACGTCTTTCTTGACTAAAAACACCCATCAATTTCAGTTTTGGTATTACCATTTATGCCAATCAGGTTTGACGGAAATTGAAGTAGATGTTTTATGTTAAATTTGAACAGTAAGATTTCATTGATCAGGACAAACTGGAGGGGAGCAGTTCATTTGACCTTTCAATTTTTTCATAAACCCAAATGGGTTAGCTTTATACAATTGTTTTCTTTAACCTTTCACAGCATGAAAAAGCTTATGTCCTACAACCAAGTGTGTAGCAAATAATTTTTACTACAATCTTGGAGGCTTCAGAGTTTGAGGAGAGCAACTCATAATGGAAACACCACAGTCTTCAAGGCATTCTATATATTACGGAATCATGGATGAACAACCAACCAACTTCTTGATTTCATTTGTAATATTGTAGACATGTTAAGGCACTGTACACGTTTGATAATGACTCAAAACAAATACTAGCATAAAAACTTACTTGGTAACAAGCAACGGAGAGCTGTTATTATAAAACATTGTGAGAAACGACTCCCTCTGAAGTAACTTAGTTTTTGAGAAAGAGGTAATTTCTCACTATAATAATAAAAACTTCTTGCAAGAAGTTTTTATTCCTATCTGAAAGCACACAAATTTGTACAAGTGTGTTTTTTCTTTCATCATTTTCTTGCAACTTCGATGACCAATTGAGTCCAAATTCTTACAGGTTTGTTATTTTATGCATATGTTGGGATACACCAAATGAGAACACTGGTCTTTGACAATTATCAAACGTGTACGATGCCTTTAAATACTGATGTCAAGTACATCCATGATGCAATCTTACATTTACGTTAAAGTTCTTGTACAAAGTAAGTGCACCTTTTACAAGCGAGAACACAATGTGCGCATTTTGAACTTGTGAAGTTTAAGATCTGGGTACTATGGTTTGACTGTGAAGTAAAAGCACTGATGGTGCGATGGTTCGATTAGTGGCTGTACAATGGTTCAATGAATGCTGGTGCAAGGGTTGATTTAATGGTGGTGCGATGGCCTTGCTTTAGACTAGGCCTAACCTTACCAGGTTGATAACATTTATATCAGAATTAAACTGCTTGTAAGGTGCACTCATTTTAATCCCAAAATTATTTCAAAATGAACGTAAAGTAAAATATCAAGTACTCGTATTTCTTCGCATTTATTGTTCTTGAATTATAAATACATAATGGACAAAAATCATAAAAGCAATGGAATATTATTTTTTAACTCAAAAGCATTTTGTAAAATAGATGTCCTTCACAAATAAGCAGTTGTGGGTGGCTCTAGCAAAACCCTAAACTTTGATTCAATGTGGAAACAAACTGAGATTGTGGTATTTTTCTCAAAAATTAACATTATTCACAATATTTCTTTTTCATCCAAGAAAATGCTTGAAAAAATGTGGTAACTTACAAATCTCAAATTGGTCCCTGGGGTCAATTGTTGACCTTTTCTTGACTGTTACACATTTACGGTAAATGCCAAGAAGTTTTGGGTTTTGCTAGATAGGCCTAGCAGGTCTTATTTTAATTAACCGCAAAATCAAACCCGTGAATGTGCACAGAATGTCCGAAAACAGACATCTTTGCTACAGTAGTTCAACATGAAAACCAAATTTAATGAAAAGTTTAAAGGTTGAGTTGAATGAATTGACTTTTCCAAAAAGCACTAGTTTATTTCCTGTAAAATACCTTCACTAAACAAAGTATACTTTTGGAAACTTTACCTCAGAATCAATAGTCCTGAAAAGTATTTCGGTTTAAAATATTAGCCTGGCCGAAACAAATGTTCCACTTAAAAGTATCATACACGTTTGGTAATGACTCAAAACAAATATTAGCATAAAAACTAACTTGGTAACAAGCAACAGAGAGTTGTTGATAGTATAAAACATTGTAGGAAATGACTCCCTCTGAAGTAACGTAGTTTTTGAGAAAGAGGTAATTTCTCACTAAAATAAGAAAAACTTCTTGCAAGAAGTTTTTATTCCTATCTGAAAGCACACAAATTTGTACAACAAGGGTGTTTTTTCTTTCATCATTTTCTTGCAACTTCGATGACCAATTGAGCCCAAATTTTCACAGGCTTGTTATTTTATGCATATGTTGGGATACACCAAGTGAGAACACTGGTCTTTGACAATTACCAAACGTGTTCAGTGCCTTAAATGGGAATTAAGCATTAAATGCACAAAATATGCAACAAAGCATTAAAAGTGATTTTGGGGTTTTAAAAAAACATGCCCAAACTAATGATGAGGTTTCAAAAACTTGAAAAGTGGTGTAAATTAGTTATTGATAAATAAGATAATTGAAATTAGACTTACAAAAGAACTGTGTCCAGGTAGTGTAGAATTATCACTCTTCCAAAGATTCAAAGTTGTTTGTCATTTTTTTAAGCTACAGTAAAAGTTTTGTTCTTATGCTGATAAGTATAAAATTGTATTGTTTATATTATATGATTTGGAGTTTGTTAAATAAAATGATTCTAAAAATACAGCAAGAAATCTCTTTCATTCCCTTATTTTATGTGTTAAGTAATTTGTTATTGTCATACAGATTATTAGCAAGACATGGAGCATAAATAAATTATAAGAAAATTTAACTTGAGCAAAGTTTGAACAATATATTTTACACTATTAACAAAACGCACCAAAATTTACGTAACAAAATTTGACTTTGCGCATATAAAATAGACTGGTGCCATTTGGTAAACCACTGACATGTAATCCGATGATGTTTGAGTAGACAGGGAATTCAACATGGCCGCATTAAAACATCTTTTTTTCTTCTCAATTCTTTCCAGAAAAGTGCTTTAAATTTAATAATAATAAAATGTACTTATTAAGCGCCTCACTTTACAACAAAACAACGAAGCAAAATAGCCAAAGTAACAGGGAAAACAAAAAAGGAGCAAATATTATATAAATACTTTAAACAAATTAAATAAAGAAGTAAAATGTTCTTTAAAGAAAACACAAAAAACAGAGCCCTTTAATCTCTTCGGCATAAAAAATATGATCCCTTTATATAAATTTGAAAATACCAGAACCACTTTAATCCAAAAAGTATCATACCTTTAATCGATCTATACAACCTCCAGTTATATCTTCAATACAAAAACCACAGCTAGAAATGTATTTATTTTATTTATTTATTACCGTAAAAAAAAAATCCACCCAACAGTAAAATCCCACGAGCCTAAATCCCATAACAAGACTTTTATTTTTTATCCAGCATCCCCCTCCCACTGGATTACTGTCAGCACCCAAAACATAAAAAGTATGATCCCTGTACATAAATTTGAAAAAACGGGGACTCCTTTAATCCAAAAAGTATCGCACCTTTAAAACAAACACCCCAGTCATACCTTCAATACAAAAACCACACCTAGAAATGTATTTATTTTATTTTATTTTTAAAAATAAATTCCACCCAACAGTACATGAACGCCTTTAAATAAATGCTTTAATAAAATATTTTGACTGTCACTGTAATTCAAATCCCTTTAAATGCAACCCCTCCAAAACAATAACGGTAACTTGCCTTTGAATTAAAACTTCCTTGTGAAATATACCACGCCTTTAAGACAAAAAAGACCCTACCTTCAATTTAATCTAAAAATAATACCACCTTATAATATAAAAAGTTCCAAGCCAACATAATTTACAAAAAATGTTTACAAAACATTTAATAAAAAATAACCACCCTTTAAATATCTTTGGCTTGGCAGGTTCATCCCTTAATTACAAAATATAATACATGAACGCCTTTAAATAAGTGCCTTAATAAAATATTTGTACTGTCACTTTAAATCAAATCCATCCTACACGAACCTTTACAAACCTAATCCAACTACAGTCTACTCAGCATTCACCCTCCCAACCTCGACCGGTCCTACCCTGATTTCCAACCCTACCCCCCCCACCCCACCACCATGATGACAACACCAGCCCAACCGTCTCAATCCAGCAACCCCTAGCCCCATCTCATCATACCTACCAGGCCATTCCCCAACCCTCACACCAAGCCTTTAGCCAACTGGCCCAGCAAACTCCCCGCCCATAGCCCAGTCCCCTACGCAGCTTCATCATGCCCATGTCCAGCCATCACCCACAGCAAACTACCAAGCCATTTCCCTACCATCACCCAAAGCCAACATCCCAACCAGCCCAGCCCATCAATCCTACCCACACCCCAAGCCCTCATCCCAACCAGTCCAGCCAATCACTCCTACCCTCACCCCAAGCCCACATCCCAACCAGTCCAGCCCATCAATCCTACCATCACCCCAAGCCCTCATCCCAACCAGTACAGCCCATCACTCCTACCCTCACCCCAAGCCCTCATCCCAACCAGTCCAGCCCATCAATCCTACAATCACCCCAAGCCCTCATCCCAACCAGTCCAGCCCATCAATTCTGCCATCAGCCCAAGCCCACATCCCAACCAGCCCAGCCCATCAATCCTACCCTCACCCCAAGCCCTCATCCCAACCAGTCCAGCCCATCAATTCTGCCATCAGCCCAAGCCCACATCCCAACCAGTCCAGCCCATCAATCCTACCATCACCCCATGCCCTCATCCCAACCAGTCCAGCCCATCAATCCTACCATCACTCCAAGCCCTCATCCCAACCAGTCCAGCCGATCACTCCTACCCTCACCCCAAGCCCACATCCAAACCAGTCCAGCCCATCACTCCTATCATCACCCCAAGCCCAAACCCCAACCAGTCCAGACCATCAATCCTACCATCACCCCAAGCCCACATCCCAACCAGTCCAGCCCATCAATCCTACCCTCACCCCAAGCCCACATCCCAACCAGCCCAGCCCATCAAACCTACCATCACCCCAAGCCCACATCCCAACCAGTCCAGCCGATCACTCCTACCATCACCCAAGCCCTCATCCCAACCAGTCCAGCCCATCACTCCTACCATCACCCCAAGCCCTCATCCCAACCAGTCCAGCCCATCACTCCTACCATCACCCCAAGCCCACATCCCAACCAGTCCAGCCCATCAATCCTACCATCACCCCAAGCCCTCATCCCAACCAGTACAGCCCATCACCCCTAGCCATCAGCTCAACCAGCCCAGCCCACTGGCCGACTGACTGCCCAGCCATCGCCAGCCCATCACCCCAACCAGCCCAGCCCACTGGCTGACTGACTGCCCAGCAGCCTCCCTGGCCCCTCAGCACTTAGAAATTTTACTCCCCAAGCCAAGCTCCAAGGCCCTTGGTCAGCCCTCAGATCAGCCAAAAATCCAAGGGTATAGCCAGGGAAAATTTATTTTGAAATTTTTTCAAAGTCAGGCCATTCTAATATTCATCAGGTCAAAAAACGTTAAATTTTTAAGAAAGCTCAGTAGCAGAGCGGTAAGAGATAGAGGCTACAGAGCTAAAGGTACCAGGTTCAAGCCCTACCCATTTTTACAAGAATTTTTTTAAAAGTTCTTTTTTACTGGTAAAAAAGGGCCTCACCAGGATTTGAACCCCCGAGCTCACAGCTCCAGGATTCCGGGAGCTGTGAGCTAGCCCGCTGGGCCACATGGCCGCTTAAAAAAAATCGCTCGGACGTTATATATAAACCTTAGGTTGAAAAGGTCAAATAAAAAAAAATAATGAGATTCGCCCTTTGACCTATGACCTTCACCAGGAGAGGAAAAAGAAAAAGAGAATGAAGAAAATGTTTGTTGGTGTCTGTATACAAATAGTTTATTCGTACCATTTGAAAAGAGCAAAAAAACATTACAGATATACCAAATGTGATTAACAAGATAAAGTGAAGATTAAAAACCTTAATAAATATAGTTTTTAAAGTAAACATTACAAAATTCAAAATAAAAGTTTTTTAAAAACAAAGATAAGGATCTTTAATATGAATGTCAGACTGATGAACGTAATACTCTAGGTTGATACTGCAATTAAATTGTTCTCGATATTAGTTACACATTTTCATTGTCAAAAGTACGAATCTTTCTTAAGCAAAACTAACATCCAGTCTCTAAATGAAACAAATAAACTATTAATTACAGCATATCTATACTGTGATAGGGTTAACTTATAAAAACACTCTCTGTACATTAATAAGGTTCAAAATATTGCATTCTCTTATATACAGGAAGGGCCCAAAGTTAGCGCCCCCCGCCCCCCAATTTAACCTCATAAGCAGAGTTAACAATTCACCATTTCAATTTGCAAAATGAGCCCTTGTGGTGGCAATGCAAGTGCTTTAAATAAAGCTATTATTCTTCAATATTACATGGCAATAATAAAAATAAAGGTTATTTTAAAGTTTACCATCTACAAGCCCCCCTTTTTTATTTGTCATCTTTGAAACAATCACACTAAACTCAGTGTTTTATACATGCATAATGAATAACTATTGCTAAAATAAAAATACTTCAAGCAGTTTCTTAATACAGTAAAAGTGGTTTTATAACATCAGAGTTTACTTCAATTTTATTTATTTTTCATCTAGTAAAATGTGGGATCATTCTGATCTTGTTTGGAACACACTGATTTAATTTAATTCCCTACATTACTAGTATCACAGTTGAGTTACTGTGTTAATTAATACCATTCCAAACCGAGGCTGCTATTTTGCACTACATAATAGATGCACCGATTGGGTATAAAATGCAAATTAACATTTCGCTGCAGTGCCCGTTAACAAAAACAAACAAACAAACGCGTTATTTTATTTTGATGACGTTACTTCAGATTTGGTGAGCATGCGATTGCCCAATTTTGTTACTTTTGTCTAACCCTTCATGCAGTTTCGTTCTATTTTAATAAACATATTAAATATTAATGGTTGTTTATTTTTATTGCACAAGTTTCTTAATACGATTAAATGTGTTGGTTAAATTGTTTTTAACGAAGAGTAAGTTACAAATTCTTGTTAGTGCACACAAAATAAAATGCAAGTAATATTGTGCTGTTCAATGTTAACATTGAATTTTTTTGAGACGGTCCACGACTAAAAAATACATATATTTGTCACTAATTTCTTTTCGTAATGGACCCATCAAGCTATAAATAAATACAAATTTAAAGTAATTTATTTATACAATTGTAATGATACATTATCTTGTTAGAAAAGTGTTAAGAGAACATGTGTTAGATAATGTTAACTGTTGGTTTGTTTCATTGAGATTAATCTTGTTAATTTATAATAATCGTAACTGGCCAAAAAGAGTAAATATAAAATCATAAATAATATAGAGCCACACCCCCCTCCCCCCCCCCCCAGTGCTACAACTTGTAAAACAAAGTATAATATCATTCTACGTAGTGTTGGCAAAATGTATCTCACTAATTATTAAACTCATACAGTGATAGTAAAAACAATTAATGTTAGTAATCATCATTATCAAGAAAGTGTTCATCTACATGTAGGCCTGACTTATGTAAGAGGGCTTGAACCCCAAAGAACCAATCACCTTAGTGATATAACCTTTTCTAATAAGTAAAAACAAAATAAAATAAAATAATGATAACTACTAATAAAATGTTATTTGTTGTGCCTCTATTAGTTATCAATTTGGGCAGTCTTCAAGTGCCTTGAAGTGGACCCCAATCCCAACATTAAGTTATTTTGTCTTACCTTTTAGCCATACCAGTGATTTAATTAATTGAATAAAAATAAACAATATTGGATACTGGTTATGTCAGACATAGTTGTCAGACACAGTTGGGTGTCAGCCTAATCATTGTATTTTTAAACCTGGTTTAAAAGTTAGTTCTGAAATTTTCTTTCACTAATTCATGCGTAGGCCTACACTAATTGCAACATATCAGTTATATATTTATTTCATGCATAATTTACTGTACTTATTTATAAAGTTAATTTCAAACAATAACAACACAGGCCCTAACACCATGACACTGAGGAGTGCCTATAGTTTATAATTGTTAATTGTAACATTTTTATGTTTAAGTTATTTCTTATAAACCACTGTAATTAGTATTGCAATTGTATTATTAAAATTTGCAGCATTCACTCCTTTGATTAATGTTGATTATTTATATATATATATTTTTTAATTTTATCATGTAAATGTTAATAGATTTATCAATATTTAATAATGACATCAGTGGCATTTTTCTTAAGTAACATAATAATATAGAACTTGCATTAGATTGGCATTTATGTATTTGGGGGATAAAAAACCTTCTTAAGTTATGTTAAATGTCAAATGTATTTAAATAACATTCATGAATTTTAATTCTAAACCTAATTTAGTTATGGAATGTTAGTAGGAGACACTACATTACATTAATTAGATATTTATTGTCAAATTCATGAACTTTGTAACACACTCTTTATATAGACAAAAATAACATGTATACTATTATTTTATTAGTTAACAAGTGTGACATATTGTTTATCACATATATCCGTCATAGATAAAGATATGATTGGATTAATTTGTATAGCAAGTAAATAGTGCAATGGAAATATTTGATCATGGTTTATTATTAATTGTTAATTTATAAATTGTTAGTTGCCTTCAGAATAATATACCAATATGCTACTTGTAATGTGGTCATTTATTTGTAGTTATTTTAATCAAACCAATAAAGGGGTAACAGGGTGGTTCTCAACTAGTTTGGTTCTCAACTATCTCAGGGAGTGGTCGCCCCTGCCCCCCGGCCTTGTGAGGGGTCAAATGCAAGCCCCAGGTCCAACTGACCCTGTTGGTAGTACCTGGTAAGGGTCCCAAACTCAGGGTTATGAGTAAAAACACCGAGTCCTGGGTGGTGTAAAATATTCTGGCCAACTCAGGTAGCCTGAGTAGGGTAGTGGGGCCCTTGATGGAGGAAATGCCATCAAGAGGCGTTTATTTAATCCATAGGATTGATAAATGGCTTCCATACTGCTGACAACACGCCCTGCCAGCGCGTCAACATACGGCAGAACCCCCTCATGAAAAAAATATGGATGACAAGAAAACCGAAGGCCGTAAAGCCCATGGCCAAAATGGTCACCATGAACATGGTCAAGTGTACAGCCAGGACTCGGAGGTAAAACTCAAGGATGAAGTTCTGAAGTCAAAGCCGTTAGGAAGCTCCAGGACGGAGGAGAGTATACAAGGGCTGGACACAGTAAACTGTATATATGTACCTATAATACACGAACTCTAAGAACTGAGGAAACATTACTACACCTCATGGAAGAGCTAGAAAACTTCAAGTGGAGTATCATTGGTCTAGCAGTAACAAGGAGGGAAGGGGAATAGAAGAAATAAAAGGTGGTGCATGGCTGTTCAATCGAGGGAAAACTGAAAAGAGCAAAGAGGCCAGAGGAATTGGCTTTCTCATACACCCTAGCATAAAAGACTACATTAGCCGGATATAAAAGCTACTCGGACAGAGTGATCTCATTACAAGTACAAGTGTCAGGAAAAGAAGATGTGTGCATAATTCAAGTTTATGCACCAACAAGTGATCACACAGACGAAGAGGTCGAACAGTTTTATGAAGATATCATGAAGGCAACTGATGGGCATAAATCTAAATATACCATTGTCATGGGAAGACTTTAATGCCAAAGTAGGAGAAGCGAAACCAGGGGAAGAAACAATCATTGGGAAATATGGTATTGGACAGAGAAACTCGAGAGGAGAAACACTTGCTGCTTTTGCAGTTCAACATGACCTAGTTATTACAAACACTTACTTCCAGAAACACAAAAACCGCTACTGGACTTGGGAGAGCCCAAATGGTGCAGTTAAAAACCAAATTGACTACATCTTGAGCAGTCAAAGGGGAATAGTGGAAAACAGTGAAGTAATTAGCAGAGTAGACATTGCCAGTGATCATAGGATGATAAGAGCCACAATAAAAATCAAACGAAAACTTGCCAGGCTGAAATTTATCAACAACAAGAAAAAGCAGAAAGTGAACATCTTTAAACTTCAAGGACAGAGAGAGGAGTTCCAAATCAGACTTCAAAACAGATTTGAAGGTTTAGAAGTCGAAGATCTGGATCTGGAAACAAGATGGAACAAAATAATCACAACCATAATGGATGAAGCAATAAATATTGCAGCATCAACAAAGACAGGCAAACTGAAAACCAGCGAAGATAAAGAAATCAAAGTCATTGATAAAAAGTGTAAAGGGCTCAGACAAATACCAAACAAAACAACTCTGCAGAAAATCGAGTATGCTGAGTCAGTCAAGACAAGTAGAAAAAAGAGACGTCAAAGAATCAGAAGAAGAAAGGAGGAACAAATCAAGAGAGTTCTGGAGACAGGAAGAGGACCAAAGGAAACCATCAAAAGAAATAATACAAGAATACACCAAATGAGAAAGGAAGATGGAGATCTCACTGTGGACAGGGGTGAAATACTTAAGGTGTGCTCAGACTTCTACCAAGAGCTGTACAGTTCTAAAACAACACAGTCTGAAAGAGAAGCAGCAGAAGAGATAACATCAGATACACAGAAACTACCGCATGTAACGAAAGAAGAAGTTGAATACACACTGAAATTAATGAAAAGAAATAAGGCACCCGGGGTAGATGAATTAACAAGCGACATACTGAGGGAGGGCGGTCACGAGGTGATATCTCAGTTAACCATCCTCTATGATCAAATTTTCATGGAACGAAAGATACCAAGACACTGGAAAGAAGCGAAGGTCATTCTTCTTTATAAAAAAGGCGACAAAGCTGACAAAGAATTACAGACCCATCAGTCTGTTATCTCATCTCTACAAAATTCTCACAAAAATCATACAAAAAAGGATTGCGACAGTTCTAGATGAACATCAACCAAGAGAACAGGCTGGGTTCAGAAAAGGCTTCTCAACAACAGATCATTTATACTCACTAAACCAACTCATTGGTACTTGTGCGTGGGATTTATTGATTACGAGAAGGCATTCGACTCTGTGGAACACAAATATCTGTTTCAAGCTCTGAGGAAAATGGAAATCAGTGAAGGATATATCAAGTTACTGGAAGATATCTACACTGAAGCAACAGCAAGGATTTACATTGACAAAGACGTCTCACAGGAAATAAACATCAACAGAGGAGTTAGACAAGGGGACCCAATATCACCCAAAATATTCACTGCCGTGTTGGAAGAGTTTGTCGAGAACACGTCACTGGATGAGAAAGGGTACAACATCGATGGAGAAATGTTACCAGATCTACGCTTTGCAGATGATGTGGCTCTAATCACCTCTTCCGTTAACGACTTAGAAGCGCAAATAAATGAAGTAAACAGCAAAAGTAAAGACATAGGTTTGAAGATGCACAAAGGAAAGACAAAGTACATGACAAACTTCAATACAGATGACTCAATAACAGTGGAGGACCAAGAGATCAGCAGGGTCAATGAATACAAATATCTGGGCCAAACAGTAAAAATGAACGACAACACAAAAGATGAAGTATCAACCAGGATTAAGGCAGGATGGAGCTCCTTTGGACGATACAGAGGAATACTTGGTGATAAGAACACACATGGCCAGTATTATGATCAGTGTGTGCTACCAACAATAGCTTATGGAGCAGAAACATGGACAACAACAAAACTGATAGAACATAAACTCCGCACAGCACAAAGAGCAATGGAGAGACAAATGCTACATATCTCAATTAGAGACAGGATTAAATGCACAGAAATACAAAAGGAAAACTGGAGTAAGAGACATCATAATGACAATAAAACAAGCTAAATGGAGATGGGCTGGACACACTGCCCGAAGAAATGACAATAGATGGACAACAAGAATAATGGATTGGCAACCAAGGACAGGGAAAAGGAAAAGAGGTAGACAGAGAAGAAGATGGAGGGATGATATCAGGGTATATGCAGGAACAACATGGACCAGAACTGCAAGAAATAGAAATGAATGGCATTTTCATGAGGAGGGCTACATCCTACACTGGATGAACACAGCCTAAATGATGATGATAATCAAACCATGGAAGTTATTAATTGTCATTTGTTAGATGAAAGTTTCCAACAAAGCCCTATCTAGAAATTTAACTTTCCTTATATCATCAATGGTTTATATCCATTAATTCCCTGTTGATCCCAAAACTTTGTAATTTGTTTTACTTACAGAAAAAAGATCCCCCCCCCCGCCTCAGTCTAGCCATCTCCACAATAACGTTTTGTGTGTTTCAGTTTTTTGGGGTAAAGAAATCATATATATATTATACTTTTGTTACTTCTTAATTTTTGTAATATCTAATTTGTCTCTAAATTATGGAGAGAAAAATAGTAATAATACAATCCAGTGCATTTTAACGGTCTTGAAACCAAAGCATCCTCTTCGAATACCAGACGAAAACTCTGATATTGGCCGCAATATTTTCAGCGCGCGATGACTCTATGTACGCACGACTCACGCTCCAATCCATCAGCAGCAGCCTCGTTTCTGCACTTATATATACTTATTTTGGGGCAAAAACTACCACATCAAAGTTACTGTAAGTACCACTGATATAATTTACCATTGCAAATAGTAATATAGAACATACAGTTCTTGATTAGTGTTGCATAGGAATCTGAGGTGATTGATCAACAGTCATATCAAAATGGAAGCATAATCTTACAATTAAAAATATAAAATAATATATAAGTACACCATTGCAAGTATTTTATTTCAGTCAGTTTTAAATTTTGCTAATATCATCCTGGTAAGGTTAGTCTGAAAAGTCGGTAAAGTTCCATTGGAACATTCGTAATCTAAAAACAACTGGTTTTTTTAACTGAACTTTTTTGTTGGCCTTATAGCATGCTATTGATAAAACTCCTTAAAAACCCAAATTTGTCTCATAGAAGTATCACTTCCACTTGTTCTTACACTTTTGTTCCAATTGAACAAGTCCTACAGTTTAAAAAACAAGATTCTTATTAATTTAGGCTGTGCCTAGGGGAGAGGTTACCAGCACATCACCCTTTGATCCCAAGAAGTTTTTCTGAGGTTGATCTTGAGGAATTATAACACTGAATAATTTTTTCCAAACAGAGACAATCAATGAGGGGAGAGGTTACCAGCACATCACCCTTAGCTCGTCTACATTTCATTCACAATCTGATTTTGATGGATCCGAAAAGATTTCCATGACAGCAGTTTTGCTGAGGTTGATACACATTCTAACATTGAAGAAACAAGATTCCAACAGCAATCTATCAACAAGGGGGAGAGGTTACCAGCACTTCACCCTGAGCTCGTTCACAGTTCATTCACAATCCGTTTTTGATGGAACAGAAAATTTCCGTAATCAATATTCAAAAGGGTAGTTTTCACGAGGGAATTCCGCCAATGAAGACAAATTTCCAGCATATATGAGCGACAAGGGGAGAGGTTACCAGCACTTCACCCTTGGCTTTAATGGTAAACAAGCAAGATGACGCCATTAACGTTTTCTGTGCAACTAGCAGAGGACTAGAGTACACTAGGCAAAAACTTTGAGATTAAACCAATTTGCTGTTTAAAGCCACTTCTCAAGAGATTAATTGCGTGGTTATTGCTATATCCATAGATCAATTGAACAATTAAATTATTATTACTATTATTACTTATATTAATATTATATATTTCCCGCAGTGACACGATAAATAACCCTCAGAAAGTGCCTTGATAGAAGCCAGAGTTCCACAAGGTTTGCGTGAAGGGGAGAGGTTACCAGCACATCACCCTTATGGCTCCAAGCAAAATACAAGATCTTAATGATGAGATGTTTTCCCAAGAAGGAAGGGGCAACAGTGACGAACACAATGCTGAGAGAGATGGACACATTCCTTTCCAATTATGGCGCGGTGAAACAAGCAAGATCACCAATTCACGATGAGTGGTTTTCTTTGTGATTCCTGCACTGGGTTGATGCATCCGGCGATACTCTGTTGAACAATTTGAGGTTTTAGTCGTACAATACATGCAGTAACATGCATCCGAGTTTGTTGCATAGTTAGAAACTGTTTAAAGAAGGATGCAAATCCAAAGTCCAATTGAAGGTTGTGAAGGTAACATCTCAACTTGTCAACCAACTTGTAGTTCTCTTTAATTAGAAACAAAATCTAAAGTATAATAGAATCTTGCATCTGAACTTGTTGGATAGTTTATAATTGTCTTAATAGGACGATGTGAACCAAACTCCAAAAGTAACACACATCTCACCGTCAGACAGTTTGTATTTGTCTTTTGCAAGGCTGTGAATCCAAAGTCCAAAAGAATCTTGCGTTTCAACTTGTTGGACAATTGATGGTATAGACATTTAGAAAGTTGCTATTATCAAAAGTCTAGGTCGTAACTTGAATCTCAACTTCTTGGACAGTTTGTGGTTGTCATTTGAGGGCTATCGACCAATCCTAAGTCTGATACAATCTTGTTGGACAGTTGATAGTCATCTTTGCAAGGATGTGTATAGAACTTGCATCTCAACTTGTTGGGAGAAGTTAGTATAGTTCTCATTGGAAGGTAGTGAATCCAAAAGTATAATAGAATCTTGCAACTCATTGGACAGTTTGCAGGTGTCATTCGAGAGGTATCATTCCTAAGCCTGATACAACCTTGTTAGACAGTAGATAGTTAACTTGTCCTTAGAAGAATACGTATCGAACTTGCATCTCAACTTGTTAGGAAGTTAGAAGTTGTCATGGGAAGGTAGTGAATCCAAAAAATCCATTAGAATCCTGCAACTTATTAGGCAGGTTTTAGTTGTCGACATTAGAATGTTCCAAATCCAACATGTAGTTATAGCTTGCATCTCAACTTCTTGAATAGTTTGTAGTTTTATCTTCAGACGGTGAATCTAAAGTCTAAAAGTAACTTCGTCCTGTCTTTTTGGAAAGTTTGTACAATTCTTAAGAAAGTTGTGAATAGCAACTTGAATCTCAATATAGACAGCTCATGGTGGTCGTTGGAAGGTTGTGAATCTCAAGTCTAAATCTAAAACATGTACTGACGAACATCTCAGCTTGTTGGGAAATTAAGAAGGTTGATAATCAAAAAATATTCCAGTAACTTGCATCTCAACTTGTTAGACAGTTTGTAGTTTTAAAGGGTTTTCGTTTTTTTATTTTCACGGCCATAACCATTAAAGAGTTTCTGAAGTTCAAGTTGTGCTTGTCCTTGAGCAGCTTGTAAAGGTCTGCAAACAGTTTCCCAGTTCATCAGATGGTAACAATCCGGTCCACTTTAAACTCAGCTAAGCTGGAGTGCTTTCTGACCGTTCTGTCAGCAGACTGATGTCCCTGGAGCAAAAGTCCACTGAAAATGTTCCTACTGCACTTGAAGTCAGTGTTGGATACATACGTCTGTTGTTATGACCTACACTAGACCACTTCCAAGAAGATAATCAAGGTATCCACATTCAGTGGCGCAGAACTCCCAACAAATTAAGCGAAGCTTGGTATCAACACACTCCACAGACATAAATGAAAACACGCTCCACAGACATAAATGAAAATACACTCCACAGATATAAATGAAAACACACTCCAAAGACATAAATGAAAACACGCTCCACAGATATAAATTAAAACATTCCAAGAGATTTTTGCATGAAAATCCAAGAGGGGAGAGGTTACCAGCACATTCACCCTCAACCATCATCCTCAGCATGTGGCTATTGGTGTGGTACTTCAAACAAGATCTATGATCCCAAAATTATCTCCATGAGACAAAACACTACCTTTTACTTAGAAGTAAATAACCAATTTCCGTCAACAGAAATGGAGATTTTGAGGGTAGAGGTTACCAGCACATAACCCTCAGTCAGTATCCTCAGCATACTGACAAACAGCTCTCACGAAAGTTAATACATTACGGCATCATTCCTAACAAAAACCCTTAAGTCTTACAACAAAATTATAAAAGAAACCTACATGTGAGGTTTAAATATTTAAGGTTTCCAATTCAATCCTCATTAATCTAACAGAACTCAACAGTCTTAGAATGTTTTTATAGACATACTAAAGATCTGATTTTTGGCAGATTTGACCCCAAAATTTAGATTAACATTTTAAATAGCAAAATTGTATGCTTTCATTTAAAAGGTATTGCACACAAAAATACTCCAAAGAATAGTGGTAGTTAATTAAAAACTAAAATTGAATGATTGTCAGGATCCTGACATTATCTCAAGTCCATCAGCCATGTACAAACAACTTTGCATGTTCCATAGATTTTGTGCATTGTCCGCAGCATATGATCACAAGTTTTTGTATGTTTTTTGTTTTGAAACAGCATCAGCAAAATTTGGAGAGAAAATTCTAGAAACAAAAACTATTTCGGCGAAAATCGAGCCATGCACCTTTAATTTGCATCAGGGATAAAAGAGAATAAGGTTTTACCCTACACCAAAGTGTGATAAGCACTGTACACTGTGCTTTCCCCCAAGTCCTGTGGAAAACAAATCCACAGACATAATACTTGGGTGGGATTCGAACCCACGACCCCTGCATTCAGAGCAGATATATCTCTTAGTCTTAGAATTTCTGTCTTGTCTTGAACAGCAACTGCCTTGATTCATCTTGTCAGAATTAGTCCAACTCGCTAATGCATCCAGAAAACTACAGTTCTTTCAATTGTCCTTTGTGGATGTTGTTTCCAGTCTTTTTCTTGAGTCTTTATGAATTGATTGGTAGACAATGTTCTTTGCTTGCGATCCCTGATTGATAACAATGCTTGGGTGTTTCTCTGTGTGCTGTATCCCTTGATAGTGCCATATTCGTTCTTAGAGTCACAACAAAGAGTTTTTCAGAACGGTCCACCGGATAAATTGTCTCTGCTTCTGAAGATTCCTGCATGTTGTTTCTACTGTGGGTTAATGGCGCCATTGGTCGACTTATTCGAATTGGTGCTTGGTGCCGCCTTTCATTATCTCTGGTGACCATCTACAAAGAATCACAAACAAGGAATCTGTTTTTACTGAAACATTCTTTCAAACACAAATGAAAGTTAACCATTATAGTTCAGGGAAAATCGTGACTGGGTGAAAGTCAAATGCTGGAAAAAATTGTTTTGAAACTGGGCACCAAATTGTAGGAGGTATAAGTAAGATTAGAAACCTTGCATGGTGGAAATACAATCTAGTAAGGTTTGAAGTAATACATGTAAATGAATAGGATTTGAAACTTTGCATGGTGGAGATACAATCTAGTAAGGTTTGTGGAGACACTATGTACATAAATCTCTCTCTATGATCTGTGGTGGTTCTGAGAAGAACTGGTAGTTGTCAACCCAATGTTTTGATCAGTATGCTCAAGTAGGAGGTAGGCCTATGTTGACATGATTTCTACCATCAGATCACCCATGAAGTTAGAGATTTCAAAGAGCTTTTGGTGTTATCCTCAGCACTAGAGAAGTAGCAGATCAAAGAGAATAATTTATTGATATCTGAAGCCAACAACAGCTATACTTTTCCACCAGGCAGACCTAAAAGGTCTGAGTTCAGGTAAAAGTCTAAAACTTCTCATACCTATCACTAAATGCCTGTGTCCTGCACATATAAATAAATGGCAATTATGTGCTTACTTTTTATGTGCTGATGAGCATTCCCGGCATCCAATCACCCAGCTGTGCATCAGTGTTTGTGTTTGGCAGACATGAAGACTGCAAAACTGGAGGTCAAAGTGGATGGCACTTCCTCACCATAATGTCCAGCCATGTCAGGAACTGTCCCAACTTGGGGATTATTGTCTCGGATGCCATTTGTACTTGGAAGAGTGAGCTGCCAATGTAGGTCAAATTGGTTACATTGGGACAGCTTTCTAATTGTATCTTGTGATCGATCTGCAAAGAATAAAATAATATAAATATAGAAGGTTGAGAAGCTGAATTACAAGGAACGCAGCTACATGGCACACCGCAGGCATGCAAGGGGGCCTTTGGCAGCCAGCCACATTGACCCATGTATGACCACAAAGCAGGGTCAGAAATTGAAAATGTTTGATTTTTCCAGAGAGAGGAAAACCAGAGGGCCGGGAGAAAACTCTAATGGCACAGGAGAAAACCAACGCACAATTCTACTCACTTATAGCCCTAGCCGGGAATCGAACCATGGCAACAGTGGTGAGAGGCAAGCGCTTTAAGCACTAGTCACTCTTGTCAACAAAAAAACAAAAAGTAATCTTTTTCTAAAACACTCTTTTAAATAGTAATGAAGAGAAGCCTTGATGTCAGGGAATGAAAAGTTATTAATGCATTTTAAACATACAACTAAGATTATAACTTTGGATTTGCACAAAGAAAAAGAGGAAATGGCCAGGCAAACTTAACTACAGTATTTTAAAGTTTGTTGTGGCACTGTTATTGAAGAAAAGGAAATAAATTCAGCTGATCTTGTCCAAATTGTATAAAGCTGTTTACCGGTAAGCAATGTTTGTGCTTACTATTGCAGAAAAATATGCGTAAGCAAAAGTGTATTTCATAAATGACTGAGACGATTAATTGACAGCGGGCCTTTACGTGGAATTTCCATCATTGTATCAATCATCTACTTACAAAAACCACTGGAAAGCTAGCGTGCCTTTTGTTACGCTAATATTATGGTAAGCAGTGTCTATGAATGAGAAATTAGACATAGCTGTTGCAAATTGCTTACCAATCAAAAGGACCTATGGTATAAATGCAAGAAATATTTAATGGCCTGACATTTCGACCCTAGCAGAGTCTTTCTATCAGTGTTTATGAAGTAGACACTGCGCTAAGAGATGCCTCGTCAGCACAAAACATCTGCTTATACAGGATTTATGAAGTTGGCCTTGCTGAAACAAGTTATTGCCCGTTTATAAAATGGCTTACTTTAGAGATGAATATCTGAGACATGTCCATGCATCCCATCATCCAGGTGTGCACCGATGTTTATGCCCAATCATCTGTCGAGTACCGTGAACGCAGCCTGTACAAAAGCAGTCCTCATCACATCAGCTGAGAATGTCCAACCTCTTGTAATGATCAAGGAAACTGGCTCCATCTCTCCACCTGCCCCCAAAAAACAAATCAAATTGCACAATAAAGCTCTTGAAACTGAACTGTGCTTTATGCCAAGGTAGTGTAAAGCGCGGACTCACCTCAATCTTTCCCCACACCACACACATTCTTCGGCTCTGACCTCAAGGTCTCCCACAACTGACAAGAAACTCTCCTGCTAACCACTGACGTCATCCAACGTTTTCCCCAAATAATTATATCACTAAACTTATGTTATTTCTCAGTGACATCTTTTCTAATTTATAGGCATCGTCCCACCACCAAAAAGACAAAAAATGACAATACCAAAATGTCCTACTTCATCTGTCCATTTGAATGAGATTCCCCTCTCAGATACCTACAAGCTATGATTTAGCACCAATGTAATGTTTCTAGCTTAAAGTTCACCTAAATAAAATAAGGTTTTGATTCTATACTTGGTTCATGTGCTTTTCTTATTTGTCCACACTCCACTCAACTCCGAAAGTATACTTAAAGGGTCTGTAGAACAGAAACTTACTTGGTTAGAAGCACAGCAGCTTTGGATGGTATAATGAATTTTGAGAAACTTTCCACTTTGAAGTACTGCCGTTATGGAAAAACATATCACTTTTATCCCCAAAAATTTGAATCTGAGAAATGTAGATTATTCTTCCTGCGCTATACTTGTCAGCCAGGCTATGTACTCCCAAGGGAGCTGAGATAGTTAAGGAATGAACTAAATGGCCATGAGCATCAAACAGGCTGATACTGGCACTATATAAATGTCCACTATTATTAATATGTAAATTCCTTAATTTAGTAGCAAACTATGTTGTTATATACTCACAAAACAGAATGAGCAAATGAGCATCCACAATGCGGTGACGTCCGATCATTTACATCCTGTCCATGGGGATGGCGAAACTGGCACGCTGCCCCTCATCCCGTCATTACTGAATATCAAGACTTTCAAGCCAGTCATACTCCCTGTCCGATGACTCCAGCTGCCCGGCACTGCAACAAACTACACAATATTAGTATTGAAAAGTCTTCCATACATACTAAAATAAACTACTTACTTCTTTACAGTAAAAACACAAGAACCTTGGTCCAAATACCAACTTCATTTAATTTCACAACAGCAGGCTATAAAGTTTGTTAAAGAAAGAGAAAATATGAGGAAGACTGTGTTGGTTTTTTTCTTCAATGGCACAGCTGAGAACCCCCCCCCCCAAAAAAAAAACCAAGGAAATCAGCTGAAAGGTTGCATGCCTGCATAAAATGATGCTAATAAACAGATGCAAAAGTAGTAAGTGGCCCGACGTTTGGACCCTAGCCAGAGTCTTTCTTGAAAGCTAAAAATAATAAATAGTTTAACTCACTTATAAGGAGGTATGGTCATCCATGTCATTTGCTGTCTAATCAAGAATGTCATGCAGAGGACACCTCATTTGTAAAATGGCTTGCTCAGCTGAGAAAGAGATGAAAACAGAGGGCATTTTTGTGAAGCAAGTTTGCCTCAAACAAGGCTAAAAGCCACTCTTGGCAAGGGGCTACAAGAAGAAAACATTTACAAGAAACTGTCGTCATGATCATAGTCTGCTTGTGGCTGGACAATGGAAACATGAACTCTGAACTCTTAGTGTTTGTACATCCGGCTAGTGACCAAACTGAGCCCTATGGGTATCTAAGAAGCAGGTTTGACTAGCCCTCAACACTCTTAGTGTTTGTACATCAGGCTAGTGACTAAACTGAGCCCTATGGGTACCTAAGAAGCAGGGTTTGACTAGCCCTCAACACTCTTAGTGTTTGTACATCAGGCTAGTGACTAAACTAAGCCCTATGGGTACCTAAGAAGCAGGTTTGACTAGCCCTCAACACTCTTAGTGTTTGTACATCAGGCTAGTGGCTAAACTGAGCCCTATGGGTATCTAAGAAGCAGGTTTGACTAGCCCTCAACACTCTTAGTGTTTGTACATCAGGCTAGTGGCTGAACTGAGCCCTATGGGTATCTAAGAAGCAGGTTTGACTAGCCCTCAACACTCTTAGTGTTTGTACATCAGGCTAGTGACTAAACTAAGCCCTATGGGTATCTAAGAAGCAGGTTTGACTAGCCCTCAACACTCTTAGTGTTTGTACATCAGGCTAGTGACTAAACTAAGCCCTATGGGTATCTAAGAAGCAGGTTTGACTAGCCCTCAGCACTCTTAGTGTTTGTACATCAGGCTAGTGACTAAACTGAGCCCTATGGGTATCTAAGAAGCAGGTTTGACTAGCCCTCAACACTCTTAGTGTTTGTACATCAGGCTAGTGACTAAACTGAGCCCTATGGGTATCTAAGAAGCAGGGTTTGACTAGCCCTCAACACCCTTAGTGTTTGTACATCAAGCTAGTGACTAAACTGAGCCCTATGGGTATCTAAGAAGCAGGGTTTGACTAGCCCTCAGCACTCTTAGTGTTTGTACATCAGGCTAGTGGCTAAACTGAGCCCTATGGGTATCTAAGAAGCAGGGTTTGACTAGCCCTCAGCACTCTTAGTGTTTGTACATCAGGCTAGTGGCTAAACTGAGCCCTATGGGTATCTAAGAAGCAGGTTTGACTAGCCCTCAGCACTCTTAGTGTTTGTACATCAGGCTAGTGACTAAACTGAGTCCTATGGGTATCTAAGAAGCAGGTTTGACTAGCCCTCAACACTAAGAGTGTTTGTATACAAGCTAGTGACTAAACTGAGCCCTATGGGTATCTAAGAAGTAGGTTTGACTAGCCCTCAGCACTCTTAGTGTTTGTACATCAGGCTAGTGACTAAACTGAGCCCTATGGGTATCTAAGAAGCAGGTTTGACTAGCCCTCAGCACTCTTAGTGTTTGTACATCAGGCTAGTGACCAAACTGAGCCCTATGGGTATCTAAGAAGCAGGGTTTGACTAGCCCTCAGCACTCTTAGTGTTTGTACATCAGGCTAGTGACTAAACTGAGCCCTATGGGTATCTAAGAAGCAGGTTTGACTAGCCCTCAGCACTCTTAGTGTTTGTACATCAGGCTAGTGGCTAAACTGAGCCCTATGGGTATCTAAGAAGCAGGGTTTGACTAGCCCTCAACACTCTTAGTGTTTGTACATCAGGCTAGTGGCTAAACTGAGCCCTATGGGTATCTAAGAAGCAGGTTTGACTAGCCCTCAGCACTCTTAGTGTTTGTACATCAGGTTAGTGACTAAACTGAGCCCTATGGGTATCTAAGAAGCAGGTTTGACTAGCCCTCAGCACTCTTAGTGTTTGTACATCAGGCTAGTGACTAAACTGAGTCCTATGGGTATCTAAGAAGCAGGTTTGACTAGCCCTCAGTACTCTTAGTGTTTGTACATCAGGCTAGTGACTAAACTGAGCCCTATGGGTATCTAAGAAGCAGGGTTTGACTAGCCCTCAACACTCTTAGTGTTTGTACATCAGGCTAGTGGCTAAACTGAGCCCTATGGGTATCTAAGAAGCAGGTTTGACTAGCCCTCAGCACTCTTAGTGTTTGTACATCAGGCTAGTGACTAAACTGAGCCCTATGGGTATCTAAGAAGCAGGTTTGACTAGCCCTCAGTACTCTTAGTGTTTGTACATCAGGCTAGTGACTAAACTGAGCCCTATGGGTATCTAAGAAGCAGGTTTGACTAGCCCTCAGCACTCTTAGTGTTTGTACATCAGGCTAGTGGCTAAACTGAGCCCTATGGGTATCTAAGAAGCAGGTTTGACTAGCCCTCAGCACTCTTAGTGTTTGTACATCAGGCTAGTGACTAAACTGAGTCCTATGGGTATCTAAGAAGCAGGTTTGACTAGCCCTCAACACTAAGAGTGTTTGTATACAAGCTAGTGACTAAACTGAGCCCTATGGGTATCTAAGAAGCAGGTTTGACTAGCCCTCAGCACTCTTAGTGTTTGTACATCAGGCTAGTGACTAAACTGAGCCCTATGGGTATCTAAGAAGCAGGTTTGACTAGCCCTCAGCACTCTTAGTGTTTGTACATCAGGCTAGTGACCAAACTGAGCCCTATGGGTATCTAAGAAGCAGGGTTTGACTAGCCCTCAGCACTCTTAGTGTTTGTACATCAGGCTAGTGACTAAACTGAGCCCTATGGGTATCTAAGAAGCAGGTTTGACTAGCCCTCAGCACTCTTAGTGTTTGTACATCAGGCTAGTGGCTAAACTGAGCCCTATGGGTATCTAAGAAGCAGGGTTTGACTAGCCCTCAACACTCTTAGTGTTTGTACATCAGGCTAGTGGCTAAACTGAGCCCTATGGGTATCTAAGAAGCAGGTTTGACTAGCCCTCAGCACTCTTAGTGTTTGTACATCAGGTTAGTGACTAAACTGAGCCCTATGGGTATCTAAGAAGCAGGTTTGACTAGCCCTCAGCACTCTTAGTGTTTGTACATCAGGCTAGTGACTAAACTGAGTCCTATGGGTATCTAAGAAGCAGGTTTGACTAGCCCTCAGCACTCTTAGTGTTTGTACATCAGGCTAGTGACTAAACTGAGCCCTAAGGGTATCTAAGAAGCAGGTTTGACTAGCCCTCAGCACTCTCAGTGTTTGTACATCAGGCTAGTGACTAAACTTAGCCCTATGGGTATCTAAGAAGCAGGTTTGACTAGCCCTCAACACTCTTAGTGTTTGTACATCAGGCTAGTGACTAAACTGAGCCCTATGGGTATCTAAGAAGCAGGTTTGACTAGCCCTCAACACTCTTAGTGTTTGTACATCAGGCTAGTGGCTAAACTGAGCCCTATGGGTATCTAAGAAGCAGGTTTGACTAGCCCTCAGCACTCTTAGTGTTTGTACATCGGGCTAGTGACTAAACTGAGCCCTATGGGTATCTAAGAAGCAGGTTTGACTAGCCCTCAACACTCTTAGTGTTTGTACATCAGGCTAGTGGCTAAACTGAGCCCTATGGGTATCTAAGAAGCAGGTTTGACTAGCCCTCAACACTCTTAGTGTTTGTACATCAGGCTAGTGACTAAACTGAGCCCTATGGGTATCTAAGAAGCAGGTTTGACTAGCCCTCAACACTCTTAGTGTTTGTACATCAGGCTAGTGACTGAGCCCTATGGGTATCTAAGAAGCAGGTTTGACTAGCCCTCATCACTCTTAGTGTTTGTACATCAGGCTAGTGGCTAAACTGAGCCCTATGGGTATCTAAGAAGCAGGTTTGACTAGCCCTCAACACTCTCAGTGTTTGTACATCAGGCTAGTGGCTAAACTGAGCCCTATGGGTATCTAAGAAGCAGGGTTTGACTAGCCCTTAGCACTCTTAGTGTTTGTACATCAGGCTAGTGACTAAACTGAGCCCTATGGGTATCTAAGAAGCAGGGTTTGACTAGCCCTCAGCACTCTTAGTGTTTGTACATCAGGCTAGTGACTAAACTGAGCCCTATGGGTATCTAAGAAGCAGGGTTTGACTAGCCCTTAGCACTCTTAGTGTTTGTACATCAGGCTAGTGACTAAACTGAGCCCTATGGGTATCTAAGAAGCAGGTTTGACTAGCCCTCAACACTCTTAGTGTTTGTACATCAGGCTAGTGACTGAGCCCTATGGGTATCTAAGAAGCAGGTTTGACTAGCCCTCAACACTCTTAGTGTTTGTACATCAGGCTAGTGACTAAACTGAGCCCTATGGGTATCTAAGAAGCAGGGTTTGACTAGCCCTTAGCACTCTTAGTGTTTGTACATCAGGCTAGTGACTAAACTGAGCCCTATGGGTATCTAAGAAGCAGGTTTGACTAGCCCTTAGCACTCTTAGTGTTTGTACATCAGGCTAGTGACTAAACTGAGCCCTATGGGTATCTAAGAAGCAGGTTTGACTAGCCCTTAGCACTCTTAGTGTTTGTACATCAGGCTAGTGACTAAACTGAGTCCTATGGGTATCTAAGAAGCAGGTTTGACTAGCCCTCAGCACTCTTAGTGTTTGTACATCAGGCTAGTGACTAAACTGAGCCCTATGGGTATCTAAGAAGCAGGTTTGACTAGCCCTCAACACTCTTAGTGTTTGTACATCAGGCTAGTGGCTAAACTGAGTCCTATGGGTATCTAAGAAGCAGGTTTGACTAGCCCTCAACACTCTTAGTGTTTGTACATCAGGCTAGTGACTAAACTGAGCCCTATGGGTATCTAAGAAACAGGGTTTGACTAGCCCTCAACACTCTTAGTGTTTGTATACAAGCTAGTGACTAAACTGAGCCCTATGGGTATCTAAGAAGCAGGTTTGACTAGCCCTCAACACACTTAGTGTTTGTACATCAGGCTAGTGACTAAACTGAGCCCTATGGATATCTGAAGCAGGTTTGACTAGCCCTCAGCACTCTTAGTGTTTGTACATCAGGCTAGTGGCTAAACTGAGCCCTATGGGTATCTAAGAAGCAGGGTTTGACTAGCCCTCAGCACTCTTAGTGTTTGTACATCAGGCTAGTGGCTAAACTGAGCCCTATGGGTATCTAAGAAGCAGGGTTTGACTAGCCCTCAACACTCTTAGTGTTTGTACATCAGGCTAGTGGCTAAACTGAGCCCTATGGGTATCTAAGAAGCAGGTTTGACTAGCCCTCAACACTCTTAGTGTTTGTACATCAGGCTAGTGGCTAAACTGAGTCCTATGGGTATCTAAGAAGCAGGTTTGACTAGCCCTCAGCACTCTTAGTGTTTGTACATCAGGCTAGTGGCTAAACTGAGCCCTATGGGTATCTAAGAAGCAGGGTTTGACTAGCCCTCAACACTCTTAGTGTTTGTACATCAGGCTAGTGGCTAAACTGAGTCCTATGGGTATCTAAGAAGCAGGTTTGACTAGCCCTCAGCACTCTTAGTGTTTGTACATCAGGCTAGTGGCTAAACTGAGTCCTATGGGTATCTAAGAAGCAGGTTTGACTGGCCCTCAGCACTCTTAGTGTTTGTACATCAGGCTAGTGGCTAAACTGAGCCCTATGGGTATCTAAGAAGCAGGGTTTGACTAGCCCTCAACACTCTTAGTGTTTTTACATCAGGCTAGTGGCTAAACTGAGTCCTATGGGTATCTAAGAAGCAGGTTTGACTAGCCCTCAACACTAAGAGTGTTTGTATACAAGCTAGTGACTAAACTGAGCTCTATGGGTATCTAAGAAGCAGGGTTATACTAGCCCTCAACACTCTTAGTGTTTGCACATCAGGCTAGTGACTAAACTTAGCCCTATGGGCATCTAAGAAGCAGGTTTGACTAGCCCTCAACACACTTAGTGTTTGTACATCGGGTTAGTGACTAAACTGAGCCCTATGGGTATCTAAGAAGCAGGTTTGACTAGCCCTCAGCACTCTTAGTGTTTGTACATCAGGCTAGTGGCTAAACTGAGCCCTATGGGTAGGTTTCCCCAGTGTGTTTGATCATGTCTCTTTATCTATAGTAACTTCTCAAGACCTATGAGGTTGAAGTTGTTATTACACTTAGCCACAGGTTAGCAAACTTTATTACTTTTAACTCACC
The DNA here is from genome assembly GCA_021014325.1 of Plazaster borealis. Classification (NCBI taxonomy): domain Eukaryota; kingdom Metazoa; phylum Echinodermata; class Asteroidea; order Forcipulatida; family Labidiasteridae; genus Plazaster; species Plazaster borealis. The sequence goes on from CM037472.1 coordinate 10,130,256, forward strand.
ATGAACATACATCATAGCATCCTCTCCCTGTCTCAGACCTCATTACCTTAATGTATGTAGGTCAATTAGACATCTGGACTGTCAGCCCTGTCAGCTGGAAGTGACAAGAAAATTGTATAAGGCATCATAAAGGCAGCTTCCCTTGAGAAGAAGCAAAGATTCAAAAACATGTTGAGTACTGATACATATACCAAGTGAATAAACAGCAACATAACCATTATTTCACTTGCTGACTTTATTCAGGAGATTGTCTTACCTGTGAGGACTGTTCCTCCAAGCAAAAGGTCCAAATGGACGACAGTCATCGTGAATGTCTGGACTCCACAAGAAGAGGTCAAGATCCCTGTGTCCAATGCCCCTGGTGGTCATTTCCATCTCTAGGACATCTCAACTGTATGGATGGTTCATCTACTTCACCTTGGCAAAACAAGAGATGGTGGATATCCTGGGCAGCCATCTGAAAGAGAATAACTCTCCCTTTATGTAAATTCCTTCATACCTGTTCACACTCCACTCTCCCTTTGTGAATTGTAAAACACAAGACCATTGGACTTGTCCAGTCTTGAGTTTACTGGCCCCGATGCTAAAATCACTGGCCTCCGGTCCAGTGTAAATTTTGTGCCCTGCACCAGCCTTCGATGCATCATCAAAGGTCCACAAGGCTTTGATGTTTACAAGGAAAACTGAATATAGAAGCAGGAGTTGTTTGTGGAAGTGTTTGGTTGGCGCTACACTTGCATCTGTCCTGGCTTTTAACTGTATTTTAACTTTAAAGGGATTTTTGCAGGCCTGGAATTTCATCTTTGAGAGGGCAAGGCCATTTTCATTTTGCAAAGGGCACTTCCATTGGGAAATCTTAAAGTCTATGGCAACCTTTTGAAGGGGCACCGAGGCCAAGACAAGAGGGGGCAACAGAGGTCATGGCCTCCGTGTAATTTCAGGCCTGTTTGGGTTATTGAAAGAATGCATGAATTTATACCTTCCAAGTTTTCAGTTAAGACTTACCATACATTTTGAAAATAAGGATTTGTGTCCTGTCCATCAGCAACCCATATCTCTAGTATGTCAGACTCAGAATCATCTTGGCTATAGAGGTGGTTTTTAGCCTGTAAAGTATCTAACAGAAAACGTCTTTTAACGGTGGATCAATGACTTTAAAACAAAATCAGTTTTTAACCGTGTCATATTTGGTATAAACATAAGCATGCTTTGTTATAAACCTTCCAGAAAAATGTACCCCCAAAAAATTGTTTGTGTAGTGGTTTTAAAGACATCTGGACCCAATGTCATGGCTTTGCTTACCATGGAATTAAGCGCTTACTGTCATCTTTCTGCACTTACAAGGTATTTCTGCACTAGATTTTCATTGCTACACTGAAATGCGCTTACGTAAAGCACTGATTTTTTGCTTACCGTACGCAGAGCCATGAAATTGGCCAATACTCTAAAACGTAGCAGGTCAAGTATACAGTGTATATATCGCACATCATAAAACACAGCATAAAATCAAATAACCTAGCAAGGTCTCTTGACATTTATTTCCCTGCTACACTAAAGTCCACATCAACACTAAACTACCTAGAAACATTGACCTTCCCTTTACAAACAGCTTTCCATTTTGACATCCAGCACAAGAATTTTTAAACTATAGTCATCACATCTTGTTCTCCATCTTACAGGTCTGAGTGACTTTAGATGGTCCTTGATGTGTAAGTAGGTACACACACAAACATGTCAGGACTTCTTGAACTTGAATAGCCTCATATGCTAACACTCCATGGATCTGGATGTTTTTCCTTCATACTTGGATCTTCTTGCGCAGAGACTCTCGTGTTTCAGCTTACAGGAGTCTTGTGTTGTTTCCATCACACTGCTCATCTTTGTCCTTCTAATTTCAGCTCCCTTGTCTGCAAACCTCCAAGTTTGAAGGATTCATTAAGATTAGGGTTTTAAATCTCATCAAGTTGTCGTAAGCATTGTCGTTATGTTTCCTGGACCATCACGTCTTTGACTTGAACTTCACAACATCACATGCTGGATGCTTATCTTTGCAAAGCAATTTAATGCATCTTTACTGGTCTACGGTCTACGGGATTAGTGGCCGAGTTCCTTGCTGGAGAGTGACTGTGTTCATGGTACATGTTGTCATTAGATAGTCCTTCAGATCTCATCCAGGCTGAACAGTCCTACTTCAACACTCTGGTGGGATGACAGTGTAATCATCCATTCCATCCCTTGCATTACTCTCAGCATTATCAGTGGCTTATGGTTCACTCCAGGTGAATGCTTCAACACTCTGGTGTAATCATCCACTCCATCCCTTGCATTACTCTCAGCATTATCAGTGGCTTATGGTTCACTCCAGGTGAATGCTTCAACACTCTGGTGTACTCATCCACTCCATCCCTTGCATTACTCTCAGCATTATCAGTGGCTTATGGTTCACTCCAGGTGAATGCTTCAACACTCTGGTGTACTCATCCACTCCATCCCTTGCATTACTCTCAGCATTATCAGTGGCTTATGGTTCACTCCAGGTGAATGCTTCAACACTCTGGTGTAATCATCAACTCCATCCCTTGCATCACTCTCAGCATTATCAGTGGCTTATGGTTCACTCCAGGTGAATGCTTCAATACACCTCGTATAGCTGGATCACTCATTTACAACCTTTCACCAGATACAGTTAGCATCTAAGGGATTGCTCCCTCCATATAACAGTCAAACACCATGATTCAATTTATTTCAATGTTACATTTATTTCCATATTGATCACTGCAGTACACAGACAAATCAACAGACAAACAATGGGAAAAAGAAGCATTGTCCGGGTCGCATTGAGGTACAACAAAATCAATGAGAAACATTTCTTTACAAACAATATTTGGTGTTAATTTCCTTCTAAGACATGCAATTCTTCAAACAAAATAAATCTTAATGAACAAATCTTCAAGCAAATAATTATTTTCCACTTTATACAAAAATTGTTATTGTGTTAGTTGGATTGTTTGATTAAATGAATAATGGAAACCCAACATGCAAACGATGCTTCACCAATAGGTATGGTATTATCAGGCATGATATTTGGTCCTTGGACAAAAGTAGGAACATTTTATTGAGTAAGGACTGACCTACATGCACATGTGGTAAACTTTAATAGACTCTTCAGGCTATGAAATCTTTTTTTTTTTTTTTTTTTACAATGGGCAAGTTAATCGGACTAAAGCAGGAAGAATATTATGCCTGTATTATTTCCCTTCAATACATTGATCACAGTTTGACAAAAAACACATTAATATGCATACAATGTTTCCTTATTTGACACAGAATCAATCAATCAATGAGGTTGGGGGAGATCGTCAATCAACACACAGGCCCAGCTGATCCTCTCCGTCCAGGTGGATTGATCCTTCATGTAGGAGTGCAGGTCTTCATTCAGGTGGACTCCTTAGGGTGTCAATGTAGGATGACATCCTCTTGCCTCTGGAGACTAGTCCTTGGGTTGGTTCCAAATCAACGAGGTTGGGGGAGATCGTCAATCAACACACAAGCCCAGCTGATCCTCTCCGTCCAGGTGGATTGATCCTTCATGTAGGAGTGCAGATCTTCATTCAGGTGGACTCCTTAGGGTGTCAATGTAGGATGATATCCTCTTGCCGCTGGAGGCTTTTCCTTGGGTTGGTCTGCACAAGAGATGAGGGAGGAGGTTGCCAGTTCAGGATGCTGAAAACAGTGCCCTGCAAGTCTCATCCGTTGCTCACAAGTCTTGTCCGATACTTTTAGTAGTCATCCATTGTGTTCCTCATGGTCAGTTAAGTCCATGACACATCCAAGGCCATTTTCAGCATATAGGTGTACCTCCCTTCCAAGGTCTTCTCCTGCTGGGTAGTGAGCGTCCAGGTTTCGGTACCATACAGTAAGATTGACTCAACTCATTGACTCAGAATAAAAACAATACACTTCTTGGGGTCAGTGGCTTTAGGGCAAATTTATTTCCTTTCTCTGACAAGACAACATCACAGTTGGTCAAAACACACAGCACAAATAATTTGTAACATTTTCCTAATTGAGGCAAATCAGCATGTTTGAGATTTGTGGTCGCATGGGGGTCTAATAAATTCATCTGTAGATAATAATAATAATAATATTTATAAAGCGCCTTTTACAAAGGTTTCAAGGCACTGTACAAAAGCATAACGAATAAACACAATTTAAACTTAGAATAAAAGCAAATGAGTTTTCAACATGGCTTTGAAGGATTCAAGAGATGATGCCGGTGCACCGACTGTGAATGCTCGTTGGCCATACCGCGTATAAGTGCAGGGTGCAGGGGACAAGCACAAATGAGAAGTAGAAGAAGAACGTGGATTGCGAGAACTGTGGGCTTTATTAGAAATAAGTTTCTGAAGATAAGTAGGAGCTAGATCATTTCTGACTTTAGATGTTTATAATTACAATTTTGACTCTTTCTAAAGTTATCAAAACCTTTAAAGTGATGGATATGTTAAAATATGGCACGCAGTGGCAGCCTTTTTTCCCCCCAATCCTGAGGAATCAACAATGTGCTGGTAACTCCTATGGGTAGGGTTGTGGGTACATTATAAAAGGTACCAGCCACATGTTTGACAACAAAATTAAAAATACGCCCAGATTGTCGTTATGATTCGTAAAGAAGGTCAATGATATTTAAACAAATATGAAAGCAATCTGTGTGATTTCAAATAAAACCTCCTAACATGTAGAATGGTCAGCAATTATATCTGATAATGGCCAAAAGAAAAAAACAACTTTGAATAGTAATCAGTGAAGATCAAAATGCACAAACAGTCTAAAATCTTTATCAGCAATTACATTGTAAACTACAAGACAGAGTTCTTAATATCAAACTGAAAAGTTATTTGAACTAAGCTTACAAAGTGACTCTTTAGTTTACAAAGTGACTCTTTTTTTAACAATGCTTTCTAGTTTGCACTTTTAATATTTGCTTCCAAACACCATTAAAGATTGAGAAACCAGAAAGCTAGCCTGCATGATTATATTGACAAACTGTGTACAAGTAGCAATTTTTCAGGCCGGATGTAGGAGCAAATAAATCATGTAAACTCAACAAAACACTGATTTGTTGACAAACAATAATGTGGTGTTAACCTCCAAGACAAACATTCACAGCGAGAAAACACAAACGACACAGAAAGAAACCAATACACGTGTTGCAATGGGGTCATAGTTTTCAAGGATCAAATTTATTTTCTTAACCCTAAACCTCTAGAGTCTTTGGATTGAGACCCTCCCACATCCTCCAAAATACTCCACTCCATGCTCAACTATGGAAAGTTTAAAAATAGAAAGAATGGTATACCTGTTCCGATTACAAGCAATTGTTATTTGGGCCTCAAATCCTAAATCATACAAAGTCTGACTTTAATGAGATTTTTGAGGATTTCACTTGATGGGTTGTAATTTTTTATGGAGGTGGAATAGAGTGTAAACCCTCAACCTGCTTTTTGACAGGTAGTATGTGGTGTTAATTTGCCTGCAAGACAAACATTCCCAGATTGACAAAACACACATCATAATAATAACACTAATTTGATACCAAGAATAAAACCAATTCACTTCTTGGGGTCAGTTACTTGCGGGCAAATTTATTTCCTTACACTGCACAAGTATCCATAGTCCATTAAAATCCTTACTCCCTAAGCCTACTTGCCCACTTGACCTCAATCTCAACCGATCCTCTCCTATGTCACTACACGCCAAATTGTTTGGACTTGGATAAGATTGGAATGCCTGACTCAGTGATAAGCAAATGTTGTGCCTAATAGACTGTGCAAGTCTCGCGCGTATCGGAACGAGAAAAGACGTCAAACGAAGGACATTTTTTTCTCTGAAATCAAATCTTTGTTTTAAATTATATCTCATGAAAAATATGAACAACAAAAATACTCATTACATATTAAAATCAGTTTCAGTTTTTATAACAAATACACAAATAATGTGTTAATTATTATTGAAGCAAAATTGAAACTCTGGGACAAGGATGCTTATTTGATCTTAACTTTTTACAAACCACTTACGCAGATTCACGATGGTCACACGGGCATAAATTAACGCTTGACGCAGTTTATAGAGGACGCTGACGCCTCAACAACCATAGACTGCAATAAAAAGGCTTCGCGTTGCAATTACATCATCTGGTGATTATCATTGCGCATCCAAAACAAGCGTTTACATAAGTTTTGTGATCGGAGGTGAGCATTCTTAATTTTTTGCAGCAACCGTAAGCTGAGGTCCAGTTTAATTCTCGGGTTTTCTTCGTTATATTGTTGAATTGACTTTACTTTCATGTTTTTTATCACTGAGTATTACATTTCCAACAACATATATTTTTCATGGTCAAAAACCACGTCAAACTAAAATAAACAAAATCTTGCCCACGTAAATCTCCATGGGTTGGGACCACAATGGTCCAGGAAGTTCAAATATGCGCGAGACTTGCAGTCTATAGCCCTCATTCCTTCTGAAACCTTCACTTTGGCAAAGAGGGGATAGCAGGATTTGGGATGGTATCATGGGTCAATATCTGGTGTTTATTTCCCTTCAAAACTCAGTACCAAGGACACAGAATAAAACACAAAACACGTTTTGGAAAACATACGATCAAACGAATAATGGAAATTTAACAAGAAAACGCTTGATTGACAATGATATGAGTTATTACTTTATGAGACATTCATTCAATAGTGGACAAAACACACATTGCCAAACAAAAACACAGAATAAAACCAGTTCACTTGTTGAGGTCGTAGTTTTTTGGGGTCAAATTTATTTCCTTAACCTGTAAAAGGATTGTACATTGACAAGGCTAATTCAATGTTTTTATTGCATGGAGACAATCACCTGCATTGAATCTTCATATCAATTTATTTATGGTCCAAACTGCCTTATATTCTTTTAAAAAGTCAAAGCGTTGTTCGTCTTTTCAGATGTGTACAAAAATTAAATAGAGTCGCAGTTTTTGATGGCAATGCCTATACACATGTAGTGGAAAAATCACTGACTGTGTGGACGCTTGAAAAGGAGCGCAAACAAATTGATATGAATTTCTTATAATACACTTGCCAGTTGAATTGCCTTAAAGTAGCCTGTAACTCGGACTAGGGAGAGAGGAGGTGTCAGATACATTGCTCGAAAAATGAGAAAATTTCCGCTAATAACCTAAACCGATGACCAAAATGGATCGTACAAATTTCTGTTGTTTAGTGGAGCGCAATCTTGGGATTTGCACAATGTGCAGATTGCGCTCTGAAGGGTAGGCAGACCTCAATCTCAAATCGCGTGCAATCTGCATATTGTGCAAATCCCAAGAATGCGCTCCACAAGAAAACAGAAAATTGCACAGGCTATCCAATTTGGACACAAGTTCATATTTTTAGCTGAAAATGTCTTTGTTTAAATTGAGAAATGAATCTGACACAAGTGGCAATATCTCCTATGTTTTCAGGTGAGTTTAAAGTATTTTATAGAGGTCTTTGATGGATTTTGGAGCAGTTCTTTGTCACTCCCTGATTTTGAATCTTGTACTTGTAGGGCATTTGTACAGTGGTACCAACAAACACATGAGCATTCATTAGGACCCTACATATGCCTGATAATGTCCAAATGTTAAAAAAGCATTGTTGGGTCCAGTAACTCGGACTAATGTTTGTATTCAGATTCATAATTTAATTTAAAATCAACCATCGGGTCAATATCTCCTGAAAATTCAGAAAGAAATACAGGAAAACAGCAGCACTGCCGCGAGGCTTTGCCTAATTGTGTACAAAAAGTGTTGACGCGCCATTACTTCCGCCCGAGGTTTCAGAAAATCAAAAATTTCAGTTTAGCGCCCCTAGCTGCTGTCCGTCTATAGGTATTATATGTCTGTGATCGGACTGCGCGTGTAATAGCGCCCTCTTGCAGGAAAATTGTGACAAATCAAAGCGAGATCTGGCATGGTCTGTAGGACTTGCAATCACAAGGTTGCGGGTTCGAATCCGGTCAGGCTAACAGCTGATTTCACAATGACTAGAATAAGTATTGTGGTCTAGCTACTAAAACACAATTTGTTGATTCGTGTGATTCATAATCATACCATAGACGTTAAAACAATGTTTGTATGAGAGAGATTGGCTGTTGCCAGCTTGGCGTATCCCATTGTGGGAATTTGCCGAGTTCCCTTGCCAGGAAGATCATCCAAACAAGAGTACACTCGTTCACGCACTTGATGAAATTACCCGGAAGTCCATGGAGCTGCTATGCATTTTGCGCATGTGCACACGTGCCCAAATGTAAATCGATACATGATGTTTAAAACACTACTCATCACTAGCATGGATCTGCGATATATTTTCGGAAATAATGTCATCCATGGATATTATTTGTTATTTTTTTACCCAACAAAAGTGTAGTTATGGACATGAAGAATATATGAACGGAATTTCAGCTTCTCAAATCAGGTAAAAATATGAAAAATATTAGTTAAAATTGTGTTCACATTGTATAGAGAAGCTTTATACCCAGTGGCACTGACGTCCTACCACTACTAGTACTCTACCAGTACTATGTACAGTATAAACAGGAGAATAAACGCAAGAATTACCGACATTTATAGGCCCTATTTCAACAAGTCGAAACGCAACGAAGGCTTGACTGCTTGGACAGAGCACCAATCATTAATACACATTATACACGTGTAAAACGAGCAATACAAAAATGGAAACAGACACGTTCTATCTGACCATCTGACCGTGGTTTATGGCGGGTAAGTCTGCCATTTTTCGAAATATTTTCACCGCTGATGAAACATTAAACTTATATAATTTGTTGATACTTTGAGAAGCTATGCAAAGGTATCAGTATTGATTTTTTAACAAGAAACACCTAAAGAAATGTTATTATACTAGGAAATGAAGGAACAATAGCTGTAAGTGAAGAAAAATGAAAATTTACCTTACCCAATAATGCCACACATGCTTCATGCTTGCCTAGTTGAAAAAAACGACTTGGTTTGGCGCCCTCTTGGGATACACATGTTACTCTTTTATAAAAGTATTTAATTTTCAAAAGCTAAGGCAAATATTTTTTAAACCGAAGGGGGGAGGGATTTGAGTGTATCCTGTAAATCATTTTAAGTCTTAGATCTCTAGAGTATTGAGTATTATTTATAGTTAAAATGTAATTTCCAAAGATTTGAAATCAATACAAGTATTTACAATTGTTTTATTTCATTTCTTTATAAAAAATAAAGTAAGTGGCTGTGTTTGAACCAGAAGTAGCAATTTCACATAGGGCTGTATCCGATACAATGGTATAAATGGATACGAAAAGGTATAAAATTACGACTTTTTTAATTTGTATTAACCTGGATTTTTGTTTATCCGTGAAGAGTCTCGAATCGCCCCCATTCGACCGAGTTACCTCTAGACCATGTGACCTATGACATCACATGTTTACAAAAGAGCCACAGAGCCTGGAGTTCCTGCAGGGACTATTGAAAAAACATAAGATCTGATATTGGAGATTGCACTGTTTTATGATTTTTTAATCAACTTTTGATACAAAAATAATAATAAAAGGGGGGCACATTTCAAAACTCGTCCAGCTGTTAATTTTAGAACTGTTGAGTTGATGTGGAAATTATAACACAAAATGTACGATTTCCCAAGGCACTGTACACGTTTGGTAATTACTCAAAATATATATTAGCATAAAAACTGACTTGGTAACGAGCAACGGAGAGCAGTTGATAGTATAAAACATTGTGAGAAACGACTCCCTCTGAAGTAGCGTAGTTTTTAAGAAAGAGGTAATTTCTCACTAAAATAATAAAATAATGACTTCTTGCAAAAAGCCTTTTATTCCTATCTGAAAGCACACAAATTTGTACAACAAGGGTGTTTTTTCTTTCATCATTTTCTTGCAACTTCAATGACCAATTGAGCCCAAATTTTCACAGGCTTGTTATTTTATGCATATGTTGGGATACACCAAGGAATACTGGTCTTTGACAATTTCCAAACGTGTCCAGTGCCTTTAAGACCAATACGGTATCTCGACTGCCAGGAAATGCACTGCAATGTACAAGGTCACTCTTTTGTAAGTGATGTTTGAAGCTTTGCATGGTGTGGAAAATATGAAGTAACTATGACTAGTAAACTTGTGGGTACAACCATGTGTAAACAATTATGGTATATATTTAACTATATCCACACGTCAAGAAACAATATACATTTAGAATCATTTATTGGTACTATTCTAATACTACATAATATATATTTATTGTTTAATTATTTGTTTTAGTACAAAAACTTCAATGTTTGTACCTAAATAAGAGCTTTAATGTATAACATTCCTCATTAAAGTTGCCAACGAGAACTTAGACCGCTCAGCCTAGGCGTGGTCCATTATGTACAAACCGTGAGTAAGTAATGCCTAGGCCTACACACACACTTTACACTAACAATACATTTGAACTTTCACGCATTATTATGAGCTGCCGAATTTCAGACAATCTTTGAGTTGAGCAATGCTACTATGTCTATATATACTTACTGTCAATGCATTTTTAATTTTTACATTATTAAATTTTAGTCAAACATTCAGCATACTTAAATTGGAGACTTCCGGGGACGCTTGAATAACAGAACTGCTTAAACAATATTTATATTTACCCTGTATGTCTGCTGCCACCTAGCGTTCTAAAGTCTCACATTGATGACAAACACACGGTTAAGGTATTGTATCAGTGTTTGGCACTTCCCTCCGAGCAGCCACGGGGGAAAAAATTACATGCTGGATCCCCGGGGAGCGCACGAGAGGCACGGGTAAATATCTGTGTTGGGGGGGGGGGGGGCACAATTCTTGTTCTCATGGTCTGAACAGATGAATAGATGTTCCCTGGACCCAAACACTAAATGTTGAAGCATTCTGAAAATTTACACATTGGTTCACTACTAATTTTCAAAGTGCAATTTGGTCTCGAGACCGGTCTTGAGACCAAGACAAGTCTCGACGACTAAAACACTGCGATGTACCCACTTTTCCCACTGGAATTCCCCACCTCGGAAGAATCCCCCTTCATTGTTTCCAATGGGATAAGATACCCCGCACCATCCGCAGCGGAAGAAGTCCCCTTCATTGTTTCCAATGGGATAAGATACCCCGCATCATCCGCAGTGCATCCTGGCTCTTCCAAATCCAGTGGAGAAGAATTTCCTGTCATTATTGCCATTACCTCGTTGAGTAGTTTGATTACCTGCTGGAAAGAGCATCGTTTCTTTGGCGATTCATTCCAGCAACTCTTCATGATGTCATAGCTGGAAAACAAAATTGAAAAAAAAACAACAACAAAAGACAGCATTATAAGACGAGAAACTTTCAGCAAACAACACACAACGACAAGCTGTATCAGTGGCAGCAGCAGCAGAAGCAACAACAGCAGCAACAGCAACAGCAACAGCAACAGCAGCAGCAGCTGCAGCAACAGCAACAGCAACAGCAACAACAGCAGCAACAACGAACAACAGCAGCAGCAGCAACAGCAACAGCAGCAACAGCAACAACAGCAACAACAGCAACAACAGCAACAACAGCAACCACCACCACCACCACCAAACAAACAAACAAACAAACAAACAAACACCCCAACACCCCAACAAACAAACAAACAAATAATTATATTACTCAACTCACATCTTCTTGTGGCAGAATTTTGGTGCTGCCATGCGCTGTCCGCTCTTCAGGTAGTTGTAGACAGCCATGTTCGGAACACCAGGATATGGCGCTCGACCTCCTGTAAACAACTCCCATAGCAGTACGCCGTACGACCACTGAAGAAAATCGCAATATGAATTTGCTTGAAAGACATTTTCGCAAACTGAAAGTGTCTACCCACTCATATTAAATTATGATTCTTTATTTTAGAAAAATGGCTCCTTGTGCAATTGTAACAAACATTAAAAGTTGGTCACAGCAAATGAATGCAACCGAGATCAACCGATCTGCTACTCCACAAAATGTATTTAACTACGAATTTCTGAGTGACCCTTGCATAATTATGACGTCACAAGCCCAAAACAGTCCCCCAGTAGTTCTTAGCATTATTATGTCTTTGCGCCATACAATTCCAACTATTGTAATACAAAACCACCAGTCTCATCGAACCGCTCCCTAATCTTCAAAAACATCACTGTAAGCCCATTTTCATCGGTTTCCGAACTGAACTTGAGTTCACCTACCACATCTGTTTTAGTGTTATACACTCGGCGTTCCATAGATTCTAGAGCCATCCATTTGATTGGTAGCTTGGCCTGTCTATCACCACTGGTGTAGTAATCGTCCTCATTCAGATCTCGTGAAAGTCCAAAATCTCCTACCTTCACTAAAAGTTGGTCGTCAACCCTTATGAAAGAACATGCAATTTGCATAAGTTATTTAGTCAGCCATAAAAAAACACCCAAACCTCCCAGCCCATCTATCTATGTTACTGCACTCACCTATTCTCAAACGAAGAGCCAGAGAAAACATGCACTCTAAAAACTCCCGGGTCAGACTTGACCCGGATTCCGTGTCACGTGAGGGCCTGACCCATTTCTGGTTCAGCATGACCCGGAATCTGTGTCAAATGACCCAGAAATTGGTCAGAATGAAGAATATGGGGTTTTTTCCCCTTCAAGTGTACAAAAGGAATGTCCACAGAGTATAATGCAACACAGAGCTGTGTGTCTATCCGTTGAAACTATAGGACTTTAACGAAAGAGATCCAGATGGTGTGACTAACCGATGACGTACTCGATTCGATTGTGTGTACCAAACCAACTGGGACGCCTAAAAAAAATTAAGTTAACAAAAATGTGAGAACAAAGAGAAGTCTTTGCTATTTACCGGATCGACAAATTTTTAGCGATATTTTCAGTAGCCACACTTAATGTGATCCAGTAGGAAATAACGCGCCTGTGAAAGTTTAAGCTCAATCGGTCATCAGTGTCACCAGAAAATAGTGATTTCCTTTTACATATTTTCCAGCTTGGACTCAGAAAATCAACATTAACTGTTTTACTTATTTCTAAAAAGCTACAGCATTTCATGTATAATATGTTTCAAGGGACATTTTCCACCATGACCATCTTTAAACCATAGCCTAAGGTGTGCAAATCATGTGAACATTTATATTTGCAGTCTTGCCAATGTTGTACACACCCTTTAAAATGTTTGGAGAGTTTATGCACTGACTGGTCACGTGGGGGTGTATTAACTTGTTATAGGCCTATAAATAATTGGTGATGTTTATTTTCAAAGCTCACGGTCTGGTTCTTGAAAATATGAATAAATAGTTAAATATGTGTTTTCGAGATTAGGTCCCATGCACAAACTTAACAAACATGAATAGAACAATTATTTGTAAACAATATCGGCGATTGAAAAATCACAATTTCTGATGATCGTTACAATTTTTTCCCTTTAAAGGTATTTATTAATGGCAACAACAGTGTGGGGATCCGGTCTTCACTGCGTGATAATGACCTGGGTTGGTGGCTGGCCGCTGTTAACTAATGGATCACAGCGGCCAGCCACAAACCCGGTCTCTACCACGCAGTGAAGACCGGTGTCATGGGGAAATCTGTCCCCCGGAGATTCTGTCCCCATACGGGAAATTAACATGGGCTGGAGGAGGACGGTTCAAAAGAGGGCGCTATCAAAAGAAGTTTGTACACAGTTCGCCGTATGGGGGGGGGGGGACAGAATCTCCTGCTACACCGGCTCCTCGCACTGTTAATGCCTAATTAATGATTATGGTGGGGGAATGTGTTCATGCAGCTGTAAACCGTGAAACAGTTCTTAACAAGTAAAACAATTTTTTGTTTTCTTACAAGCAATTTCTGGCAGCTAAATCACGATGAACAAACTTTCTATCAGCTAGGTACTCCATTCCACGAGCGACGTGTAAAGCGAACTTCAAAACCGTCAGTGCCTTCAAACAATGCAAACAAACCAAAGCAAAAGTCGTGATTATTCGAAATTCTGCTGATCAGAAACACCAGAGCTTAAACGCACTGTACACGTTTGGTAATTACTCAAAATATATATTAGCATAAAAACTGACTTGGTAACGAGCAACAGAGAGCTGTTGATAGTATAAAACATTGTGAGAAACGACTCGCTCCGAAGTAACGTAGTTTTTGAGAAAGAGGTAATTTCTCACTAAAATAATAAAAGACTTCTTGCAAGAAGCCTTTTATTCCTATCTGAAAGCACACAAATTTGTACAACAAGGGTGTTTTTTCTTTCATCATTTTCTTGCAACTTCGATGACCAATTGAGCCCAAATTTTCACAGGCTTGTTATTTTATGCATATGTTGGGATACACCAAATGAGAACACTGGTCTTTGACAATTACCAAACGTGTACAGGGCCTTTAAAGGGGCTGTGTCGTCATGATCAAAGCAGGCCCGTGCATGGCACCCAGTTATTACACACACCGAGCGCGCGCGTGCGTGCAGTAACTGGGTAAAAGTTCATAATTCCATGTACAGCCACAGGCCTGCTTTGATCATGACGACACAGCCCCTTTAAGGGGTTACCATGTATAAACAAGTTACATGTAAATAAATGAATAAACATAGACAAAAACCTGCACTGAGGAAATAATAAATAAATTACCTCGGGTTTGTATTCCTCAAGATACACCTTCAGATCTCCATTTGCCATGAAAGGAAGTACGATCAGCGGTTGACCTTCTGGGTCAAAGGTCAGTCCAATGAGCCCAAGCACATTAGGGTGGTCAAAATTCTTCATTATCAGACCTTCTTCCAAAAACTTGATGACATTGCCGGGGTCATCGACATCTATGAGAGGGGAGTAGATGATGACCGAATACAACAATAATAATGCAAAAGTTCACTTTTTTATTCTCTATTTTAAAACAACTTTGGTCATGGGAAAACATTTTACATTTTATAAGAGGAAAATTTGTAAAATAATATAATCGTAATCACCTGAGGTTGTTTTAACGGTCACTATGCGATGTGGCCCGGTAGGAGTGTCTTTGAGAACCGCTTTGAACACTTTCCCAAAAGCACCTTTTTAGAATAATTAATTTGAGAAAAAATGGTAAGATTTTGATAACAAGTATAAATAACGTCAGCGCATACGTCACTTTTCAAAAATGTTCTATGAAAGACCTTTTAGCAGTTTCATAGAGCTGAATTCTTTTAAACAGACAATTTTGCTGTGCAAGACTAAATCTGGAAACAAGTCACAGATCATAAGTGTTTCTGGTAAAAACAGTTTGTGCTAAGCTACTTTTTGTGCTAGGTAGGGACATATATTTGTTTTCTTCTCAACGTAATGCTTAAGGTATTTTCATCACGAAAGTCGAATCCATCCACGTTTAGCAAGCTGACAGCGGGTACCAAGTGCACCTCTGGCCGCAGCATTTGCGAGGCGGACACCACGGAAAAATTGAATTTTGATGCAGTCAACCCTCAGATACATGTATCTGATAAAAGATTCGTGCATGAATCGTTTCGCAGATTCAAATGTTTTGAAGTGAAGAATTATCCAAACCATTATTACTTCGAAGGGAATTCTTTCTCAAAATAATCAATATTAGCTGCAGTGCTTCTCATCAGGTAAGTTTTATGGCCTTTAATGTTTGAAGTATTTGCCAATCAATGACCCTATTCTTTAAAGCAGCTCTAACAAAAACCTCGGGTCCAGGTATTGCGACCTGGTTACTGATCTTGTTACTAAGCTTACCCTGACCGAGTAATCTACCGATTTCCAACTGGTTGAACTTAATGTGTACATCTTCGGGAACGATGTTGACCCTGTCGTTGAGAACGATTGATTGCTGCTGAGATTTGATATTTTTCGGACTTTCAGTACTCAGTGATGCCTGTCTTCTAGCTTCGGCCAAATCGAGAATCTCTGACATTCAATACAGAAATGTAATCAATGCCATGGGGATTCAAATTGAAAGGAATATGATAGGCTCTAGTGAAACATGAGTGCAGCAACAAATGATTGCCCAAGTCTTGAAATTTGTGTAAGCTGACCACTGCCAAAGATACTTTGACGTCCTCCAAGGGTCAGAGTAGAACCTATTGGTTAAAGGTAGGCTATATTACGCCATTGGGTTTTTTGGAAGAGTAAATGTTTATCTGGTTTTAAATAAACACTCAATACAACCAACTTGTACCCCAAAAACAATTCACGAGATTCAATCTCTAAAAACTCGGGTCAGAACTAACCCTGATTCCGGGTCCAGTGGGTCTGACCCATTTCAGGGTCAGTATGACCCGGAAACTGGTGTAAAAAGTCGGAATTTGACTCGGATACTGCGTCAGTTTGACACAGATGGGTTAGGCCCCCTTCGACCTGGAATCCGGGTCAATTCTGACCCGGGAGTTCTTAGAGTATAACCACCGTCACTTATGAGTAAGGCTATACCAAGCATCATCGCATCACTTAGAAAACGCTAATGATATCCGTTCTAAATAACCCGTTCTAAATCCGCCTCGCTTATATTAAGAATGGATGCTCTATCATGATGCTATGATAGTATCATGAATGTTTTATAAGCGATGCGGTAATGCTTGAAAAACTTATTTAAAAGTGAGGGTGGCTAGTCGAATCGGGTACAACATCAGGTTTACGTTTTAGTGATAAAAATGAAGATTTTTTAAAACTTATTTGGTGGTGATTTTGTGCATGACCATGTGCATATTTCGACTGTGGTAATTAACCAAAAAATACAGTCTTGATTTTTGAGGTTCACTCTGAAGGATTGGTACTGGTATGACATTTATATGCAGCGTGAGTTCGCAGATTTGAGACTAATATAGTTTTTCCCGATAATTACCAGCCACGTGCATTGTCTTCACGCTTGCGGTTTCATTATGTGCTGCAGTAGCCTATGTGATGGCTAATAATGGAATAGAGTCCAAAAGAGCTTCAATTGTTGACTTTGAAACATCAGAAAAACTTTGTACCTTCGTGAAAATCTCTGATGCGGGTTAGCAGACGCTCATGCTGACCCTTCGAAATTTTCATTTGTTTGAAATACTTGGCAGCTAAGATCGCAGCCAGCAGGAGTAGGACTATGGCCCCAGATGAAATGAAAATCAATGAAAGTAATACAGCGTCGAAGGCAAAGGTCGCCTCGCCAATGTGAAACGTTAAATTTCCATACCATCGAACCTGTAGGACCAAATAATTATATACATATATATAATATTGTGAATAGAGTGAGATACATTCTGAATGTAAAGATTTTAATGTATAAATCACGTGTAAGGAGAAAACAAAACTTGTCGAAGCCCGATATGAAATGATTCAACAAGTTTTGTCAATAATTTAAACTTAATGGGGCAAATCGCCTTCAAATCTCTCGAAATTGTGAAGTTTGGAATTCCTCCCTATCCTTTCTAAGAGTTGTTCATGCACAAAAACACCTACGGTGTGTTGTAATTAGTGAGTGTTGATTAAAAAAACTTAAATTTGCCTCTTGAAACACAACCAGTTGAACATGCGTTCCGCCATTTTGTGGAGTCAACAATTTGGTTCTACAAAACAGCAGACCTGGTTCTGTCATGAAGTTACACAAAAACCACACATTTTCAAGGGATATTTTGTGAATCATTATATGCTACTTTTAAAATATCTTTCCAACCTCAAAACAAACGCTTTGAAAACCCAAGTGCCCAAACCAAAGTGAACGTGCCCCTAAGTTTCGCACACCATCCGATGTCAATCTTCGGGGTAAATCAAAATGGAACGGATGAGCAAACTTTTCTGATGGCAGTAAAATTAATTTGCTATTAAAAAAGCGGCAGAAACCATAACATATTTAACTTCAACAACGATTGTTCTTACCACAACATTATTCAAACCTGACGGTTTCACTATGGGTAGAGTACAAACAAGAAGGGTAATAAACAGCTCTGTCACTGTGCAGTTTTTGTCGCCAACGGTGACCCAAACCTCGGACATGTCAGTTGCCAAGTTGAGCCTCTCCCCCTTCAACAGCAATGTTTATCGCAAATGTTAATAATAGTATAAGAAGCTTGCTTAGCTACGGAGCTCTGGAAGTGCCATGCGACATGTTGAGATCATGAGATAGTTTATTGCCGGATGATGAAATCATAACATAGATGACGACATCCTAAGATGATTTATCTCGGTATGACGACATTATAAAGTAGGATATCGTCAATTCCTGATATCTTATGATGTCGACATCATGAAAGTAAGATGTCGACTTTCCGAGAAAACTCATCATGGGATAATAACATCCTGAAAATGTTGAGAACCCAAGATAAATTATCTTAAAAGACAACATCCAACTTTCAGGGTTTCATCATCCCGAGATAAATTATCTCACTGAATCTAAACTAGTTTGATGGCACTTCCAGAGCTACGTACTTAGGTCATATTTTTCCGAAATACTTTATGCAGGGTCAAGCTCGTATAGCTGCCAAAGTATTAGATAGACCTCTCTGAGGGTGGTTAACGTTTTAAATTTCAAATCCTAAACAAATTTGCACAGAAGTTATACTGAGTTTTGCAGTTTATAAAGAGTGGCGATCTATACGGAATTTGCAAATTCTACTTTGGCTTAAAAAACCCCACATTTTCCTCCATTTAATAATTCTTATTTATATGTGGTCTTGTTATATTTTGGCTGAGCATTGCATATAAAAGCAAGCACAAAACTTTTTTGTTAAATTGTTTATTAAAGATGCAGGTCCAATTTTTGACTGATTTGACCCGGAATCCTAGATTTAAATGGCTATTTTTCCTAGATTTGAGAAAGTTATAAGCTTTCACGTAAAAATTGTGTTCTACAGAGTTTGCGTTTTGGTCACGGTAGACTAACTTCTTTTTTTGCAAGACTAATTAATTAAGTTGTATTACTAAATTGTGTGTTTTGATGTTAAACTACTCTACTGATTTACCACGGCAGGTAGTCATTTCATTTTTAATTTACTAATTGAAATGCACATTACTAATTGGATGACTAATGTATTCGTGAAAGACTAAATCCAGTCTTTAGTTAGTCAACAACCTGAAGTTTTTGTGGTTGAAAAGTTCCCGCTCTTTTTCAGTCTGATCTTTCTGTGTACAGATGCCTTCAACCAATCCTTTATAATTTGATGGTTAGTGGGAAATGTACGCAAGAGAACACCTACTTTAATTTGAAGCAAATTTTTATCCGAGACCTCAAGATCTCCAGGCTTGTCAAAGGTTGGATCCAAGCAATAGCTGAAGTCTGTTTTCTCTAATAGCATTTCAAATCCATCCAACTGCAACCCCACAGTGACTTCAGTACATGGTGACGTCATCGTATCTGGTTGCTTAATGGCCGGTGACGTGCAAACCACGGTTGAATCATTTTGTGTCTGACATGACTGAGGTTTAGAAACAAAAATGACCGTTATTAGAATTGTGCTTTAAAGGCACTGGACACGTTTGGTAATTACTCAAAATATACATTAGCATAAAAACTTACTTGGTAACGAGCAACGGAGAGCTGTTGCTAGTATAAAACATTGTGAGAAACGACTCCCTCTGAAATAACGTAGTTTTTGAGAAAGAGGTAATTTCTCACTAAAAAAATTTGAATCTGAGAAAGTCTTCAGGCCTGAAAACCTTTCTCAGGCATCTGAAAGCACACAAATTTGTGCAACAACGGTGTTTTTTCTTTCATTATTTTCTTGCAACTTCGATGACCAATTAAGCCCAAATTTTCACAGGTTTGTTATTTTATGCTTATGTTGGGATACACCAAGTGAGAATACTGTTCTTTGACAATTACCAAACGTGTCCAGTGCCTTTAAGGTGGGGTCACTTTGGTAATGAACCCGAAAATAAACTGTTTAATTTTTCCCCCCAAATGGGCCTACTTGTTATAAAGATGGTAATGGTAGTAAGCATCCTTTATATCGTTTCAAGTCTCCCCGTTGATTAGAAATCAATTAATTAAAACATTCGAAACATTTGAATCTCCAAAGATCGCCCGCAGGCGACTTTAGGGAATTTCCGTGGTGTCCGTGGTAAATGCTGCCTTCAATACGACCAGCTAGAGATGCGGTTGGTATCCGCTGTCACCTCGCTAAACCTGGATGGATTCGACGTTCTCGTGAAAATACTGTGACCTTTTTTTGCTGTTTTCTCAACAAGTAGAAACTGTATTCAACTGAAACTTTCACAGGTGACTTTAAAGGGGCACATTGCCTTCAAAACTCTTGGGCTAAAAGTCCAATGAAGTAGAAGTGACACTATTGAACCCATTGCCGCCGAAAATGGGGATGTCAATATTTGACTTACTTCTTCAAACATGTATTCCGTCACATTATCGTCTACGTCTTTGTGCTGGACAAAAATTGTAGCTCTACTCACTGCGAGATGAGTTCCTGATATTGTAAGTTCCCGTCCACCGCTGTTATAACACAATCAAATGTTTGAATTATTTAGCGAAAAGAGCTCACATTTTTAGGGGCGTTGAGCGGGTCCTAGACACCCAAGCTGCTAAAAGGGTTTCGTGCTTTGCAAACGTTGCCCCAGCTTTACCCCCACCCCTACCACCCCACGTTATCCATCAAGCTACCATTGGCACATGAATATTGAACATCTTGAACAAAGTATACATCTAAAGGACCTCTTAAACGCATTATACAAGAAACTCACTGTAGGTCAGTTTTTCCTAAAAGGTTTTGGTAGAGCCGAGGTAAAAAAGGCTTGCAGCAAGCCTTTTGGGTTTATTAGGCGAATGAATGTTATGGTTCAAAAAAATGATCATGAACGGGTAGTGCGAGTGAGAGAGTGACATTCACAGTCAGGAATACAGCTGGAACTCTGGTGCATGAGTGATTGAAGATGATGGGCTAATGGCGTTTATGTATTAGTGTGACTGTTTTATGTCCAAAAGCACGTGAGACTATGGCACAGTCCTGGAAAACAAACTTACGACTTGATGCTGCTCCTGGGCTGTATGTCGATTACC
Organism: Plazaster borealis; assembly: GCA_021014325.1. NCBI lineage: Eukaryota > Metazoa > Echinodermata > Asteroidea > Forcipulatida > Labidiasteridae > Plazaster > Plazaster borealis. The sequence continues at coordinate 10,151,303 of CM037472.1, forward strand.
TCCGGATTGGGTTGAAAGGTAAAGTTATCAGTAGAACTCCTCGGAGCGCCGTCAAATGCAACAGTAATGAGACCAGTTTGACCCACCATGGAGGCAGCAGTGGTACACAAAATAGCCGTGTCGTTACGTCTATATCATAAAGAAGTTCAGGCCCATTTCGATAACCGTGATCATGTTTTTCATTAAAACAAAACATTATTGTCTCATTTTTGTAAGGTGAATCGAGTCATAGACCCATGCGATGTAGTTTAACATAATCAAGCAACCACTGTATAGATAACTAAATAAAGAAAAAGAACAATACAAAATAATTACCTACAAGGAGAGGTTCATTAATAGTTGTTTAAAAACTTTCGCAGGTAGCTGTATTTGTACATATTTTCACATGTCTGTTTTCTTCCAATCCTAAAGGCCTCTCGAGAGGAGTATCGTACAGTGTAAGGTGCAAAGGTACGGAGCTCTTAAAGTGCCATCCGATATGTTGAGATCCTGAGATAATTTACTGCAGGATGATGACATCATAAACGTAAGATGACGAAAACCTAAGATAATTTATCTTGGGATGACGACTTCTTGAAAAAACAATGTCTTCTTCCAGATATGTTTTATCTCGGGATGATGACATCCCAAAAGTAGGATGTTGTCTTTTAAGATAATTTATCTTGGGTTCTCAACATTTTCAGGATGTTATCATCCCAACAAGAATTATCTTGAGAAGTCGACATCTTACGTTCAGAATGTCGACATCCCGAGATAAATTATCTCGGGATGTCGACAACTTACTTTCATGATGTCGACATCTTTTTCGGGAAGACGACATCTTAGTTTAGGATGTCGTCATTCCGAGATGAAATCATATCATGATGTCGTCATCTTATGTTTATGATGCAATCATCCTGCAGTAAATTATCTCATGATTTCAACATGTTGGATGGCACCTCCAGAGCTCCGTAAGTTGAATGGCACTTCCAGAGCTCCGTACTAAGTGTGACGTGGTAGATACCAAAACAATCTGCAACTACTATTATTTGTATATCTTACCGAGTGATATTACATGGTACATTGCCATCAATCATAGCTTTGATATCGCTACCAGTGTTCATGTTCAAACCGATGATGTTTATCCGAGTACCACCAGCTGCTGGCCCAATTCTCGGATGGAAGTTGACAATCATTGGATCCTACAACAAAATCAAGAATGTCAAAAAGTAAATTGCTGTCACAATTCGAAGAAAGACTAGATTGGGAATACATCGCTAATCAAACTTTATTTTACTGAGTGTAGAATACTCGACATACGCAACCTTGCATAGGCGTCCATGGTTTAATCTAAATTCCAGTAATGTCAGAAAGAAGTTTACTTTTTCAATGAGACTTTGAGTCTATGCAGGACATAAGCCTATTGTGTTAAATGAAAGTTTTGAACTTTAAACACTTTGGTATAAATCGCATAGAGAAGAAAGAAAAATCAAACAAAAACAAGAGTAATGAACTAAGCTTCCATTTGTCGGTCTTCATGAAGTAGTGTGGTTTACGGTCGAATTACATCATCACTTATAAAAATTATTATATTTTGTATATGGATTTAAAACCCGCACAAATTTACTTCATTGCTATTCTAACATGTCTCCAAGTAAATCGGGGATTCGACAATTTGTAATTTACACTGTTTTCCAAAACATGGAATGCACTGACTACAAAACTGTACTGAATTTCTTAGCGTATTAAACTTTAATTTACCGTGTAAGAGAAGTCCACCCTTCCCCTACTCTGAAGGCGATCACCATAGCCGACACGAGCCACTGAGATGGTGACAGAATGTGTACTACCCGGACTCATTGGAGCTGTACGGCAGCTTACACTATATTGAAACAAAATGGTATTCACTATTTCGTTTTCTTAAAATTTATAATTTCCTTTTCAAAATAAATTTGAGACATTTTAAGACTTTGGAAAATATCACTGGAATTCACTTTTGAGAGAACATGACGAAAAGCGGACTTCTTTTATTGTCTGGGATTTTGTGCACGTTTATTTCGATTATTTTCGATTGGTAATGTTAGTTTATAAGCAACGGTGAGTTTAGGGTCTTCAATGCAGTTTCCTTGACTTTTACAGTATTTCAGAAGAACAAATATATCTTTGGGAGAGTGGAACTGAGTTTTCATTTATTTCATTTTATTTAGTTTGGCTTGTTTTTATAGTAACCAGTTGTCTAGAATAAAACAACATAAACTTTGAAATGTAGGACATGTCCGAATCAAGCGACTTCGGCTAAGGCTATGGCCGTTGGCTGCAGCGACAACATTGAGGAAAAGGTCTTTTCAGTGATCCAGACACAGCCACAGTCAAAGCCGATCATTCGGACACGGTCGTACTCTCTGTACAGTAAATTACAGGGGTCATCACCTTTGACCGGTGACGTACTGATCTTCAAGTCCAGTCAGGTTGCATGGCTGTTGACCAACCATCACACTTCGGACATCTTGAAATCTTTGACCGATATCGGTTCCAATTACTGTAATAACAGTATTGCCTTCTATTGGACCAGATGGAGGAATGACCTGAAATTACATCATCGTAATAGTTCATGATAACAGGAGACAATGGGAGACTTTGGAGTGGAACACTAGGTGGCAGCAGACTTACCAGCAAATGTCTATTGTTTACGTCGTTCTGAGCATGCGCACATTTCCAAGAACAATGGATTTACGGGTGCACGCCATGCACACTGGGAGAAAGTCATGCGCCAAGCCTCCATGAAACAAAAAGTAAACCCCACAACTTTTCTGTAAATCATGACTTTTTAAGGATTGTTGAAAAATGGTCTAACATTGTGCGGGGTTGTTGACTTTCAACCTGGAGCATTTTGGGTACACTATCCCTCTAAAAATTGCCCAATATTTTGCTATGAAGTTATTTTTCCAAGATGGAGTCTGGCCTGTTTACTCGTCATGGGCTGTTTTCATTCTGGATTAGCCTGGCTCAAATGTTGATCGGCTAACCTACTAAAAATTGAAAAAGAATTTGAAGTTAGTTTTCAGAAACTATATCTATTGTGTCTTCATTGTGTGCTTGGTTTTTCAAGAATTCTTTATTTACATGTTTGTTTTTGGTGTTTTTTATTTATTTTATTTTATATTTTATTGGGACGGGGGGGGGCGGGGGTTACTTCTTGACAAGAGGGAATGGTGTTGTAAAGTATGGGAACAATGGGAGAGGGGTATGCTCCTTCACAGGAATCTTCCTCTGTGCTGTAGTATGTAATACGAAAGTGAAAGGTGGCCAGGGCTAGACGAGGGGGGTAACCCTGTGCTCCCATGCAGGCGTGGTATAAGTCTTCTTGTTACCTGTTCTAGATGTGGTGACGGACACTGACCAACAGGTCCGAAAGCGCTGTTAGAACACACTGTGTTTTCTATGTTCGCACATTGGGTAAAAGCACACCAACGACATTGAAGTTCCGGTCTGGCTGTGTCTGTTGACAAACATCGACTGCAATCCCGCCGGTCTACATGGCATTTGTAAAGTGTAACTGCAAACATGAAGTGGACAATTTCTTTTAGTTTCTCTAGTGAATGCTAAACATTAAATCTTGAAAGTCTATTGATAATGTTTGTGTTCATGTTGATCTGTTCTTTGAACTAAAGACCAATGGCTGCCCATGCCTATGTCCATCCAAAAACATAAAATCTATGTAGGCTATTTCAGCAAAACTCCCGACTGAATGGATTAGACAAAAAGCTCAGAGGAAGTTTCTTTCTGGTCTTTCTGGTACTGGTTCGCTAGCATTTTACCAAAATGATAAAGATCCACAACATTGTTAAGTTTTTGTGTATCAATCAAGGTAATTCGCCTTGGCAAACTAGTAATTTGCCCGGGCAAAGTAGTAATTCGCCCGGGCACAATAGTAATTCGCCCGGGCAAAGTAGTTATTCGCCCGGGCAAGGGCAAAATGATTATCTGGGAAGTTTGTTTCTGCCATGTATGTCCTAAAATACGCTTCCGTAACAATAAAGAGCCCCTTTGTGAACACAATTTTACAAATGTTTTCACTCACCGTTGAATCTGTAGTAATCGTCCAATTCCTTGTCACCGTTCCAACTTATTGACAGTTGCGCTACAAACTCATTTACATCGTCTGCCTCATACGTGTACTTTAAAGGAGAAACATTATGCAAGAAAATTATCGTCTGGGAACTTCTGGGTTAGAGTTTTGTTATTTGTGAGTTTAGATCATGTTAAATTTGCATCGGGGATAAATAGTTTTTATTTTTGTTTCTACTGTTTTGAGGGAATGAGTATAGGTCCTTGCAGTGCTTAATAACACACATCGGTGTATGGGTAAAACAAAAACACTATCTATATATAGTTTAACATGTTCAGGCGAACAAAATACGTTCGCACAGTCTATTGCATTATTAACTATCACCATTATCAACTTCTCATACTTACCGTTCGACTATTACATATGATGACGTCATTTGATACTTTAACTGCTTGGACTCTCTGCTTCACATTGTCAATTAACAAGGAGCACTCATAGTTCAGCTAACATGAAAAAGAGTTTAGAGGAGCTAAGAGTTACAAACGAAAAAGGTCGCTTCACTCATGCATTGTCTCAGCTCAGAAAATGTTTGTCTTACGTCAGACTATCAACAAGAAAGGTCTCAAGATTCATGAATGTTATCTCAGGTCAGACACGTTTTAAGAATATTATCTGAAACCTCTGAACCCCTATAAAAAACTACGTTACTTCAGAGGGAGTCGTTTCCTACAATGTTTTATACTATCAACAGCTCTCCGTTGCTTGTTACAAAGTAAATTTTTATGCTAATTTTGTTTTGAGCCATTACCAAACGTATACGATACCTTTAATAAGCAGGACAGTTCTTTTCAGAACTGAGAAGTCTCCCGAATTCCGAATATTCTACTCTGCGGCAGTAGAATAAAAAGCAAGACAAGTTCTCATAGAACAAAATCTACCTAGCAAGTAGATATACACATGGTGTTACCGCAAACCAAATATATTATAATATTATAGGTTTTCCCGGACAATTTCAACAAAATCCATTAATTTTAACACCCGGCTCATTCCATTTCGTTTGAAAATGAATGCTCCATTGAATCAGCTTGGTTAGCTTACGGACAGAATACATATCTTTAAACATACACAAAAAGGGACAAACCGTGTTTGAGTCTGGCAAGTTGGAGACATTGACTGGTATTTCTCTTTGAATGTCGACTGGGACAAGTACCTCCCCATCATGCGGTTGTAGCTGAGGACAAAAGTCTGGTCCTCGGTTTACACCACCAGCGGGATTCTAGAAAGTGGACACCATAAACGTAACATAAGATAACAAGTAAACTTTTTAAAGCGCTATCCAATCAAGATCATAGCGGACATACTAATAGAAATTACATGGATAGAGGTGAGTCTTAGAGCTTTACGAAACAGAGATAGACCAACATAATCCCTAATGACATGAGGAAGATTGTTCCAAATCATTGGTCCAACTACACTGAATGCTTTTTGACGCAGAACTTTGTTTGCACGGGGAACATTCAAGTGAGTGATATCAAGTGTGGACAGGAGAAAACGTGGAGGAGTGTAATATGACAGTAAATTGGAAAGATATCTTGGAGTAGTTTTGTTTTAGGATTTATAACAAAAAGAGCAAGTTTTAAATAAATCTATTCCCTAATCGGTAGCCAATGAAGTTCCCTGAGTGATGGGGTAATATGTTCTCTCAAGGGTGTTGAACGTACCAAACGAGCTGCACTATTTGTAATCTTTGAACTATGTCAAATTCAGATGACGTAGCAACAAATAAAAGGAGATTGTCATAGTCAGTACGAGAGAGGACTAGAGCTCTGACAACATGATGAAGAAGATCCTCAAAAACAATAACATGTAATCTTCATTGCACCCCCACTACAAAACAACAACAACAATAACTACAAAAACCAAAAACAATGGCGTCAATAACCACCATATTGCCATGAACTTTACAGTGGCAGGAAGGACCTTGTAATTGGACCCAGAACAAAAAACTTTTGACAGGAAATTAAAAGTACATGACTTTGCTGGATGTGCTTTTTATGCCTTTCAAATAGTTCCTCAAACTTCAATGAGTCTGAAAGCACAAAATTGCCCCATGTTTGAATATGATATAAACTCCTCCAACCTGCTTTACGTGTCGTGTATACAGCAGAGCTAGCAGCAACCAACACTTATTAATAATGACCTACACTGTTACGTTTTAAAACACTTCCCAACGAACAGTTTAATCTGATAGGTGATGTTTGTAACCTAAATTGCTCCCCTATTTTACCGTTAACACGAAGAGATAACGTCAGATATTCGGGCTAATTGTCACCCTCCCCCGGTCGGGGAAGAGGGTAACGATCTTGCACTCTAAAAACTCCAGGGTCAGAATTGACCCGAATTCCAAGTCCCTGGGGGGCCTGACCAATTTCCGGGTCAGACTGACCCGGAATGTGGTCAACAAATGGGATTTTAAAATGGATTCTGAAGTCATTTTGACTTTTTTCTGACTCTGCGTAATTTTTCCCCAGAAATGGATCATAGGCCCCACAGGACCCACAGGACCCAGATCTGGGTCATTTTCTGACTCGTTTTTTTTATAGATCTGTCCGAATGCACCCCATCACCCACTCATGTACCGTTTGTTGAATCAAAATGCAGTATTTTCCCAATGCGGCACAACACGTTCAAAGAAGGACAATTTCACTTTGTCAATAAGGCTAAAATCTCATCTGCACAGAGTCTTTATCAACAAAATTAAATAACGGAAAATGTAATAATATCACCAACATTGAGCCCTTTGACAATGGTGTATTCAGTTGAACACTCAGTACTTTGATGCGTGCATGTATTGTCAAATACGCACCAGTCACAATTCCAAGCACTTCTAACGCACTCGCCACACCTGCAGAGACAATCAATTGCCAGTGTGTCAATCAAACACGGAGAGATTTGTTTAATTAGTACTAATCATTTTGATTTCGGGCAGGTGGCAATATTGATCAAGGAAATTGACACCAAAATAAGCGACTTGGAGCAATGCCACAAAATTTGACAAGCACATGACATCGATTATATCAATCTAAGAAAAAGCCACCGTAGTTACAAACCTTGGTTTAAAGGCAGGAAGGATGTGGTATTTGCAGCCCGAGCAACATAAACAGGAAAGGGGATTTACACTGCTGTTAATGTAATTCAAATAGTCTAGTAAGGTTTGCGATAACATCATGTACATAAAAAATCTCTGTATGAGTTACTGGTATGGTTGTTCTGGAAAGAACCGGTTGTGCAACAACTCGACGTTTCGATCGTATGCTTTGATCATTTTCAGAAGGTCGTCTTCAGCTTTTTTTCTGAGGGCGATCAGAGCGTACTGATCGAAATGTTGAGTTTGTTACACCACCGTTCGGTTCTTTTCAGAACCATGACTGACTTTACTTATCAAAGAGATTTTCAAATCCTTCTTATGTACATGGTGTTACCTAAAACTTTACTAGATTGCATCTTCACCATGCAAAGTTTCAAATCCTATAGGCCTACTCATGTACAAGGTGTTACCGCAAACCTTAGATTGTATCTCCACCATGCAAAGTTTCAAATCCTACTCAAGCACACGGCACGGTGCTACCTTAAACCTTACTATATTGCATCTACACCATGCAAAGTTTCAAATCCTACTCATTTACATGGTGTTACCTCAAACCTTACTAGATTGTATCTCCACCATGCAAAGTTTCATGTCCTAGTTTATACATACTTTTGAAAATGCTTCTTTTAACAAACTTCCTTTAACTTTGATTGTTACAATACATACCGTTTGTGTCGTGAACATTGATAGAAAGTGAATTCTGTGGAGATAAACGCCATAGAGACCGATGCAACAACACTCAGCTGCATTTCCACATGGTCCTCTGTAAAACAAACATTTACATGAGCCCTTTTGAAACCACGCCTTCTGCTTGGGCTCCGACAGTAATTTTGGAATCGTGTTTTGTTTTTGTTTTTTAAAGCAAGGGGCTTCAGGGCATTACATATTTGTAGACATGCCTGCCCATTGACGGATTCCAAGTTCGCCAACGAAAAACAAAATTTGCATAAATTTACAATGGTTATTGCAGAGATGTCATCCCAATGCAACGCGTTATGTTTCTAGTTCCAAAAATTTAAATTTTTGTCAGGATGTTATTCAAAAGTTTTCCAGTCAGTCCTCATTTTGAGCGCCAAAGTTTGAATTGCACCGTTGCAATCGGGGGGGGGGGCCTGGCTTTATAGGGCCACGTAAACTCAACGATTGTCCTGCAGTTGGTTTGGTTTAAAGACTTCCGGCGAGGCACATTAGCGGTTGGAAACCGTCCCTTTTGGCTAAACTCGTCCGTTAAGAGGTCACAAAAATTAAATGTCCACAGTATCCTAATTCAGCCATAACCTAATAACATGGGGAGCCCCTTTAGTCTGAGTGTTTAAGCAGACCCGGATAATATGACTGGAAACCAGCCCCTCGATCCAAGCAAGGCCAAATTCTTGTGAACAAAAAAAGCAGCCCATGTGTTCAACTGGCCTTGGCCATTAGTACTTGATCAATCCATGGAGGATACTTGCCTTGATTGGATTGACCAATAAACACACTCTAGCTACTTGATGTGTGTGGTGGGGCATGACTTAAGCCCATGTATTTGTGTGTGCAAAATACAGCCCATTGTATGGTACAAAAAAGGTTGTGTCTTGCAGTATGGATATCAATCATGCTAAATCATGTTTGTTTTATTTAAAAAAAAACAATAATATGGACAGTCAATAACAATTGCTTAATTTTTCTATCTATAAAGCCATCTATAAACCATCTATAAACCTAGAATGATTATCAGCGACTTGGGTATATGATCGGCACTGGTTGGCTATGGTATACGTTTTGGTGTTACCACCGCCACCACACAGCACTTAACCAAATCGAAACATGTTTATTTCTCCCAAATTGTGCGAAAGGAAAGATGATCCCCTCCGGAGTTTGTTAAATGAAAGTAATTGTGAAGCAAAACACTTTTGACTTTCCACAAAACAGGAAATTATACCCCTGTGCTAAAAAGAAAACACTTCCATTGACAATACTGCATAAAATTAAGAGTTATTTGGCAATTACCATTTGAAGGGATGTTTGGCCGAGCACTTTTATCAGGAATGATACAAGCGACAGTATTTCCTGTTGTCGTTCCTTGATACACCGGAAGATCATTGAACTTGCAGGAGTAGGTCTCGCCATCTTGAAGTTGGGGGAGGTGCTCTACAGTCAGTACGATCTGAATTTATAGATAAATGACACCATTATTGTTCTAAGCTCATGGCAGGAAAAAAATAAAGCAGGCCACTCTAAAATTTTCCGGGGATTCCGGGTTACAGGTGGCTTGGCCCATTTATTGGTCAGTAAGACCCGAATTATGGGTCAATTAGTGACCCAAACTGATGCAAAATCCGAGTCAAAATACACATTTTTAATCCGTTTCCGGGTCAGCCTGACCCAGAAATGGTTCAGACCCCCTGAGACCCGGAGTCCGGGTCAATTCTGACCTGGGGTAGAGTGTGGGCTAAAAAAACGTAAAGAATTTGTTGTTGCAAATTGTCTTTTCTGCAAAATTAATGTTATACATAATTTCCATTTTTATTCGAACTAGTCGATCGACAGCTACATATTTGTTATGTGAAGAAAATCGCATCTTCCATAACACCAAGAGGGGATAAATATTTTCCCCTTTTCCTGAAATGGGGTCTCCTGTATTGTCTGACCAATCGCCATAGTTCTCTAATCTGCACACTTGTCACTCTTCAATTAATTCTCATCGTGAACATGATGAATATTCATCGCAAATATTACCACTATTCAAATCCATGGGAAGAGTCTCTGGCTTGATTAAATGTAAATATTTATTTGGTTCCCCAAGGCTCACCGATCTCTGTGGTTCTGTATATGGGAAGCTTCTATATGGAGCTATATTACTAATATCCACACACTGAATCTCATTGTACGGTAGCCAACGGTTAGATTCATCCGCCATCATACAATCCATGCGTCTGGTACATCTGTAGTTAGAAACATGAAGAGGTTGTTGGTAAAATTATTTGTATTAATATTTAGCCTTTTACTGTGTGTTCTAGGAAATGGTTAGCATTCCATTAACACTGCCAATTTAATGTTCTCTGGCCATAAAGGTCATGATCAAGTGATCGAGTGCCACTGGACTCAAGTTAAATCTGGTTAGTGTCAGAGTGCGGGTTCGGATCCCGATAGCGGCACTTGGTGTCCTTGAACAAGACTCTTATAATTGCGTCTTTCGGATGGGCCGTATGTCCCGTGTTTTGTGCAATGCACGTAAAAGAACCCAGTGACACTCCTTATCGTAAAGAGATGGGCTTACACTCTAAAAACTCCAGGGTCAAGTCGACCCGAATTCCGAGCCCGAGAAGTCCTGACCCATTTCCGGATAAGGTTGACCCGGACATTTTTGCGGCATTTTGACACAGATTCCGGGTCATACTGACCAGAAATGGGTCGGGCCCCCATGGGATCCGGATCCGTGTCAATTCTGACTCGTAAGTTTTTCGAGTGTACCCCTGTGTTCCTGGCAGGATCCGGCGGCAATAACTATTGTACCACCTCACGTTGTATCCCGTTCAAGTTGTCTTATTAAGGTTGCTTCACCTCATCAATTTATTCTTATATTACGACAACCTCCGACTCATTTGACAATTCGGCGGCAGATGGGTGTCATTTATGACAGGAAAATGTACAGGCACACCATCGTATGGTGGCTTTAAAGGAACATCGAACATTATATACACATATGCACAATTTCTGCCCATGAATCTCAAATCATGAGATTCACGAAATATTCACGAAATATTCACGTAAATAATCACGATTTCGACCGTGTCGCGAATATTTACGTGAATATTCACGATTTGCGCCCCAAATCGCAAATATTTCCTTTAAAATTATATTATAATGATGACCCTTTAAAACCACCATACTATTGGCATTCAGTCTGCCCATTATGTTCAGTCTAAATATTGTCCTATATATATGCAAAAATTGCTGGGGCGAAATCGTTCCCTGAGACGAAAGCAGTTCTTACTTGTTTTCCAGCGTGCACCAGCCACAGTACGGGTCCCCGTCCTGCCCGATGCAGGTCTTGCAGCTTGTGTACTGGCTGCAATTTTCAACTCTTAGTTTCAGAAGCTGCAACAAAAGTTCAAAGGAATCACTGTGTGCCTAAAACACAAAGTGCACTGGTATTCGGGGTTTTTCTCGTTTACTGTAAACTCTGTGTTATTTTCATAGACATATGGCTAAAGTATGTTTTATGATATTATATGGAAAACGGTGATTTTGATTTAGTTGGGAAGAGTCTTTCTGAAAAGGTAAACTCAACAATTACATAAATAATTTAGGAAGTAAAGCCACAATAAACATATAACAAATATATATTATACCTTAGTTTTAAGTCGACGTGGTGAAATAAATTATCAGGTACAAGTCGACATCTTAGTTTGAGTAAGTGGAATTGGTGAGATAATATCGGTATAAGTTGACATCTTAATGAGAAGCTAGTCGACTTGGCGAGATAAATAATATCAGGTGTAAGTCGACATCTTAGTTTTAGTAAGTGGAATTGGTGAGATAGGTAGACCTATCAGTTGACATCTTATATGAGTAAGCTAGTCGACTTGGCTAGATAAATTATCAGGTGTAAGTTGACATCTTAGTTTGATTGTGTCGACTTGGCAAGATAAATATCAGGTATAAGTTGACATCTTAATGAGTAAGCTAGTCGACTTGGCTAGATAAATTATCAGGTGTAAGTCGACATCTTAGTTTGATTGTGTCGACTTGGCAAGATAAATATCAAGTATGAGTTGACATCTTAATGAGTAAGCTAGTCGACTTGGCTAGATAAATTATCAGGTGTAAGTCGACATCTTAGTTTGATTGTGTCGACTTTGCAAGATAAAAATCAGGTATAAGTCGACATCTTAGTTTGAGTAAATCGAATTGGCGAGATAAATATCAGGTAGTCGACACCTTAGTTTGAGTAAGTCGAATTGGCGATATACATTTTCTCGTTGTCTGTATCAGAGGTTACGGCATTCCCAGAGCCCCGTACTGACGCATTGCCTTTATGCCTTAATAATAGTTCTGCTTGTTTATCTTAAAATCAATTCACCTGCTGTTCGGTAAGGACATTTATATGTTTCTTTGTGTCATCCAGTGAACTATCCCTCAGTACTGGAGCGTCTCCAAGATTAATGCTCTCATAATGCCGAGCCGACGCTCCGTCCTCTATGTGCACCTGATCGAGTATAATGATGGTTTGTTATTACATGAATCATGTGGACTTCAAAAATGAATGAAACATCGTTCAATATTTGGGCGTCTCATGGCTTTATGACACAGAACAAGAAATTATCGGGGAGACATTATTAGTTTCAATCTCAACTGGCTCATTGATAATAAAGTTCATACTGGTAAAAAATCACAAGAGCAATATTTTACCTTCGATGTAACAATCCATCAACTGTAAGTGGTAAATTTAGGTCAGTATAAGCACTGAGATGACAGACAATTCTAGTTCGAATCTGAATCTGTAATTCTCTTCTTACTTGATTGGTGGTTAGCGGATACTAATTTAAGTACCCCCCGAAAATGCATTACCTTAAAAATACATTTACAAAAAAAGTGTTGGGCTTACAATCATCTCTGCACGTCAACTAAACCCGATTTTAGCGGAGGACGGACAACTCGACCGTAACACAACTCAACTTGAAACAGGTCATCCGTTGAGACAGGTCGACCGTCAGTCTGTCAAACCGTAAGATAATTATGTCGTCCGGTGGTGACCACATTGATAGTCTATTACTTGATAGTGCGTCGAAGAGTAACACAAATAGGCCTAGAGTCTTTTGTTTTAAATTAAACTATTGCCCCAACTTTGTCTTCTTCCGCAACGTTTTTTTCCCCCTTTTTCCAGTGAACTGTCATTGTTTTTCTCTGAATGAATTTTGACATGGTGCTGTTTCAAAACGAAAAGGATACAAAAACTCTCGCATATATGGCACGGAGTATGAACAAAAGACATGTAACATGCAATAATTTATGTTTTGAGGTTTTAAAAATATTTACAACTAATTTTGTTCATGCAATACATTAAATGAAAGCTTATAATATTCGCAAATCTGTAAAAAAGAATTCTGGTTGAAGTTTTAAATCTAAAGTTTCGGGTCAATTAGCAAAATACTGGACCTACATCTACAGTCACGAACCTTCAACAACGACCCACTTGAAGTTCCAATGAAAGCAACAGTATGGTTCAGCTCAATGGTTGTAGTTATTGATGACATCACAATCCCTGCTCGTTCAAGCGAAGGTGTGGATTCAACTGCGTTAGGATTATTGGGGTATTTTATAAGGTACCGGTATTCTCTTGCTGCACATAGGAATTGGGCGATAGCACTATCAGGAACAGTCTGCAAAAAGGCAAGAAATTATTCAACTTTAAAGAAAAAGTACGAGCTCGATAATTTTTGCAAAAGGATTAATAATTTCAATCTTGGCGCTCTCTTTCAACAAAGTTTATATTATACCAATCATCGAGAGAAACATTTCCGGCGTATGCAAAACTGCAAAAAATTGCAATTGAAGACACCCAAAAGTCACCGATGCATGTTTATAGACCCATTGCATATGACGTCACACTCTCAAAAAGGAGGCAGATCATTGGACCATGGAGGAAGAAACTTCCTCCATGATTGGACGATGCTGTTCTCTGTGCGTAAAAACGTGCGCGAGACCTCAGCGTATCTGTAGCGTTTCGCGTTATGCAAGGAGGATCTATTGATTTCTATTGGATGTGTAAGTAACCAAATTTTGGCTGAATGATAATAACTAACTTACAATTTTAGAACATCTACTTCCGTACAGATAGCTGACGCTGTCTCGCCCAGTCCTAACGCAGTTATCAACAGCAGTAAAAAATGCACCTTCTATGTCGCTCATACTGAACATACAGAGAGCTGAGTTGTTATCCCTGGTAAAGACTGTATACAACATCAAGTCACTTGAATCAATTCCCAGTGACGCAGCAATGCCGGGTCCTGCTGGTCCAACATAGGCTGCTTGGGCTGAGGGATACACACTCGACCCTTGGCCACATTGTATGGTAATCTCTGTATAAGTATCCAAGTCTCGACGGTCTGACTCTAGCATATCAGCCTGGTGACAAACCCGTACCACTTTGGAGCGGGTAGCTTGATGAGTGACATAATAAACGTAGCCATTTGATGAAAAACCATACACATAATTAATGTCAAAAGGAGGACTGCTTTTATAGGCATAATTAAAATTGACTTGAGAGTTTTCATTTGCAAACAGTAAATTTCTATTTGGTACAATCAGATCCAAAATTCTTCTCGACACTGGAGGAACTGCATTTCTGATGGATAAACTTGTGTATGTAGTAGCAACATACAACCAGTCTTTATTTCCAGGTCCAGGTGCTAAAATGCCAATTGTTGTCTTATCTTCATCTGATGCTACATAATAATCAATCTCGGCGGTAACCGTCAGTTCCTCTACATGTCTCAGCTGACATTGCCCAGTGTAACTCCCACAGGTAATCAGTGCATTCCTCAACGGTTCAACAAACAGAACTTTATTGTGATTAACACAACCCCGTTTATTGTCGCACTCATTAGACGCTGTACTGACATTCCTCTGATGTTCAAAATTGTTGTCGAGTCGATAGATTGAATTAACCGCCCCGACGTACACATTACCCGATTGGCTACGAAGAAGCATATGATTCAGTTTGGCGTCGATATCTGGATTTTGGAAAGATGATATCTTATAAGCAGAGAGGCTCCCTGTACGCTGTGCTGACGCAGTGTCAAAGAAGAGGCAGAGAACCAATGCGAAGAGTACGAGTGTTAACACCAGTCTACGCTCCATGGTTCCAAGAGTATTTCACAAGATCGATTGAGAAGAGTATAATGTCACTGTCTAATCAATAAACAACTCTGAACAAGATTTCATTTGGTAAAATACTTTACACCCAAGTTCGACACTTCGCTGCCGATCCGGAAATCGGGACAGAAGCTGTATGCCTACCCTGAAAGGGACATACATTTTGGTGTGAACTTCAAAAGCCACAGTGACATGAAATCATCACCCGTTCCATTTCCATGTTTGGGTGATACCATTGTAAGAAAAAGGTGTCGTATCGATGAACATGACCAAAGCAGGGACACTCGGATCACTTAATGTTGTGCCATTTTATGTTTTCTCTCAAATTGGCAGACCATGCATGGGCAATACATTTTGTGCTCGGTATGGGGATGGTGTGCCCCTCCTATTCGTCTTCAATGTGTGCTTGGAATCCCAGGAATTCTTTAGAGGATTTTAGGGGGGTTACTTCTATAGACCAATCCATACATTCAAGTGCTGCACACTGTGCCGCCATTTCTGGGACGCTGGCAGCCCAAGGTTTTGTACATGGAAAAACCGCAGTCTTTTAAAACTTGTTATGTGAATTAGGTGTGTTTCTCAACAATTTACACAATTTCCCTGACAGTACAGCATGACATAGCAAAGTGTAGATCACTGACCATGAATATTTGCAACTAAACAGAAAGGGTTTTTTCGACAGAATTCCAGTATCTTTTGTTTCTGTTTAGTTTAAATATTATCCTTAAAGGAACGTTACAGAACTGGAAATTAAAATTTTCCTTAAGAACACAGATTTACATAAAACTTACACGGTCTAATGATGATGATAGTAGAAAACATCCCTATAAATATTTTTGTCTGAAATGCCATATTTGATGAGAAATAAATAAAACTAATTTTCGATTGGAGTTTATCGCTCATGGGCGTTTTATTCATGCATTGTTTAACACATGCAAATGTGTAATCGGTTTTTCACTATTTTCTCGTGACCCAGATGGCCGATCGATCTGAAACTGCTACAGGTATGCCAGTTTATGTATATGGTGGATTATATAAAGTGCTTACACTGCCAGCAACTGCTTTGTTAGCAAAAACCAATTCTGTAATGTTCCTTTAAATACTCTCCTGTCAGTGAAATTGTGTAATCATTGAGAAAGACACTTAAATCGCATAAAAAGTAAAAGAGGGTTTTCCAAGTCTTGTTGTGTACAAAACCTCGGGCTGCCAGTGTCTCAGCAACGGCGGCGCGGCCAGCAGCACTCCACGCACGGGCTAAAGAAGGTTGGTCTATACAAGAGGTAGGCCCTACCGGTAAATAGTGTGATCAAGTAAGGGAACATTTTGTGAGGGGGATACCCTCGGCCCAATATCTGGCATGGTATACATGGACAGACTGTGGGCGCGTGTGGCGTCAGTGACACCTCTAAGGGTCAAGAGTGATGGTGAGAGAGTTTTACCTTAGAAATACAGATTGTCAACTACGACTGTTACTCCGCAGAGGAGTGCTTGAAATCCGGTTCATACTTCACGATTAGGCAAAAGTGAATGCGCAGTGAATCACGCGCACTCTAAAAACTCCCGGATCAGAATTGACCCGGATGCCGAGTCCCAGGGGGCCTGACCCATGACCTGGTCAGGCTGACCTGGAAAGTGGTAAATAAAAATGGGATTTTAACTCGGATTCCGCGTCATTTTGACACAGATTCCGGCGTCATTACTGACATGGGTCAGGCCCACGGGACCCGGACCAGTGTCAATTCGGACCCGGAAATGTTTAAAGTGTGAAGCAAATTGTACGCGCTGTTTTCCAATGGGAGACTTTTGGTGACACATAGGTGGCAGCAGACTTACCAGGTAAATCTATTGTTCTCGGGAAATGTGTGCGTGCTCAGAACTAGGTAAAAAATGGAAATATACCTGCTGCCAACTCCTAGAGTTCCAAAGTCTCCCATTGTGACGCAGGGAAATTCGTTTCGCTCTCGCAATTCGCGTAAAGTATGAACCGGGCTTTACAATACAGTATAGTAATAGTATAGGTTTTCCCGGCCATTTTCGGCAAACAAGTGGTCAAAAGACCCCTTGCATTGGCCGCCACCACTGAGGTCAAACAACGAAAACGAGTACGTGTGTATGGAGACTGGTCCGGATAAAAACAGGCACTGGTCTTTCATTGGCTAAACGTGCAGTGACGTAAGCTTTCCATATCTGCGTTACTGATTGGTCCGAGGTAGTTTGTCAGCTTATGTGACATGTTAGCTTGCACTTTCGGTCGTCTGCACACTAATGTTTGTCAAACAAATTATGAAGACATTGATTTGATTGAAACATGGTGTTTATGATATAATCATTGTCATATACTGAATTGAGTGATGATTTGAATGAAAACAAGCAGGATGATTGTTTTACCAAACAAACAAAACCATCAAAAATAAAGAAACGAAAGCGCAGAGCGAGCGCAGATTCACAGAAACGTATGCTCTAGATAATTATCATATATATTATAAACCCAGTTTATACTCCACACTAGTGCAACAAGAAGTGCAAAGATAACCTCAAATTACTTTTTTAAAAGTCACTAATTCACAATAACTAATTCACCCCCACTTATATAATGTACCCAATTTTCCCAAAACATGTGTACACAATTAATATTCATCCTTGACAACACATTTCACTTCTTCATGTTCATTTATGACGAATTTGTCTATCGATGGAAATTTCTTTTAACAGTGTTTTTTCACCCTCATTGTTTCAAATAGATTGTATCTATCATTGTTTCTCAATTTGCCTCCATAATGATTCAATATCTGTTTGAATTTGCCATGCACTAAAGTAATAGTAGGCCCTATGCCTATACAAACATTGACTGCTTCAAGTTATGGTTTAAAAGGTCTGGTAATGACTCTAAAAAATAAATGGCAATAACAACTTACTTGGTAAGAAGTAGGGTACAGCAGCTTTGGATAGTGTGGCGGTTTTGTCTCTGTCCGCGACCCGGTCGGTCTCAGCCAACGTCAGCGAGCGGTCGTGCTTGGAAGGCTGGAGACGTCGATCCGTTTTGGCGGCAGTCTACCGCCAGGCCCGCAGTGCACCACACTAGTCAAACCCCACAATTGTAAACACCCTTACACCCAAATGGCGGGAAAGAGTACAGCAAATGACGGGGACGGACACAGTTAAATTGAGAGTGACTTTGATTTGTTTAATTACTCATTCCTCAAATCTCTTCTCGCCTACGTCACAAAATCTACTTCATAAAGTTATGCGACTGATCTTGGATTACACTGACTTTCTCTCATTAATTAAATGATTTCTAGGAGATGATAATACAGATTATGGTGAGTAATTTCGTCAATCAAGATGTAATTAGTCAACTCGACATTTACTCACACGAGTATGAGGCTCCTTCCCTGTACTTAGCGTAATGCCACACTCACTTCACTTTTACTGGTCAACCACTGTTGCTCTGTCGGTCGCAACTCGGTAAGAGAGCGAGAGAGAGAGAGAAAGAGAGAAAGAGCGCGATCCACGCCCGCTCCGTCCTTTTATCTAACTTCGCTTTAGGCTGGCACCCTCCAACAACTGTAACGTAATCATTACATGACGGCTAGGAACTAGCCAGGGTTACGTTGCCAAGCGACCTAAACTTCCACCTATCGCACTGCTCGATACTGCATTGCGTTACATTGGCGCCTTCTAAGTTTCGGTCAGTCTCTGACCTTCAAAACTGGTACAAAAAATAAAGCAATGCACTCTCCTTAATACAAAAATATAAACTCAACTTTGTCAGTTATACAAAAATCTGTCTTTAACAATGGAAAGGTAACTCTTAACTCTTCGTAACAAACTAACTTTATAGAAAAGAATGTTCAACTTTTGAAAAGAACTCAAGGCTCTAAGGTGATAACAGTTCACATAATCCAACGGTAGGCCATCCAAATTTCTCAAGGCGCTCCCCTACAATACGTCGCCTAAACTTCATATTTCGCCTTCTAGCGAATTCCCGCCACGAAACTGGTTTTGCAAATCTACATCATCATCAGTAGTGGTCAACGGGGCATTCAGGAAAACAACATCATACTGACGTGCACGATGCTCATGGATTGTCTGCGTCACACCACTAAACACAGTCGTTGCCCCCTCCTCTGTGATTCTCGCAGGACGCCCGGCCAGTAGGTGATGAATCCGGAGCTCCATTGGCGGCTTTCTCTCCTTTCCTCCCGGGGTAGGCTTGTCTGAGGCCTTCACCTGTGGCTCTTTAGTTTCCGGAGCAGGCTCCTCATCTGCTTCCCACTGAGTCATCGACGTAGGTGAGAGAGTAATTTCGGCAACTTCCTCAAGTGGTGCCTCCGCTTCAGGAGTATTCTCTTCTGCGTCTTTTTCCTTTCTCTCTCCAGGCTTGTCTATTGCCTCTAACTTCTTGGTTGGAAGCAATGGCTTTGGACTTGTGTGCGTAACTACTGAGGGCACAGTTTCCTCGTCACTAGGCGCTTTGGATAGGGTACACGGGATCAGTGCATCACTCTTTTTTGGTTGCTTGTGAGGCCGCTTTTCTTTAGCCTCTTCTCCCTCATCACCTGCACGTTTCCGTTTCTTTTCTGGGGATGATGTACTGGTCGCCTTCACAACTTTCTTGTCGCGGCACTTAGGCGTCTCTTCACGGCTATTCTCGCCTTCACGGCTGCACCCACTACTGGTCGTCTTCACAACTTTCTTGTCACGGCCCTTAGGCGTCTCTTCGCGCCTCCTATCTGAGCTGGTGCTTTCCCTCTCTCGGGACTCAATGATTTTCGCCTCTATCCGGTCGACCTCATCCACCTTCTCAGGGTGGCAGTCACGGTAATGGGCCCGTAGGTTGTCGCGCCTGCCGTTCTTGTGGGAACATATCCCATACAAATACTGCACTTTGGTCCCATGCTCGTTGGTTAGATGCCTCTCCAGACTTCTCTTATGCATTGACACCTTGCATTTCGGGCACTCTGTCTTTTCTCCCCGCTGGTCACGCGGTGTCTCCTTCTCCTCGTGACCTCTCCCCATATTCGCCTGGTGCCTTTACTTCCTGCAACGACACACAAGGAAGAACTGGTTAATGTTGTGCTACCATACATAAATTGCTACACCCTCATTGCTCATGCACCGGATCCTCTCGCCGTTCACCTTCAACTCCAATGTCTGGAAATCAAGGGTTCCCTTGGTAGGAAGCAGAAAATCCATGCCCAGGATTCCGTCGATCTTGCCAGTGTTACCAAACACAGCATTCAAAGGACATGTAGTCCTACCCACCTGAACTTCAACCCAGGCGCTGCCGAGTGTCTCCATACGACTGCCATCAGCATTGCGTACTCTTCCGCCGTTGGTAACTAATTCTGGTCTGCTTTCCTTTGGTATTTGGAAATAAAGTTTAGATGAAAGCACTGTATCTGTTGCCCCAGTGTCCACCAATAAATTAGTCTTGACTCCTCTTATCTTTGCTCGTACAAACAACCCAGTGCGTGCTATATCAAATGAAATTGGCAGCAGCACATCACCTTTCTTACTTGGCTCTTCTGCGCCTATTGGCCCTGTGTTCCACCCAGCTTTCCCGCGGGCTTCTGGGTCAGCTGGTCGTCGTTTCCCGACTGCCTTTCTCTTCTAGGTGGAAGTTGCGGACAGTTACGGGCAAAATGTCCCTTCTCTTTACACCTATAACAACTTTCATTGGGGGTCGCCTTCCACCTTCGATAGACGCCACCCGTGGTCTGGCCGTTTTCTGTGGTTCTAGGGGAAATGGCTTGTGTAATGTTCTCCATCCACGCCTTCACCTCGCGCTGATTCTCTAGAAATGACTCTTTCAACTGACGTTGCTCCTCCATCACTTCTTTCAAAGGGTACAATTCTTCACCCCCTACCATTCTGGCAAATTTTGAACGCCGACCGCCTCTGTTTTCCTCTATTTTTATGAAACCCTCGGTGTTCAGCGCCGCTCTGACTGCCTCGTCGAGTGATGCGGGTCTTGCACGGAATATTCCTTCTCGGATTGCCTGCTCCTCGACTGCATCAGAGAAGTGACCACGAGCTAGGCGATCCCTGCCTTCGTCAGTTAACTCCGGATAGGCGAGCGCAGTCAGCTCCTGTATGGATTGTCCAAGTTCCTGTAACGATTCCCTCGGCCCTTGTCGCCTATGACGCAATTCCATTAGGTGATTCTCGGCGAGTTGCCCGGGCCCAAACCTTTTCTCCAAAAGGCTCACCAACTCCTTGTAGGTGACGTGACTTCCGCCTCCCGTCAGATTTCCCAACACCTTCACTGCAGACCCCTGCAGACTTGCTGCGAGGAAAACTTTGGCCTGATTGTCTGTCCAGTTATTCGCCAATCTGCAGGCCTCAAAGTGTTGCTTGTAGTCTCGCCATGGGGCTTTCCCGCTGAACCTGTCGGGCACAATGTTTGGCCGTCTTGTCACTCCCGATTCTACGTTTTTCTCTGCAGGCTCAGTCACTTTTCTAACTTTTTCTCTTGCCTGTATGTACGGGTCGCCTCCACCTGCAGCTAATCCTCCCGCAGACTGTAATAAAACTCCCGGCTTCGTGCTCCTCTGTCTCCCCAAAGCTGGCAAACCATCCTCCACAAAGCAATCAATCATCTTCCTCTCTGAAGGCATCGTCCATGCCGCCTGTGGAGAGATTAGAGTCGGCGGAGGCGCTGGTGTAGAACGTAACCTGGTGCGTGGCCGTGGTGTAGGCGCTAAAAATGAACCAGACACAGGCGTAGACATTCCCATGGTAGTACTAGACTCTTCTGCATTACTATATTGGTTCATCATCGACGCATTACCTGACTGGAAACCCGAATCCTTTTTCAATGCCTCCTGCATTTGCAATTTCAGCTGACGCATTTCTGCCTTGATCTTCTCTATTTCATGTGTACCCGGACTTACATCATCTGCACTACTCTGCAAGACTTCCGACAATTCTTCCTCGTCATAGTCAATTAAACTCATAGCTATGTCGCCTATATAGGTGATCTTTCTCTGTTAAAGGCGCCTTCTAGGCGTAGGTGTCTCCTATGGAATTACCTGTGGTGATGCACTACGGCGCCTATCCCACTTCTGACACCATTTGTGGCGGTTTTGTCTCTGTCCGCGACCCGGTCGGTCTCAGCCAACGTCAGCGAGCGGTCGTGCTTGGAAGGCTGGAGACGTCGATCCGTTTTGGCGGCAGTCTACCGCCAGGCCCGCAGTGCACCACACTAGTCAAACCCCACAATTGTAAACACCCTTACACCCAAATGGCGGGAAAGAGTACAGCAAATGACGGGGACGGACACAGTTAAATTGAGAGTGACTTTGATTTGTGCAATTACTCATTCCTCAAATCTCTTCTCGCCTACGTCACAAAATCTACTTCATAAAGTTATGCGACTGATCTTGGATTACACTGACTTTCTCTCATTAATTAAATGATTTCTAGGAGATGATAATACAGATTATGGTGAGTAATTTCGTCAATCAAGATGTAATTAGTCAACTCGACATTTACTCACACGAGTATGAGGCTCCTTCCCTGTACTTAGCGTAATGCAACACTCACTTCACTTTTACTGGTCAACCACTGTTGCTCTGTCGGTCGCAACTCGGTAAGAGAGCGAGAGAGCGAGAGAAAGAGAGGGAGAGCGCGATCCACGCCCGCTCCGTCCTTTTATCTAACTTCGCTTTAGGCTGGCACCCTCCAACAACTGTAACGTAATCATTACATGACGGCTAGGAACTAGCCAGGGTTACGTTGCCAAGCGACCTAAACTTCCACCTATCGCACTGCTCGATACTGCATTGCGTTACAATAGTATAATGCATTTTGAGAAACTGTTCACTTCGAAGTACTGCGGTTATGGAAAAAGATGTCACTTTTTATCACAGCATGCAGCAGACGATCGAAAAGTTCCTGCTGATGGTGCAGCTGACAAACACGTCACTTCGGAGCAGACCAATCATAACACAGATATGGAAAGCTTACGTCACTGCCCGTTTATCCAATGAAATCATTGTATCCAAACCCAAACCAGTGCCTGTCCCATTGATCTCAATATAATAGAGATCAATGATAATTGCGGATGAGACAGGGGACCAGTCTACGCCAGCCGCCCGCGCCCACTCACCCTATGGTAACTCTTGAGGGCAGTATATTGCGACCAGATTCTGATCTCGACTTATTGTTTTGATTTAACCACTGAACAACTTTGTCGTCTGCAATTCGAAACGAAGTTGTTGGTTTTTTTTGTTTAAATTAAAATCTGACCTGCATGGATCTATCTGAAGATGGCGACATTATCCATAAAGATGAATGCCTCAAATACTACCACGAAGAGACGCTTCACCAGGCAGAATTGCAATGTGAGATGACAATACGTCAAGCAAACATCGCGAAACTTACTGAAGACGTTCAAGAATTAGCAAAGGTGAGACTGAAGGATTGATACAAAAGTTGCCCCGGGCCGGAGACTTCCTGCCTGCAGTGCCCGCCTAGACATCCACAAAATAAGCATTCTTTCCAAGGAGTGGAATGCCCTTGATCTAGCCCCACTTCTGTGGCCAACGATTCATGGATCGTTGGCCACAGAAGTGGGGCTACCCTTCATCATTCATGATGACTCATTAGTGAATGCACCAAGCCTTGAACAACTTCAACTTGAAGTTCAAGCAACAACTGCTCCAATAAATTCCCATACCCAACCCCGCACATACCTGGCATCGTACTCTCATCCAGTCCAGCCAGTATAAGAGTGAAAGTGAAAGTGAAAGTAAAGGCAAGGCAGTTTTCCTTGCAATGTTATTGAGTTGACTTTAGTTTGGGTTGGGTTGAAGTTAAGCTAGTCAGTTAGTTGGCCCATCACTGTAAAAGTGTAAGCAGTAAGTCTAGTGAGTGTTTCCCATCCAATTCCAATGCAATGGATCCCACCGTAAAACACACAACAATGCAATGGAAACAATACCGGTACTAACTTAATGCTATAACCTTTAAAGTGAATAATATTATTTATTAATTGTAAATAATATTTACATAAGATAAATAACTGAAAGCACCAGACATTGATAAAACAAAACCAGAAAAGGTGTTCTTAACTACGTAGTACAGGAGTAGGGGAGTAAGAATAAGTAAGACGCATAAATTACACGGGACAGTCCTCAGTCAGACATGAGTCATGGTACTGCTCTAGCTAAAGTTTGCACTCTGAGTGACTGAAGTAAGGAGGCATGACGTGATGGTGTACAATACATGCGCATGTCACTGTGCAGAGCCTTATTTTATTGAATTATTGCACTTTCCGACCCTTCAGACTAATTCCAAACTCAAACACCTATCCCCTACCCTCGCATCCACCCCCCCTCACATCCACCCCAACATGTACCCTCGCAACCAACACAACCTCTACACTCGCACCTATACCCTACCCTCTCACATCCAACCCATAAACACAACTAGCCCACCTTCACACATTCTCAGTTGTGTTTCAATTTATTGCTTGCTGTTTTTCATGCAGGAGGTAAAGGAGGAGCTGTTGATAGAGAAATGGGGGAGTACACTGAAGAGTGATGGGAGGCAGCGTGTTAAGCCTGAACAGAAGACTAATGCACTGTGTACGGAAGTAGCTGCAAACGCAGATATACTGGATGGTAAGTTTTAAGCAAATTCATGGCACTGCTTACCATGGCAATCTGAACTTATGATGGCCCACAGAATCTTGTTTTTTTTAAACACAATTTGTTTTATATACTCCTTTGTTAGATGTCCTAATGAAGCTTCAATACCAGAAGGCTAAACTCCAGTCAGAGGTCACAGAGGTTATGTCAAAGTTGAAGGGTTATGAGGCCATGTGATGATGATCATTCTTACCAAGGTACAGAGTATTATAAATTATAAGGGGTTAAATCAACATTTTTAATAGCATACAAACAATACGCTAGGGAGCAGGGGGTTAACATGAAAATGTCAATTATTACATTTGCCCAACATTCGGTGTTTTAAAAAAAAAGAGGGGGCCTATAACAAAATAATCACATTCCTGTGCTATAAACTTGAAGACTTCATCAAGCCCTAAGCTGGATTTGAAGCTCTGTGCTTCATAGCCAAAGTCTACACACATCCCCAACAGGCCCCTAGTGGGGGGAAAAAATCAACATTTTAAACTTTATTTTTTTTTGGGGGGGGGGGAGAGTCATGAAAAAGAATACCCTCTGCACACACACTGAACCACCCTGAATCATAATTGAATACAATTAAGTTGTTTGTAATTCTAGGTTATTCCATTCAATGCTGGGTTATTCCATTCATTAATGGGTTATTCAATTCATTACTGGGTTATTCCATTCATTAATGGGTTATTCCATGTAATGCTGGGTTATTCCATTCATTAATGGGTTATTCCATTCATTACTGGGTTATTCCATTCATTACTGGGTTATTCCATTCATTAATGGGTTATTCCATGTAATGCTGGGTTATTCCATTCAATGCTAGGTTATTCCATTCATTGCTTCACTCTCCCTCTCCTCACAGGTCTCCATTCAGCATAGAAATGTGTTCAAGATAACTGTTTCAGAGTGTATGCTTGGAGAGGACCTCTACGCTGACCCAGCCAGACATATAGGAATTCATCAAGCAGGTGGATCCACCTTGCAGATAACAGGGAATAGAGGACTTT
The DNA here is from genome assembly GCA_021014325.1 of Plazaster borealis. Taxonomy (NCBI): domain Eukaryota; kingdom Metazoa; phylum Echinodermata; class Asteroidea; order Forcipulatida; family Labidiasteridae; genus Plazaster; species Plazaster borealis. The sequence continues at coordinate 10,177,016 of CM037472.1, forward strand.
TCGGTTTTAGAACATTATTCCAAGAGTTTCAACTTTGGGGCACTGGTGATTGCCAAAGAATACAACCCATGTGGAAATTTGCTTTTGCTTAAAAATTTGCCTGAAGACCTAAACGTTTTAAGTGACTAGCCAGTGGGAATCAGTTAGCTTGTCACTTCACTGGTCCGTCGTCTTTTCCACTGGTTCACAAGGTATCTTTTCAACATTGTAATTTGCGTTGGACCATCTTAACTTGTATGGCGGTTTCTTATCCTACCTGTTTCATTTTTTCTTTTCAGATGTGAATAAAAAAATGTATGCTTATTTTGAGAATAATAACGCCAAATTTGTTCATTGTGCCATTATTATTCATTGTGATGTGTACTAAATTCTGTTGTGCTTTTTCAAATACTACATATTGAAACAAATATCGGCAACAAATCATTGTTCAATGGCATTTCTTATTAAAGAAACTTATAATTCCGAATGAAGTCTTCGACTCTTTGAAGAACATAGGCATATGACCCAGGGGGACAACTCCCCCAAAAACATTTCGGGAAAAACAGTGCGGAAAATTCGGGCACATCAAGAAGAAAACAATTCTTGGACAGAAAGCAAAACATTTTTGTTAACCTGGTATTAGAAATGGGCATGGCTCACAGCGGGATTATGTAGCACCTACGACCAGGATTGATTCCAACACACATGACCTTAAAATGACCTTTGTGGAAGGTCAAGTTGTAAGCATAATAAAGTTTGGAAAGTTAGCTTTAAGCTTGTACACGCCTTGACTGCAGTCATTGTTTCTAGAATTGTTAAAAAGTAGTAATTTACAGCTTGAAATGCTATCATTACAACAATACGTGTTAAAAATATGCCCTCCTAAGAGCTTCTCGGAAGTCAGGCGCATTCTAGGCGCAAAAGAACATTCTCCGGGGCACACGCCCGCAGTCCATTAAGCCGCAAGAACTGCATCATAGTGCCGAACTTTGGGAACAATCCTACATGAGTGAAAACGCCTGTTATTATTTTGAACGTTCCAATGGAATCTTCCGGCGTTATGTCTGTGGTTTCAACTGACCGCTCCATGACATGCGCTGGCATACTTATCCGATCCAATTAAAATGTTCCTACCGTTCCGAATTATAAGACGCTCCCTAAAATTTCCAGCAGGCAAATAAAAAGCACAATACTTGCCTGATGGGCTATATCAAAAATACCTTAAAGGCACTGAACACGTTTGGTAATTGTCACAGACCAGTGTTCTCACTTGGTGTATCCCAACATATGCATAAAATAACAAGCCTGTGAAAATTTGGGCTCAATTGGTCATCGAAGTTGCAAGAAAATGATGAAAGAAAAAACACCCTTGTTGTACAAATTTGTGTGCTTTCAGATAGGAATAAGAACTTCTTGCAAGAAGTTTTTACTATTTTAGTGAGAAATTACCTCTTTCTCAAAAACTACGTTACTTCAGAGGGAGTCCATTCTCACAATGTTTTATACTATCAACAGCTCTCTGTTGCTTGTTACCAAGTAAGTTTTTATGCTAACATATATTTTGAGTAATTACCAAACGTGTACAGTGCCTTTAAACCAAAGGCCTGATGTGTGTACTTAACCCTCTAGACCCCAAAACAAACACCATCCTAGTATTTCTTATAAATGGTCAATTACCAATGGTTTATTATTGCAGATACTTAAAATTACATAGATGGTCTCGCCCTATTAAGTTTTAAAAATAAATTCATAATAACAATGTATAATATACAGATAGTGTCAAATGGTTACATAATGAGCATTTTTGAATAGTACTTCTAACATTATTTCTTGGGAGCATTCTTGTTAGGTTTACAGCAGAAATGTTTAATAAGATTTCATAGCGGTTCTTGGCCTTAATTTGTCACTGAAGTGGCATTTTGGTATAAATGAAAATGGCTTAGAAGAAAAATTACTTCATTGGTAATTACTGTGTTTTTTCGAGAAAATTTTGTTTTTGGGGGTAGGATTTTTTAATTTGTTTAACCTGTTTACATTTGTGAGTCCGTGACTGCCGAGAAAAAAAGAGAGCAAATGGTGACGATTTCAACCTGTCAGACAGTCTTTGTTGTAAAAAAAACTTGTACGATGTAACGATGGTCAGCCAACCATCACCTTAAAATGTTATAAAATTTCTTTTTTTCTTCTTAAACGAAACAACACCTGGCAAAACGATTTCACAGGATACTTGGAAATAATAAGTGCTTTCAGTCAAGTAAGTCATTGCGTAGTAACTTGGAAGTTGTTTCCCAAGTACGCAAATGATGTACCTTCAAATCCCATTGGGACAAAATTCCAGTCTTATAATTTTGAATCCACTTTCTTTACATCTTCCCACTAGATACTCCCTGCAGGAAACAGCTTCTATTCTCTAAAATCAACCAAGGACACAAAAAAGGGCTGTATGTAGGATCCGTACTGCCTCTGTCTTCCCAAATCAACTGATATGAGTTTATGTAGGATCCCTACTGCTTCAATCCTCCAAAATCAACCGATATGAGTTTATGTAGGATCCCTACTGCCTCAATCCTCCAAAATCATCCAATATGAGTTTATGTAGGATGCCTTCTGCCTCAATCCTCCAAAATCAACCAGTATGAGTTTATGTAGGATGCCTTCTGCCTCAATCCTCCAAAATCAACTGATATGAGTTTATGTAGGATCCCTACTGCCTCAATCCTTCAAAATCAACCAGTATGAGTTTATGTAGGATGCCTTCTGCCTCAATCCTCCAAAATCAACTGATATGAGTTTATGTAGGATCCCTACTGCCTCAATCCTTCAAAATCAACTGATATGAGTTTATGTAGGATCCCTACTGCCTCAATCCTCCAAAATCAACCGATATGAGTTTATGTTTGATCCCTACTGCCTCAATCCTTCAAAATCAACCGATATGAGTTTATGTAGGATCCCTACTGCCTCAATCCTTCAAAATCAACCGATATGAGTTTATGTTTGATCTCTACTGCCTCAATCCTCCAAAATCAACCTATGTGAGTTTATGTAGGATGCCTTCTGCCTCAATCCTTCAAAAACAACCAATATGAGTTTATGTAGGATCCCTTCTGCCTAAATCCTCCAAAATCAATCGATATGAGTTTATGTAGGAAACCTAATGCCTCAATCCTCCAAAATCATCAACAATATCCACTTGATTTTGATGGATTCAGTATGGCAAGGGTTATGGTTTGTCTCTTTTTTCTTTCAGTATAAACATTTTTAATTTTCACAATACTTTTAACCCAAATTTAGTTAAGTTTGGCTGTAAAACGCTGCATTTGACAATGTAAAATTGTGGGAATACCACTAGCAACATTAATAGTTGGAAAGTGATTTTAAAATTCATAAAATAGTGGATAATATTGAATGGTCAGACAGTAGGAGGGTTAACATTATAGTATCTACAAGTTAATGCCAAGGGGACACATACATCTAATAATTAAAAAATATAAATAAACCTGTCAATAAATATATTTGTTGGAGAAGAAAAACCCTATAATTTGTTGGTTGTTTGTTTTTTGGGGTTTTTTTTTGGGGGGGGAGAATTGTTACATGATCGGGAGCTATCGGTTGTCTTCTGAGGCTTGTCAATGATCGTCATGATCAATCCTTCTTTGCCCCTAGCCTCATGGCACCCATGCCTGGTTTCTTGGCTGCTCTCTTCTCTTTTATCTCTCTCTCTCGTTGTAACCGTCTCTCCTCTCGTTTCCTTTTGGCCTCATCTGCTTTGCTCACCCCTTCAAAATATAAAACAAAAACAGAAAACATAATTTTGAGATAAGACGAAATCTACTCATTTGAGTTTTAACAGGGTATTTGCACACTTCAAAAAGTCAAATTTAAGACTTTTTAAGACCCTTTTAATGCCACCCTGAAAGAAATTTAAGACCAAAAATAAGTGAATAAAGCAGGGGAGAAACAGCTGTACCCACTCACACTTTATGCAACTTTTTTACACGCAGCGTAATTCGGTTCTTTAAGTGCCGATAGGATAATTCTACTGGAAATCTCCTAGTAAGGCAGATACAGGTTAAATTAAGGAAATTCTACTAATTCCTAAAGCTGAAAACTGTACACTGCATTGTGACTTCATCTTTAAAAATCAAAAGTCCACTGCACCCAACAAAATATTTAAACAAGAACATCATTCGTGTGTAGAAAAATCATAGTTACCTGCGTTATCGCCAAATGACCCCCACTCATCTTCAGCTCCGCCCCATCCATCATCCCCCTCCCATCCCGAGGAGACAGCGGCAGGCTGTGCCGGCTTTTTCTTTTGGGTTGCTGTGGTTGATGAAAACTGCGTCTTGGGTTGTGAAGTTGAAGAACTTGGCTTCTGTTTCCGAGATGTCTGATTTAAAAAAATCAAAAAGAAAATCACTTGATTACCACTTATTTCCAGTAGGCATTGTGATCCTAACCCTTGCACCCAGCCCTACCTTCAAACCCATCCCCTACCCTCTCACACCAAAACCTCTAGCTTTAGCCAACTCAAGTTGAGTCAGTTATAAAATGGCAGGGTTCCCCCAGGCATTCTGGACTAACATTTTGGAAGTTTGGCCGAAGCACGCTGAACTGAAACAAGGTCTTCGGAATGTTTTCTACTTGGTGTTTACCTTAGTTTTAAAAGCCCTACTGTGTAATCTGGAGCATTCTTAAATGGTTTTCTCTTGATGTTTTTTGTATGTTTTAAAAATTTGTTTTGCTTATCGGCCGAAAATTGCGTGTATCGGCATGAAAATCGCGCACATCGGCCCGATACACTAGCTTGTGTATGGGGAGAACCCTGGATGGGTTTTAAAAAAACCAACATGATCTGACAAACAAATTCTTGTGGATTGAAAACTACCTTGTTTAGGGCATCACTGAAGAAATCTGCACCCATCCCTGCATCCTCTCCCCAGTTATAGGCACTTGCTGGTTTGTGGCTGGAATCCTTGGCAAAATCCAGACTGTCACCCCACCCTGGTGGGGGATTAGATTTAGCTGGTTGGGATTTGTTTGCCTGAAAAAATATCACAGAATAAATAATGCACTCGCAAAACTGGAAGCACTTTTACCGAAACACAAGCCAAAATAAATGGTACAATCATTACTCTACAATTTGCAACTGCAAATGAATTGAAAATGCATAAAAATAGAGGGAGAAATACATGTACATAAAAGGATGATGGATACGGAAATTACAATCGGAAAGTGAAAAAAGTGAAAATTGTAATATGAGATAATCACTAATATTATTATATATTTTATATATTTCTGGTTATGAAACCAAGGATGCCTTATAAGTGAACTTAATCACTGTAGCTCACAAGCCTGAGGAAACCTGTAAACAAGTGAGCTTGCAATGAACCATAAACACCAGGGTTAACCCCTACTCTTCCACGATAAGTGTTCTGGGTTCTTTTACGTGCACTACCAATCCTGGTACATAGGACCTATGGCTTTATGGACGTTCCATCTGAAGGACAAAGCAATTATGGTAAAGTATCTTGCTTAAGGACACAAGTGCCACGACCGGGACTCAAACCCACACTCTGATCAGAAACACTAGAGCTTGAGTCCCCACTTGGCCACGACACGCCACAAAAGATCACGCAAAATGTGAAAATGTGAAACAAGCAGATAAAGCCACGAAGGCAACCAGCTCAAGGCAACACAGAATCTCCCCTTGTGCTACTGGATGGTTCCTTTCACATGAAGTGCAGTTGGTTGCCACCAAGCCCCCTGTCATCATAGCCTTGTGTGACAACTGACAAGGCATGCACCGTTCAGGTTCATACAATGTTAAAAAAGAAGATTTTGTGCAGAGGCTTATGAATATTAATCATATGCTAATCAGGGTCCTTAGTAACTTTCTCTTATGAAATTGCTTTCCATAAATTGTGATGACACTATGACTATAGCCCCTTACAAATACTCCCAGAACAAAATTGCATTAACGCATTTGTCAAAGAAATCCTCTCCAAGGCTTCTCATTTACATAAATTTGCATAATTTATGCACAGAAACACCAAGTAGTCATCATCTGCTCGGTGTCTCAAGCAAAACAAGTAAATTATATATTTTACAGCTTGGAAAAATCTAAAGATCAAATAGAACTATAAAAAACACAAATTTGTTTACCATTTAAAAAATCAATTTTTATTTATTAAAAACCGTGAGTTTATAGATGACTATTTTAAACACTTTATATAGATATCGTCTGCCTATCTCTATCCATGAGGGACCCAGAAGACCTGTATACCAAGCAACACACTGAGAAGTCTCTTTCTCTGGTAAGCTTGGGGGAAAGTCCCCGGACACTGAGCAGAAAGTGCTGGGCCCTGACACGGCCCTTGCTCTCCCAAACACTTCCGAACTGCTAAGAAGCCTTCTGGCCAAAAAGGCTGAGCTAAGTTGTGGGGATGGGTGCTTGTCGTAGCACAGAATGATACAGGTGGTGGACAAGTGGTCTGCTAACACAATGGGGCTCACTCTCAGGGTACCTCTTACTTTTTAAGAAGTCCGACTACATTTTAGACCGATACAAAAATCTGGAAAAATGTCTTGGTTAAAAATGCAGTCCTCATTTTGGGCAACATATCATTGTCTCGAATTCGGGCTAGGCGACGAGGTGTTAGTGCCCATACTCGGTGTGAACCCCACTGATGGTAGACCTGGTAGACAACTTTGTCTACAAAGTGAATTGTTCGCTGTGGATTTGTGAAAATTGGACTCGCATTAGCATTGGCATGAAGTATGAACCGTGCTTCAGTGCCCGGGTAGATGCAAACGTCGACAACAATACTCGAGCACGTGCGTCCGACACACATCGTCTTGAAGTTTCTCTCAGGTTGTGTTGACCCTTCAATTATCTCCAGCCATAAAATGCATCACTCGTATCTGGAAAATGTGCCTTCCAGTGAATGTGCTTCTGACAAACGTGCCGTGTAAGAATTGGGCTGCATTTTATGCGCGCCGCCATGCCATTAGCCATGCACGCAATGTTTGTTCAGTATACCGTCAACTAATGCTTTTAGGTTATACATCACTGTGGTTCCTGGGGGAGTAACATCACAAGATCGCATTGTAGCATGAATTCGACTTAACTCAGTCCCTCGTGTTATTTGGTAAAAAATATGAAATCACTCGGAACAATTTTTTTAAAAGGGAAAGGCTAAATAAAAACAATGGGATGCAACATGTTTTGTAAAAAAAATAGAAATCCAGAAAAATCCAGACAAATCTCATCCCTGCAATGACTCATTCTCATCTTGCCTTCCTCTTGTTTTCAAAAACCAAAACCCACGAGATTTCAATACAAACCTGTAATCTGGACCCAGTAGACGAAGTTGTAGCCTCTAGTGAACCCCAGTCCTCATCAGCTCCCCAATCATCAGTGGCTCCACCTTGCTCCTCCTTTGCTTCAAACATTCCTCCACCAGCATCCATCGAACCCCAATCATCATTCTCGTCCCATCCACCCAAATTCATGTCCGTTCTTACACTAGCTTTCTCCTTTTTCGGAGAGCTCTTAACTCCTGGCTTGTGAGTCCTCTTACTGTCCACAGAGGAAAGTCTACTGGGCTTAGAGGTGGACTCACTGATGGACCCCCAAGCGTCATCGATCGGATCCCAGTCGGAGCTTGTCGTCTTCTTCGCACCGAGTTTCATGCCGGCGGATCTGCTACTTTGGGACGACTTAGCTTGGTTTGGTTTCTTATTGGACGATGAGGGGATAGGATCAGCAAAGTCATCCGTGTCTCCCCAGCTGCTGGCATCCCAGCCCGAGTCTTGTTTGGAGGACACCCCCTGGTGAGAATCGCGAGAACCGGCAGTCTTTGACGAGGACGTTGAAAAGCTCTGTAGAAATTGTAATCAACAAGAGAATCATTTCATCATAGCCACTCATTGAAAACACCTTTTTAAATGAATCAACCTGAAAAGAATCCAACTCACATCAATGTCTCCCCACTCTTCATTATCATCCCATCCCTCACCGTCTCCGTCATCCACTGTGTCTTCATAATCTGATGCAGAGTCTCTTGCCTTCCGTTCCTCAGTGTCGCCATCCCTTGTGTCCTGGGGTGTGGCAGAGGCAGGGTGGGCAGCCCCCCCTGCTGTGCTGGACGCTGGATTCGATGGAGCTGAAGAAAGATTTTAACATTGAATTTGATTGATAACAACTTTTGAATTACAGCAGCTAAAATGCTGAGTTAAATTCAAATTACAATGGCAAAAAAAATTGTGTAATTCCAAACGGAAACAAATTTATATATTTTTTTTCTCAAAGGAATTCCCTTCTTCTTTGAAACTCATTCTGTGTGTGTTGGTAGGTATCCACATTCAAACCGTGGACCTATAACAAAAGGGATAATAGGTCCACGGTTGCCATCACAAAGGAAATCATTGTGGTCCACGGTTGCTATCACAAAGAGTTGAACAAAGGAGGGTCCACGATTGCCGGTGTTTACACACGTGTGTGTGTGTGTGTAGCGCTTGAGCCATCTGTGATGCCAGTGTATGTAGGCAAACAGCCCTGCAAACAAGGTAAATGATATTTACACAAATCATGATTTGGCGATGGCCAATACCATATTTGGAAGTTTGTGCTTGCCTCCACTTCTCTCTGAAGCTACCCACCTGCAGCGGCAGCATTAGGTGCCTTGGCGGCATTCTTATCTGCCCCAGCACCTGGTCGATAGAACCTGGACGTGAGTGAGGTAACGGCCCAGCCTGTCCAGCTGGTACTTGCCCCCTGTTGTGTACTCGCTGCTGCATTCACTTCAGCCTCTGTCAATACAACACCGATTTTCAATCTTTAAAAAATTGTCATTCAAAATATGACCATCTACATTTTAATAATAATAATAATAATAATAAATTATGCTTATAAAGCACCTTACATCCATAACTGGATCACAAGGCGCTGCACAAATTAAAACAGCACCAAACAAAAGGATGAAATTATCAAAGAGCATTAAAAGATGACATAAAATATTCAACCAAATACTTAACCAGCCAATAATTAAAACTAAACACCACAAAAGTAAACAAATTATGAAAAGTACCCCTCAAATATAACATTTTGTTAAAGGAGTCCTACATGGGAGCAATAAAAGCATCAGCATAAAAATATACAGCTATTCACATTTAAATGCTAGATGTTATAGAAAAAAATACATAAAATTTAAAGGTCTATACGGAGAATACATTTAAAAATAACAGGAGAGTTAAAAGCAGTTTTAAAAAGATGGGTCTTTAGTGCGCCCTCTAACTGGTTGGCAAAGAAGATTCTTCGACGAGGACCGGAGATTGCGATTAGGTTGGTAGTGAGTATTCATCTCATTGAGATAAACTGGAGCAAACTCATGGAGAATTTCAAATTAGTAGCAGGATTTTAAATTTAGTTCCATGTGCAACAGGCAACCAGTGTAGACTAAAGACCACAGGCTGTACGTGACCACAAATTTCCTGAAAACATTTGATACAATATAATGTCATGAAGCATTTTGCAGTGTCGTTTTAAAACATTCATACAAAAATATGACCACGTACATTTTCCTAAAAACATTTGATAAGAAAATGTTCTGAAGCATTTAGCAATGTCGTAACCGAACAGTCACATGCATCAGAATAAATACAAACGCAGCAAAAAATTACTTCAAAGAATACATAGAATCCAAAGTACAAAAAGGGGCCTAAAAATAAAACAACATAACCAATCACAAAAAAAGGTGTTCGGAAAATTTATAAACTTGTTCGATCGATAACAACTCACCTATTTCAGCAGCTGCCTCCGGATGGTCGGAAACGGTCTGGAGCCTCTGTAGAAACACACCAATAGCCTTGAAGGTCTGATCGCGGACCCCTTTATCGGTGTCAACAGTCAATGTGCAGAGTGTGGGGAGTACTTTGAAGGCCGTGTCTCTCAGTGAGTAATAGTTCTGAGTTGCTAACATGGACATGACGCCTGCCGTGCGCGCTGGTGGGAAAGGATCCTTCATGGCGCGCACAAACGCGGAGGATAGCACTTTCTGTCTCGTCTGTGTAGCCAAAAGAAAACCACAAAAAATGCGTTATAGACATGTTTATCGCCCCCATCTATCGGCTGTATACCAAAAGAAAACCTAGTATGTGTTTGTTTTGGTTTATATTGTCTGTGTAGCCAAAAGAAAACCACCAAAATGCGTTATAGACGTGTTTATCATCGCCATCTATCAGCTGTGTACCAAAAGAAAACCTGTCTGTGTTTGTTTTGGTTTATATTGTTTGTGTACCAAAAGAAAACAACAAAAATGTGTTATAGACACGCTTATCATCCCTATCTATCGGCTGTGTACCAAAAGACAACCTGTCTGTGTTTTGTCTGAGTTTGTTTTGGTTTATATTGTCTGTGTACCCAAAAGAAAACCACCAAAAATGTGTTATAGACGTGTTTATCATCCCCATCTATCGGCTGTGTACCAACAGAAAACCTGTTTGTGTTTTGTCGGTGTTTGTTTATATTGTCTGTGTACCAAAACAAAACCACAAAAATGCGTACACGTTTGGAAATTGTCAAAGACCAGTGTTCTCACTTGGTGTATCCCAACATATGCATAAAATAACAAGCCTGTGAAAATTTGGGCTCAATTGGTCATCGAAGTTGCAAGAAAATGATGAAAGAAAAAACACCCTTGTTGTACAAATTTGTGTGCTTTCAGATAGGAATAAAAACTTCTTGCGAGAAGTTTTTATTATTTTAGTGAGAAACTACCTCTTTCTCAAAAACTACGTTACTTCAGAGGGAGTCGTTTCCTACAATGTTTTATACTATCAACAGCTCTCCGTTGCTTGTTACCAAGTCAGTTTTTATGCTAATATTTGTTTTGAGTCATTACCAAACGTGTACGATACCTTTAAGGTCCTGGGTCCCTATCTGGGCAGTTGAGTTTGGCCTGGTGGTTTCTCCCCTGCCTTTCACCCCTGTAACCCCGGTTTGAATCCCGCACAAATATGAGGCAATTATGGGGGTTTTTGTACAAAGTATCTGAGGATGCATCTCTTAAATACCAGGATCAGATACAAACTTTCCTGAATGCAAATTATTTCGCTTAATTTCCATTAAACTTCGGCTCAATTCATAACCTGTTTAGTTTGTACTTTTTCAAAGCAGACATGATTGCACAATTCTACATAGTTGAAGTAATCAAAGTAAGGGAAATGAAGGAGAACAAGTAAATCTCAGTACAGCAGAATTAAAGAGTGGCTGTCAGAGTAAGTCGAAGCTTCATAAAGCAGAAAATACTGCTTAGCAAATTCCTTTGCTAAGCAAACAAATAGTGGGGCACCAGTTGCAACAATGTAAACTTTATGGAATTTTGGCTGGTAACCAGTTTCTGTTAAGCAAGATTTGTCATTTAATCCCAATAGACCCCTTGCATAGGCTGCCATCGCTGAGGTCAAACCATGCTCGTGTGGACGTGCAACACACAACTCTCAGCCAATCAAAGGTCTTTCTTTGACCTCGGTGAGGGCGCTGTTTGAGTTCTGACGTCACATGCAAAAACAGCTTTTAACCAAATGAAACTTACAGCTGGATTGAGGTAACACGCAATCTTCCCCAAACAGATGGTGGTGTTGGTTCGAATCCCTCCCTGGTCATCCTTGGCCTGTGATTTGGCGAAATGCTTGAGGAGTTCCGTGTTCAGGTTCTTGTCGTTCAGCTTTGGGGCCATTAGAAGCATCGCCTTCAAAGTGGAACACCAACATGGTTAAATATAAATCATTGCGTTGAAATTCCATTACAGGAAAGCTCCATTAAAAAAAGAGGCCAGAATAATACATCCTTTTGGTCTTTACCAACTCACACCTGTTATCTCCATGTAATTCCCTTTCCAAACAGTGGATTTTATTCTTTTAATTGGATCATGAACAAGCCAGTAGTGCTGCTGACTGCCCTAGGCAGATTAACTGCTCTTCCATTCAGTTTAATGACCCAAGTAATGAAATACACACTTTACCAACTCATGAGGATATTCCGAGTTTTGGTGGCCAAATTAGGAAATTCTTTAATGGAGCTTTCCCCATAATGTCCTCATTTATTATTAATTATTTAAAAAAACATAACTGGCAAGCAAAAATAAAACTTGGGACAAGGATGCTTGTTTTTTTGTAAAAAACAAAAACAAAAAAACATTTGCCAATCACACCTGAATTTGTGCAACCATTACATATGTTAAATGATAACATGAACATCAGTTGGGCAACATTGTTAATTGTTTACAAGTAACTGGAAACAGAGGTCAAGTCTTATTTCTCAAGTTTCCTTTTTGATTAAATAAATTTATTTTAACTTTCTCATATTTCATGGCTAGTTTTCATTTTTCAAACAATATTATATCATTTTTATAGCCGTAAACTATGTTAAACTTAAGTATTTGAAGAAACAGAATCGCACACACTAAAAACTCAATATGGTTGGGACCTACTTGGTCTCGGAAGTTCGAATATGTGCAAGACTTACACAGTCTATTCAAGTTCAACAGCAAAATGGTAAACCAAATACCTCCCAAAAAACCTCTGCTCCACATTCTGATTTACCTTAACAGTTTGTTCTCGGATGATGGGGTTCGTGTCGTTGAAACCGTGGCAGATATGGGGGAAGATCTGGTCGTTGACGACTGGTGGTTGGAGATGTTCAATGAAATACTCCATCTACAAAGCAACCGATAAAAATAATAATACGCAGTTCTTATATAGCACTTTATCACAGAGGAGGGCGTCTCAAAGTGCTATACACCAATCCTTCGCCGATCTTGAACTCTTGGTGGCAGCAGAAACGCCTCCATTACTGCGGTGGTACCTGGGTGGTACTGTGCTGCCTATCGATGAGCTTAAGGGCTGGGCTACACTAGTTAATTTATAAATGGTTATATGTAAATAATGGTTGTTTATAAATAATAGTTACATTAGTGGCAAGGTCGTACCACCGCAGTACCACCGCAGTTTGTCTGCTGCCACCAAGAGTTCAAGATCGGTGAAGGATTGGTGTATAGGTACACTTACAATTCTTTCTGATCTTAAAAACAGACAAAAGAGATAGAAATTTACAGACCCGAAACCAGTGATTTCAGCCTTGGGCCAGTAACCTCACGACTGGACAAGTCCGGCGGTCTTGTGTTTTTGTTCAAATCTTGACTTTCAATCTAACAAATGCTCACAAATACTCACAAAAAAACAGAGAGACTAAATACATGACATTATCAAAACCTCAATCTTATTGTACCTCCACCAGACAAAGCTTCAAATCATTCGACAAGTTACCTGTTGCAGAAGTTTGACTCTTGTTGCTCTGTCTGTTGACGAGAACATCTTCACGACACACGGCACTATTCTCTTCTGGTATTCATCGTCTTCAAGAAGCTTGCCAAGCTGAGAAAAAAACAAAAAAAAATACCCAATGTTGTGGCTAACTTTAGCAGCTGGGGAGGGATTCAAACGCATAATCTTCCACGATTCTAGAGCAGATGCCAACAACCTGGGCCCAATTTCATGGCACTGCTTACTGCAGAATTCTGCGCTTACAGCCTGTAGAATTATGTGCTCTACATGAAATTGGTGACCTGTGACATGAGGTCAGCTTGAATGCAGGGTCATAGAATGGCAAGTACTCCAAAAATGAATTACTATAAAAACTTACTTGGTGAGAAGCACTGCAGCTATTGATAGTATTGTTGAGAAAGGAGAGAAGTTATATGGTTTGGATAATTTTTCACCCCAAAAAACATTGATTAAAGGCACTGTACACCTTTGGTTATTACTCAAAATATATATTAGCATAAAAACTTACTTGGTAATGGGCAACGGAGAGCTGTTGATAGTATAAAACATTGTGAGAAACGACTCCCTCTAAAGTAACGTAGTTTTTGAGAAAGAGGTAATTTCTCACTAAAATAATAAAAGACTTCTTGCAAGAAGCCTTTTTTATTCCTATGTGAAAGCACACAAATTTGTACAACAAGAGTGTTTTTTCTTTCATCATTTTCTTGCAACTTCGATGACCAATTGAGCCCAAATTTTCACAGGCTTGTTATTTTATGCATATGTTGGGATACACCAAGTGAGAATACTGGTCTTTGACAATTACCAAATGTGTTCAGTGCCTTTAACTTTTCACCCCCAAAAACATTTGAATCTGAGAAACGATTCATGCATGAATGAATCACGCCATGTTTTTCTAAAAATACTGTGTCAAAGTCAGTGAGCTCTTAAAAATTAGGCAGAGTTTTTTAAACAAACATCATGGAGGATTCACCATCTCACCTTGAGCAGGGGTGTCAACACGGCCGAGCCTGCTCCCCCGAACTCAAAGGCTTGAAGGAGGAGAGGAAGAATACGATATCGGCAGAACTCCTGAGGGAAGTCATCGATGGATGTGCTGAGGCTGGCAAAGAATTTGTTCTTCTCTAATTGCTCTTTAATCTATAGTAGACAAATAAATTATGAATACAATATAAAAAGACATTCATAAAGTGCAGGTATCCACAAATTTTTAAGGGCATGAACATTATTATCCCGGTCACTGGGCTAAATACAGAGCTGCCAACTCTACCTGCTTCTGCAGAAAGTTCCCTGAAAATAAACCAATCTTTCGATGTTCTGATGAAAAAATATTCCTGATTATGGAAACTTTTCCCCTATTATGTTGAATGTAATTCTAATGTAATCCTGATTGTTGTACAAAATCTCCCTGATTACAAGCTGCAAATAGTGGCAGCTGTGTATAAATTTCATTCCTTAAACCATCTCAGCTCCCTGGGGAGTATGCAGCCTGTGCTGCCAAGTATGTAGCACACTAAGCTAAATCATCTCTGCCCTCACACTCACAGGTACCCATTTACTCCTGGGTGAAGAGAAGCAATCAAAGTTAAAGTGTCTTGCTCAAGGACACAAGTGTCATGACCGGGATTCGAACGACTAGACATAGCAATCAATAGTCGCGACTTCGACACTAGTCGCACTAGTCGCCCAGGCCTATTGAGAGGCCCATCGGGTGTGATTAAGCGCTATATAAGAACTGCGCATTATATTATTACAAGTGCACACGTGTGACAGAATGAGTTATCCACAGGGTTTCATAATCCACTATGCAGAAATAAAACAATTCCAAACTAGTTATCCACAGGTTTTCATAATCCACGATGCAAAAATAGCACAATTGCAAACTAGTTATCCACAGGTTTTCATAATCCATGATGCAAAAATAGAACAATTCCAAACTAGTTATCCACAGGTTTTCATAATCCATGATGCAGAAAAAACCCCAATCCCCCTATAGTTATCCACAGGTTTTCATAATCCATGATGCAGAAAAAAACCCAATCCCAAACTAGTTATCCATAGGTTTTTGTAATCCATGATGCAGAAAAAAACCCAATCCCAAACTAGTTATCCATAGGTTTTTGTAATCCATGATGCAGAAAAAACCCCAATCCCAAACTAGTTATCCACAGGTTTTCATAATCCATGATGCAAAAATAGCACAATTACAAACTAGTTATCCACAGGTTTTCATAATCCACGATGCAAAAATAGCACAATTGTAAACTAGTTATCCACAGGCTTTCATAATCCACGATGCAAAAATAGCACAATTACAAACTAGTTATCCACAGGTTTTCATAATCCACGATGCAAAAATAGCACAATTACAAACTAGTTATCCACAGGTTTTCATAATCCATGATGCAAAAATAGCACAATTGCAAACTAGTTATCCACAGGTTTTCATAATCCATGATGCAAAAATAGCACAATTACAAACTAGTTATCCACAGGTTTTCATAATCCACGATGCAAAAATAGCACAATTACAAACTAGTTATCCACAGGTTTTCATAATCCATGATGCAAAAATAGCACAATTACAAACTAGTTATCCACAGGTTTTCATAATTCACGATGCAAAAATAGCACAATTGCAAACTAGTTATCCACAGGTTTTCATAATCCATGATGCAAAAATAGCACAATTCCAAACTAGTTATCCACAGGTTTTCATAATCCACGATGCAAAAATAGCACAATTGCAAACTAGTTATCCACAGGTTTTCATAATCCATGATGCAAAAATAGCACAATTCCAAACTAGTTATCCACAGGTTTTCATAATCCACGATGCAAAAATAGAACAATTCCAAACTAGTTATCCACAGGTTTTCATAATCCATGATGCAAAAATAGCACAATTCTAAACTAGTTATTCACAGGTTTTCATAATCCATGATGCAAAAATAGCACAATTCCAAACTAGTTATCCACAGGTTTTCATAATCCATGATGCAGAAATAATTTTTTTTCCAAACTTGGCGATTAGTTGAACTGACCTGAATTTCCTCCAGAAACATGTTGGTGTCCACAAAGCTATTGTTGAGGAAGCCGCCACTGTTCCGGCAGGTCTCGATGAACTTTGCCGGGTTGGGTCTGGAGAGGGGATTGGCGCCGACTAACTCGCAGTAGTTTGCCACCAAGGGCTTGGGAATCTGTTTATTATTAAACACCACAATTCTAGTCAGAATGTGATGTCATAATACGAATCACTTTAATAATATACTGACAACTCATCTTAAGATGAATTTGAATGCTTTGTTAAATCGTGCCGAGTTTGTTGATTATTGGAAAAAAAGTTATAGTTCCTTGACAACAAGATCAATCCGCTGAGAAGCGATGGGTACAGGATGGGCATTTATCAACAAATTGACGAGTGTCAATCTGAACGATCCGTCGTTCTAAACTTCATCAGAAATGTGACTCAGGTCCAAATCCAAGTCACAAACTATTGTATCCCTATGTTTATCATTCTCAACTTATACATTTTATGATTTCTCCATTGTCATTCAAACTCACATTCCATTGCTTGCCTTAATATGTCCATTGTGTTTTGTTTATTCTATTGTGTTAGAAATAGCTTGGGTCCTCCCTATCTTTTGATGAACCCAATCTACAAACAACATAATTTAGGGGGCCCACAACCTGTGCTTTTTATGGACCCCCCTTCACTTCCAAGTTTTGTTGACATTTATATTTGTTTTCCTTTTCCACTGTGTTATGTATGTACTTTGCCATACTCTGTTTATATTGTTCACATTCTTGTTTGGATTTGGTAATAAAGTTAAAGGGTCTGTATACGTTTAGTAATGACTCTGAAAATAATGGCCATACAAACTTACTTGGTAACAAGTACAGCAGCTTTGGATAGTATAATGCATTTTTAGAAGTTGTTCACTTTGAAGTACTGCGGTTATGGAAAAAGATATCACTTTTTATCCCCCAAAAATTTGAATCTGAGAAGCGTTACGCAGTAACCCTTCTCAGATGGTGTATTCCAATTGCAGATTATTCTTCCTGCGTGGACAAACCACTCCAGATTTTCTGCAATATCTCAAAAACGCTGCCACCTTTTGAAATGAAATTTTCACAGGTTAGTTTTATGGTATATATCTACAACTATATAGGATTGAAACAAACAGTTGGTTCCAATTACCAAGCGTATAACAATCCCTTTAAGTAAGTTATGTAAGTAAGAAGTCTCACAACAATACTAGATTGCTGGAGAAAGAAAATTATTGAATGAGATGACTCCCTGCTGCATACCTTGCCTAATGACTTCAGCGATGATGTTCTTGGTAGAGGTCCGTTGTAAACCTCCCAGATGAGGCATCCAAGACCCCACATATCTGCAGACCTATTCAATCAACACAATACACAGTTAGAGAACTAGTGGAACAATCACTGGCAACCTAATGCAATTAAAGGCACTGTACACGTTTGGTAATCAGCTATGCCACTGTGGTAACGAAAAAAAACCCGGAAAATTATTTACCAACAGAAAATCGCCGTTATCGTCCCTTTCTTCTAGCCAAGACCAATTCCATTTGTTCTTGACCAATTCCACAGTAGATTCGACTGAATTAAGGATAGATCAGTTCGTTGTACAACTTTGATTTTTTTCCATCTTGAATGTTTCAAAAACATCGCAATCAGCCTTTGATTTTAAGATGTGCATTCGTATGTATCGGACGTGTTAGACAACTCGTCCTACATGGTCTGAGATGGCCATGTGACACAGAATTGTTTGGTATCCGGCGAGTTGTGTAGTAAATGGTGAATGCGATCGGAGACCACCGAAGCATGAAATTAGACTCATTTCAAGGCTTTGTGTATGACACCTTCGCTCACTATGCGAACTTCCTACACACACGTAGGCAGGGTGTTTGCCTGCTACGCCTTGCACTTAAGGATACTTAAATTGCGATGCTGTCGATCGCGTGCACTCAGAAAAAAAATGTTGCTGTTTGTTTCTCTCTCCGATCTTGTAATAAATGGCGGCCTGGAAAAATCGGAAGTTGAGGTGGGGTTTTTTTAAACCGGAAATTCGGTTAAATCCGGAAAAGTGGCATCTCTGGGTAATTACAGTGGAAGGTGTATCGTACCCGATCAGTCTGCTGCCCCCAAAAGCGTCCCATTGAAAACTACGTAAATTTGTCCTCACCACGTGTGCGTTTTCTTCCTCGTCCGTACGTCAGTCATCTCCGGGGGGTTGTACTTCTCAAGTGACTGCATTCCTTTGTTGGGCGGCTCACTCCCGTCCCCCTCTGCCGGGCCGACATAAGCCGCGCCCCCAACCTTCCACTCCCCGGCCTTGCTGACAAACACCGAGCTCATGTTGACGTTATTGTGTTTGAGTTTACAGTCATTGTGGAGGAAACTCAGTCCTTTCTTTGAAGTCAAAAGATTTTATAAAGCGTATTAATCCTCCTATATGTGCGTCCTACAAAATTGCAAAAAACTGCCTACCCCTCATAAAATAATAATAATACACAACATTTATTAGGCGCTTAATTCGGATGTTTCTAAGCGCACCATTGTCTGACAATTTTTTTCCTGCAAGGTATGTGGAGCTACATTTGAAGTATGAGGCCTATTCATTTATAGCACCATGCAATGGTTTACAAGGTGCTGTGGTGCAATATATGCTGCCGATCAGACCAGGAACACCAGGGCGAACCCCTTCTCTTTACGATAAGTGCACTGGGTTCTTTTACGTGCATTACACAACACACGGGACCAACAGCTTTACGACCAATCTGAAGGACGAAGCATGTGGTTAAGTGTCTTGCTTAAGGACACAAGTGTCATGACTTGGATTCGAACCCACACTCTGCTGATCAGAAACACCAGAGCTTGAGATCGGTGTTTTCTTATCCGCTCAGCCACGACACGCCACAAAATAATAATAATAATGGACATTTGTAGTGCGCCATATCTGTCAGAAAGGCACTCCTGGCTCTAGAAAAAGAACTCTGCTAATGACGGTACTTAAAGCCAAGACTGAACAAGTGTGCAACAGTTACATTCTTTTCACAAACTTGTGCATGTTATCCACAAGAGTAGTGCACAAATACCACCAAGTTCCACTGTGAAAATTCCACGGTGAAATAAACTAAGTCCCATACACTGACGTGCTGCAGAAATTACTGCAGTAAGGAACTGGCCAGCTATGCTCTTACAGTGTCTTGTTTGTTTTCCAGAGGCCATGGTACTACATGGATTAAGCCTGGTTCATACTTCATACAAAAGCAAAGCAAATTTTCTTGCGTCACAACTGGAAAAACAGCACATTCTTTTTACTGCATCACCAAAATTCGCTTCGCATTCGCTTTTGCGTAAAGTATGAACAGGGCTTAAGGCATTCTCCTGAAGACGAGCGCAGAGTATACTGTTCGAAACGTTGAGACCCCACCGGCTCTGACACTCACACTCCCACAAAAAAGTTTCTATACATGGTTGTACCCGCAAGTTTACTTCTTATTTGTCCACACCATGCAAAGCTTCAAATAACACTTAGGTCTTAAGGCCTCTAGATATACACTGTTTCTTGGTTTTTTTCAGAGGCCATGGAACCACATACATGTATGTGGAAGAATGCTCTTCAAAATTCCAGTCTGCTGTTGTACTTGGTGAAAGTGGATTTTATTTTATAACTCGCAAACATTTTCTTCAAAATTGGTCCATGTGTATGCGCTGGAGTCAGATCCAATAAGAACGTTCCTGCTGTTCTGACTTTTGAGATGCTCCGTTTGTATGAAGAGTTCAAATTTAGCATTCACTTGTGACCGAACAAGGTTTTTGATCAAATACTAACCACCACTTGATGCAGGCCCCAGGAGATCCCAAGATCATTTGGTGATGAGCTGGTTAAATACGTCTGCAGAGGAGTTACTTGTTCCGTGACTGCGTAGATGACATTGTCTGTCTGGAAATAACAGAAGAAAATAAACATTACATTTATTATCACTACACTCATATAAGGTTATCCCGGTCATTTACAGCAAATAAGCGGCCAATTTAAACGCCATGTTATTCTACTTCACACAAAATTTATAGCTCCTCAAAACAGTCATTCAATTTCACTTTATGTGTAAGCAATTCTTCTTTTGTGTCATGCAATTACAAAAGTAATTTGGGGTTGAACAAAGAAAATTGACTAGAGCGCGATTTGAACCAACGATCTACTGACAAAATAGGGAGACCGCCGACATAGCTAGATAGCTCAGTTGGTAGAGTGCCGGCACGATTCTGGAGGCACAAGGATACCAGTCTTTGCTGATCTGGAGGCTGCAATGCAAAATGGATGATATTAAATGGTCAAACAGTAGGAGGGTTGACTGTGTACAGGGTAGATGCATTCTCCACATAATCCCTCAGACTACATCCAGCGTTGCTTTGTCACATGTTTAGGGGGCAAGTTTTTTCTTAGTTACAGAAGAGACGACAAACACCCACACAAAATTCTCAAAGAAAGTAATGGCACTTGGATAACAGTCTTTGCTGATTTGGAGGTTGCAATACAAAAGTTTTCCCCGAGACACGGGGCATAGCCACACTGGATTTAGTCTGCGGAATTCAAATTGAGCATTCACTTGTGACCAAACAAGGCATTGCACAGACATCATTCATGTCTAAGATCGTGTCCGAATGGGAGACTTTTGGGGACACTATAGGTGGCAGCAGACTTACCAGGTAAATCCATTGTTCTCAGAAGTGTGCGTATGCTCAGAACTATGTAAACAATGGAAAATTACCTGTTAAGTCTGCTGACACCTAGCGTTTCCAAAGTCTCCCATTGATGGCTTCGGTAATGCAGCGTTCCCCCTTAACAGTGGTCCGCTGGCCAAAGGCCAGTTAAAACACCCGAGGACCAGTCAAAATTAAATCCAAGTGGTCCAGCTTGCTAGTTCAGTGTTGCAAAGCATCCCTATTTTATTTGAAACATGGACAATTGAAAATGCAGACGGACTAGTGAAATGACAAGCTAACTGGTCCTGCTGGCTAGTCACTGAAAAAGTGAAAGGCAAACCCTGTAATGGCTTGGTCAGAAAGTTGACAAGTCCTATTCTTCCAGCCACTGGCCATAGCCGAAGCCGAAGCCTCTTGATTCGGACACGGCATATCTTACAGAGGGAAATGAAACTTGCCTCTAAGCCATCAAGGTACTGAAGGAAGTTTGGATGTCTTAATGTCTTCAGTCGCTTGTGTGCCGTCTTGGCCCGCTCTGTCGCTTCACTCGAGCTCCCCTTTGCATTGAAGACGAACACCGACACTGGCTGTCCATCTGCCTTTAACAAAAAATCACAGCAAGAATGTTTTAATAAAGGAACAAACGTCATGGCGCAGACGATGTTTTAACGAGCGATTGTCAGCTCAGGGACCCTTCATAAAGTTACACTAAAACGAGCTTGCACAAAATCGTTTTAATGTAC
This sequence comes from Plazaster borealis, assembly GCA_021014325.1. Taxonomy (NCBI): domain Eukaryota; kingdom Metazoa; phylum Echinodermata; class Asteroidea; order Forcipulatida; family Labidiasteridae; genus Plazaster; species Plazaster borealis. Next base: position 10,198,825 of record CM037472.1, read on the forward strand.
TCGCCACAATTGTGCTGTAGGTAAGTGAATATGGGGGGGGAATTTCAGCAAAAATGTGACTTTCCATTGGAAAGATCATCACAGTTCCTGATGCTTTGTGGGGCTAGGGCCAAGAAGCGGAGAAGGAGTCCAGCATATTGGCATTCAGGTTTCTCCCCAGGGTTTTTCGAAACTGTGGGGGCATTCTGGACCCAAAATTTGGAAGTTTGGCCGAAGCACGCTGAATTGAAACAAGGTCTTCGGAATGTTTTCTACTTGGTGTTTATCTTGGTTTTGAAAGCCCTACTGTGCAATCTGGAGCATCTTTATGGTTTTCTCTTGATGGAAGTTAGGTCAAAAGAGGGTCTGACTATCAGATTAAATTTCTACACAATTCGCCGTATGGGGAGACAGAATCACCTGCCACACCGACCATCCTTGCGTTGCCCACGTAGGGTACAGATATGCTGTACAGGGAGCTGCAGTCGACTCCTGTTCGCACCCGCGGCCAGCTGGAAAGCCGGCAAACCAATTAGAAGGTGTTTAATTGCTTCAATTTAATTTTCGACCGGCCCTCAAACCCACTGAAGTCTTAGTAATGTCAAAGTATAACATTCAACAATATATTTTGAGGAACAACTATAGAATGTAGTACCACTCCAAGCTATGTCCGCGTAGTCACTTTGAAAATACTCACGCCCTCTGGGGTCCTACATGAATCCACTGCGCATCCATGGCTGCAGTAGCGGGTTGAAGGAAGCGGATCCAAAAGAGGGTTCTATCAGATGATATTTCTACACAATTCCACTAACCGCACTTTACAAGGACATGATACCCCCACTGGGCATCTGCGCATCCCTGCATCCAGTCATCCCATACTTGCCCATATCTCCCTTTTTTATTTCTTAACAGTGCCCTTTTGTAACTTTTCCAGGACATGATATCTACTCCACTGGGCATCCGCTCATCCACTCAGTAGGCCTATTTCCAACAGACATGTCTGTGGTACTCCCATTCTTGCCAAGTTCTCCATTCAATAAGAAATCTTTTTAAACAGCGCCCTCTTGGGACATATACTAGGACATGAAACCCACTTGGCATCCAGTCTTCCTTAATCCTAAAATCCTATACTTGCTGATTTCTCCATTCAAATAAATAAGACCGCTTTTTAAACAGCGCCCTCCTGTGACTTTACTAGGACATGATACCCACTCACTGGGCATCCATCCGCACATCCAGTCATACTTGCCGATGAATTACACACTTTGACAATAGACTTTTTTGCAAATACTCAGTACGCGGTCATTTGCCGTGGAATGAGGTGCATGCTGGTCTAGTTAGCGACACATTTTGATCGCTAACTAGACCAGCATGCACCTCATTCCACAGCTAACGCATGCGCACGGAGTATTTGCGAAGTAGTCTATGGAGATCAATGATAAATTATGACCAGCGCCCTCTTGAGTCTTCTTGGGGGTCATCATTCAGAATCCATGCACACCCACCTGCCCCGAAAAAGGGGTGTCAGGACACTTCGTACCTTCTCACAAGACACTTCGTACCTTCAGGATTTCTGCATCGTTTCTGGATTTCTGCATCGTTTCTACAGGGTCCCACCGCTAAAATTAAATAATGGCCCGTTGTCACATAACTTGAGTTCAAGTCAATTGTTGACTGATAGTGATGAGTATGAAATAAAAACGAATCAAACCCAAATGATAATTTATTTAATTACTTGTTGACTGATACTGATAGTGATGAGTATGAAATAAAAACAAATCAAACCTAAATGGTGATTTATTTAATTACTTGTTGACTGATAGTGATACACTTATTTTTAGATAAATTTTATAAAATTTCTAAAACAATCAGTGAAATGAAACATTTAAAAATCATTTAAAAAGTTAAAGCTGGAAAGTAATCAACATGATCAATATCATATTTACGTGCCGAGATAAAAATGAGTGAGAACATAAAAACAAACAAAAAAGGGTTTACAAAATACGGACAAAATAAAGGTATTTTAAAGATATTTTTATACAATAAAATTAATAACATTTCACATTAAAAAGGACATTCACATAATTAAACAAAATTAAAATTCATTTAATTAAGTATTATTTTGTATATCAACAAACATTATCTTTAAGGAAATACCCATTTTACTGAAGGTACGAAGTGACTCGGCTGAAGGTACGAAGTGACTCAGCTGATGGTCACTTCGTACCCCGCCCACGGTACGAAGTGACCAATTTGGTTATGGTACGAAGTGTCCAGGTACGAAGTGGCAAAGGTACGAAGTGGCAAAGGTACGAAGTGTCCGACACTCGAAAAAGGTGATCGCGAATACAGCTAGGTAGTAGTACTGCATTTTATAATATAGTTACTCCGTCTGATCAAAAGTCAACTTGTTTTACGGTTGAACAGAAAAACCTTTGACATGTGTCCGCCCACCCCCCCCATCCCACCCCCCCGGGGGGTCGAGTTGTCTGAACTCCTAACTTTACTTCAGTAATTTGACTTTGGTTTGGTTTCGTCTATTTTTGGATGTCGGACACTTCGTACCTTTGCCACTTCGTACCCTGGACACTTCGTACCTTCGGGACACTTCGTACCGTAACCAAATTGGTCACTTCGTACCGTGGGCGGGGTACGAAGTGACCATCAGCTGAGTCACTTCGTACCTTCAGCCGAGTCACTTCGTACCTTCAGTAAAATGGGTATTTCCTTAATAAGATAATGTTCGTTGAGATACAAAATAATACTTAATCGGAATTTTCATTTTGTTTAATTATGTGAATGTCCTTTTTAATGTGAAATGTTATTATTTTTATTGTATAAAAATATCTTTAAAATACCTTTATTTTGTCCGTATTTTGTAAACCCTATATTTTTGTTTTTATGTTCTCATTATCTCGGCACGTATATATTGAACACTTTCCAGCTTTAACTTTTTAAATGATTATTAAATGTTTCATTTCACTGATTTTCTTAGAAATTGTTTTTTTATAAAATTGATCTAAAAATAAGTGTATCACTATCAGTCAACAAGTAGGCCTAATTAAATAAATCACCATTTGGGTTTGATTCGTTTTTATTTCATACTCATCACTATCAGTCAACAAGTAATTAAATAAATCACCATTTGGGTTTGATTCGTTTTTATTTCATACTCATCACTATCAGTCAACAATTGACTTGAACTCAAGTTTAGTGACAACGGGCCATTACTTAATTTTAGCGGTGTGACCCTGTCCCTGTAGAAACGATGCAGAAATCCAGAAACGATGCAGAAATCCGAAGGTACGAAGTGTCTCGTGAGAAGGTACGAAGTGTCTTGTGAGAAGGTACGAAGTGTCTTGTGAGAAGGTACGAAGTGTCTTGTAAGAAGGTACGAAGTGTCCAAGGTACGAAGTGTCCAAAGTCACTTCGTACCTTGCAAAAGGTACGAAGTGTCCAGGGTACGAAGTGGCAAAGGTACGAAGTGTCCTGACACCCTATTTTTGATCCAAAAGTTGGCTCACCTTTTTCTTTCCATTGTGCAGATTCCAAACAGACTTTTCTTCTAAACCTTCAACCTTTTCACCGATCTCATAAGGAAAACTACTTGTGGGATCTCTTGAAAAGAGCCACATTTTTCTAAGTTACTAAAAAGAAATAATTAATTTGATTCAGCTAGCTGACGACGGCCGTCTACGTGTTCATCATTGGTCGTGTGCGTGTTGCAAAATAGACTGCGCAACTTTTTAAACTGGTAACCATATACACAAATTACTTTTTCGGACACCAACAGTCTGAAAACCAGACGTCAGTCATAGATTAAGTCGCACACATTTCCTGTGGCTGAACAGGGAACCAGTGTCTCTGCCGCCCTTTCATGAGTTGCAGCGCCTACATATCGGAATATTTCTCAGAAAAATAGTTGAATTTTTCATTTTGGACTTAAACTTAAAAGACATGTGACCCATAACTTATTTCCACATGTTCATATAAAAAGCTTACATAAAATAAAATAAACAGTTTAAGAGATCATCCAATAAGACCATGGAGGAAAGACTTATCGTCCATAACCGGCCATTTAAATTTTTATATCTTCTCGTGTTTCAATTTTGAAACTGTGTTTGTTTTCCTCGATCTTTTAGAGATTATCTTGGCGGGTGATTTGCATTTATAATTTTGCAGCGATAATCTCGAATAGCCAAATAATACCGAAAGCATGGAGGGGGAAATATGCGGTTATGCAACTAAATTTAAAACGATGTTGAGTTGAAATTGAAGAGCAATTAAGGGATGGATGCAGACGGCCAAAACTCAAAACAATCCTACACCTGTCTAATGCATATGGAGGAAAGTATGCGCAACAACAGAGCACAGGCTAGGTATATTTTCATCTTACACTAAAAAACATTGTAAACAGTAGAGTTTCTTTTTTTTAGAGGGCGCTATTTCTCTGGGGACCAGAAAAGCGCTTGGTCTCTAAACAACTTAAAATACATGTTGTGTATATATATTTTTTTTTTAAACTGTATACTTCAAAAATATTATTCGAATTATTAGTTTTAACTTTTAAATTATTTTAAAGCATAAAAAGCATTAAATATATTTTGTTTGTTTGAATTTTTTAAGTTTGTTACGGCAACATTTTGGTCGAGTCAGGATTGAAAGGTCAGAGTTGAAAATTAACCATGCATGACTGTTTGACCCCCATGCACATATATCCGCCGCGCATCTGCAGTGTGTGTGAACTTCGATGTGGTTTTAGTGTAACTTTGTAAGGACATTTTGTGAAATCGTACCAACGAAATCATGTCTAAACGAAAGAAGAGCCGTGCTATCATTGATTCAGACAGCTCTAGTGGTGACAGTGGGTCTGATTTGGAAGAGGTAGGCCTAGATTTTAGAATATGTGCTGCTAACTTAATTATTGCATTATTTATCCATTGCCATTTTTTGGTAAATCATGATTGAGTGAATACGAATACATACGTCAATTTGTGCATGATGCAAATGACACTTACAGTACATATTCATAACTATAGGTACCAATAAAATAATAATAAAATCATTTAATTGTTCCAAAACTGCTAATAAAGCACTGTCCAAATATTTGTTAGTTTAGAGTGTGACATTTCAACTTCAATCATTTTAAAGAATAAACAACAAAACAACTACAAAAAATACAATATTAACAAGGGGGCACAAAATACTAAAATTAAAAATAGACCAAGTCTAACCTCTGTCAGAACCTGAGGTTCTGTACGTTCCATAAAATATTGCTCATCGTACTATCATAATCATAGGAAGACGAGGTGCAGTACAACTTACAAAAAAAAGTAGAAAACTAAAGTCTAACTCTAAGTTAAACCACAGTAAACTGGTAAATCAGTGTTTTGTAATGTAAATGGCAAGGGGGGCATGGGGGGGGTATAATATGCTAATTTGCTATCAATAAAATCATTGGGTTTTTTAAACTCGAACTAGAAATAGTCCTCAATTGCGGATATACCTGCAACGTTGACAGGAAAAGCTACAGCTACTTCTATTGTTTTGAGTGTCATGCTTGATTGGTTCTATACTTGAAAGGCCTGCCAAACTTAAGGGGAACAATTTGCGGGGTATTCTGCAATTTATAGCTCCTGATTTAAACCAAACCTTTTCTTTGTTCAGTTTCTTTGAAATTAACGCACACATCTGGAAGTTAATGAAGGTGCATGAGAGTTTGAGCACCAAGTCGCAGATGGCAAATATTTCAATATAATCAAATCTGCCCTTTAAACAAGATCCCGCATTTTACAATGAAAACATTTGTTGTGAGCTTGATGCTTGCCTGACATACTATGAGTTGAGTTGGTTCCATTCCCACTGTTGTCCTAGCAAGGATTCTTTTCTGTGGAATAGTGTAATCACTATATATGTACTCTCAGTGCCAAGTTAACTCAGTGGTTTTTGAGTCGGAAAGTACCTGTTTTATCTATGATCCAAATTGCTTGCAGGAGCTTCTTTCATTAGCCAAGAGGAAGAGAACAGAACCTGAACCCGGTTCCAAGGACTCACCACCTGCACAGACGCCACAGAAGAATGACTCGGAATCAGAGACGTCAGAGAGTGATGATGAGGTAATGATCCACAGACACTACATTTTAAGAAGAAACTATAACTAGTAAACTTGTGGGTACAACCATGTGTAAGATCTCTTTTCGGTCGGAGGAGTGTTGGCTCTGAAAAAGAGCTGGTGTGGTCTCGACGCTTCGAACGGTATACTCTGCTCGTCTTCAGGGGAATGCTGGACTGGTGATATTGATGCGGCTTAAGTAGAGCTGGAGAGCACAGGAGTTGGCTCATCAGCCGCTTCATTATCAGCAGTCCAGCGTTCCCCTGTAGATGAGTATACTGTTCGAAATGTCGAGACTACACTGGCAATTTTCAGAGTCAACACTCCTCCCAAAAGAGATTTTACACATGGTTGTACCCGCAAGTTTACTAGTTATAGTTACTTCTTATACACCATGCAAAGCTTCAAACATCTGTATACTAAATTGTTCCACTCTTGGTTGGCCCGGCACTTTACAGACAACCATTTCTAGGCAATCTCCTTCAAGAAACACTTCCCAATTCAATTTTTACAACTATTTTCTTTTTGATCTAGCAAGCCTCGGTTAGACAAATGTCTCTTGTGCTACCAAAGTGTTCCTTTTGTTAGTTGCGATATAATCAAAACCCTCCTTTTCTTGACGGTCATAGACCGGAGGGTTACAACAAACCATAGGTACACATTTGGCAAATTTTCCAACTTTTTTCTCATCATTTTTAATTGTACAATTGTACCGTCATTATCACAAAGGTGGTTTTCATAATTATTGACAATATGAAATCTAATTTAAATATAAATACAAAGTTATACAGTTGACTAAAAACAAAAGAAAAAAAGAAAAAAGTCTGAACACACACAGATTTCTGAGCATTGAAGTGTTGTGGTTCTATCACAGCGGATTTGAACAGAGTGCCTGTGTACTCTTCGGACTTCTGAGGGGATCGATAACATTTCACTTAGTTTTTTTCAATTACCAACCTATCTTGGGAAAGGTGGAATAAATTGCTGTCTTTGCGGCCACCGAAGACTTTGTGTATTTCATTGCAAATAAAGAAGTGTATTAACTGAGTCTTCACTGTACAACTCTGTCTCTGTAGTGGACGGTCGGCGGTAACAAAAAGAAAAGACGAGTGAAGAAGAAAGTCACCCAAAGAAGAGTTTCAAAAGCCCACTCTGAAGATTCTGCCCTGAACAGTGACTCTGATAAATCTTCATTGGAGGAAGGTAACCGAGGCTTTTAAAATGGCCATCAAGTTGTTACACATCTTCGATTTTCACCAGTACACAGCAAAACACAATGTCTTATTCAATAGAGCATTCTTTATTAACTAAAATGTCACCACAAACTTAAATCCATTGTGGAGCAACACAGCAAACAACACAATTTTGTTCTAGAATTCCTATCTTTTTCTTCTGTGCAGGCATTACTCTGGATTGGGTAAATGCAGAAGTGTACTTTTAAAGTATGTAAACAGCAGCTTTGGATAGTATAATGCATTTTGAGAAACCTTTCACTTCAAAGTGCTGCGGGTTTTGAAAAATATATCACTTTTCTATCCCCAAAAATTTGAATCTTCCTGCGTGGGCAGCTCCAGATTTTCGGCAATATCTCAAAAATGCTACCACCTTTTAAAATGAAATTTTCACAGGTTAGTTTTATGGTATATATCTACAACTACATAGGATTGAAACAAACAGTGGGTTCCAATTGCCAAACGTATACAATCCCTTCAAAGTTTGTAAACTAATGTGAATGTGCAAGATGGTCACGGGTTATTTTCCTATCGGCACCATTCCCAGGTGAAGTTTCTGATTCGGACAGCAGCGAGTCCCTCTCCGCCTCCGGGGTGTCGGACATCTCGGACGATGAGCCGCAATTTAAGGATGGATATGATGAGAACCTGATGGGTGACGATGAGGATAAGGCGCGGCTCGCTCAGATGACAGAGATGGAGAGAGAACAGGAGATCTTTAATCGTCTGGAGAAACGAGAAGTTGCCAAGACAAGGTCAGATTCTCTTAAATACAAGACAGTTTTTCTTTTTTTAGTTACAAAATTGCATGTCAGTAGTTGGGACTATCATATTGTGAATGTGTGCAAGAAGAGGTCGTCATTAAGCTTCCTGTTCTTTGTAACAAACTTTAAACAAGTCTATCTGTTAACATTTAAAAAAAAATAACAGATTTGAAATCGAGAGAAAACTGCGACAGGCCAAGCGAGAGCGGAAGCGGCAGAAGAGAGATCGGCTCGCCAAGGAGCAAGGAAACAGCGGCAGCCTGAGCAACAGCGCCCGCCTGGCCTCCCGCAGTGACATCACTAAGGAGAGAAGACGTACCATCGAGGACAAGAAAGACCGCAAGGCCCAGGCTATCCTTAATCTGAAGGCTGAGAGAGAGAAGAAGGAGAAGAAGAAATCAGGTAAGGGTCGGAGTCAACATGCCTTTAACCCTCCTACTGTCTGACCATTTAATATCATCCTCTGTGGTTCTGAATGATAGACAAAACATGCCAGCCAGCAGTATGACATGTGGTGAATGAATCTACACAGTCACTACCATTACCATCTCTATACAAGTAAGCTTTCGTATAGAAGTTACACAAATCTTTTTTGGGTTATTTCTAAAGTATGACCCTACCATTAAAAATATCTTTTCAATAAATTCATCTTTGTTTAATGCCGCTTCTCAATCTGAATGGACTCTCCAGCAGACACACCGGTTACAAGAAGGGAACCTCTCAGGGCAAGTGACGTTTACTCGGATGATGACGACGATGAGGAGGAGGACGATAAGAAGAACGATGCCTCCAGCTCATCAAGCAGTTCATCCTACGGCGGATCAGACGACGATCGTGACGAGTGAGTCAATCTCTCCTTAAAGTCTTTCCAGTTTTCCGTTTAATCAGTATAAATCAGCTTACAGTGCCGGCCTCGTGTTGGTAATTCTGTATCCACAGGCCAACCATTTCTTTAGAACGTAAGGGAACGTTGGCGGCCTGGGGATGGATATTCAGTTTTAGACGTTCAAGAACGTCAGCGGCACTCGGAGGGTAGAGGTAAGGTAGCCTGGACACCTGATGTCACACTTCAAGGCTCGTGAATAAAGTGTATTACTCATTGCGGATAAAAACAGGGGACCAGTCTAAAGTCAGTCTGGTTGTATGGGAACGTCGGCAGCCTGTGGATGGATATTCAGCAGGCATTTTAGAACGTCAGCGGCGCTCGAAGGGTTAATACTAGCCGTGGCTTATACATTGATTCTTAAATTGATAAAGTTAGGCATGCAACGTTTCAGCTGATGTGTTTGTATGGCTCCCTTTCTTTGATATGGAAAGGCATTTTTCTTTCTTTGTCTAGCAAACAAAATAATAATAATATGGACATTTATATTGCGCAATACCTATATTAATATACACTAACTGTACATAACAATAAATACAAAAATGCAGAGAACAAATTACAACTTACACTTACTTGACAGAATAAACAGTTAACAAATGGGTTTTTAACTTGGACTGGAATCCATCAAGTGAAAATGATTGTCTTATACAAGGAGGGAGATTATTCCATAGTTTAGGAACCATAAAAATATTTTGTTATTGTTACCTAATTTTTTTACCATAAGCCATGGCTTATGAATTGGTTTTCAGGCCTTCAACATGCTCTGCGGATATATTCCGAGCAGCTTATACACCGAAATGTAAAGTAAGCTTCGGCAATTTGGACTAAAATTAAAACGGAAAAGTTCTCCAACTTTAATATATTTACCAAAATCAGGGGAAAAAACACAATTAACAATCCCAGGTTCTCATTTCAGTTCTGTACTTGAAATTTGTATTTCATGTGTGTACTTGCCTAAGCAAAACGTTATTTTGTACAGTGATTGTGAGTGGGATAGCATGCTCAACAAGTTGGTCTTGTTTTGACTTTTGGAACTTGCCAGGTGAGTTGTCAGTTTGATGCTATTAACATAACATCCTCATTTCTTCCATTTCCTTCCCAAACAGTGAGGATGAAACCCCAAGAGTGACGTTCATTTCTTCAAAAGAAGAGCTCAGTAAAATCAGGTTATCAAGGCATAAACTAGAAAGGTAATAATAACTTTATGAGAAATAGTTAAATATATTTTGTGCTGTGTAATAGGGTTGTGCATGTTTGTTTATTTTCCTGAACGGTGAAACGGAATTTGTGACTTCCATTTTACCGTTAAAAACCTACCAATTCTAATCCAACTTGAGAATTGGAACTACATGTACATGTATGAGCCGACCTGTGAATGGAGCAGATGTCAACGCACTTTGCACGGGGACTAAAAAAAGAACACTATACCCAGGCTTGACAGTCACAAAACCACAGTGTTGGCACATCCTTTGTATGCTGGTGTAGTGTTTTCGGCGTACCAAGCAAAATGCAAAACAAATTGCAGGGGATTGGAAATAATGAAATACAAAGTGTAGGGGATTAAGATAAGATGTATTAAAGGCACTGAACACTTTTGGAAATTGTCAAAGACCAGTGTTCTTACTTGGTGTATCCCAACATATGCATAAAATAACAAGCCTGTGAAAATTTGGGCTCAATTGGTCATCGAAATTGCAAGCAAATGATGAAAGAAAAAACACCCTTGTTGTACAAATTTGTGTGCTTTCAGATAGGAATAAAAACTTCTTGCAAGAAGTTTTTATTATTTTAGTGAGAAATTACCTCTTTCTCAAAAATTATGTTACTTCAGAGGGAGTCGTTTATCACAATGTTTTATACTATCAACAGCTCTCCGTTGCTTGTTACCAAGTAAGTTTTTATGCTCTATTTGTTTTGAGTCATTACCAAACGTGTACGATTCCTTTAAGACCAACAAAAGGGACCAACAATTCTTCCCCTGGATAGTGTCTGGGGCTAACATTTTAAAGAAAACGGAAGGTGTCTTTTTTTTTTACCATTGGCTTTGGTTAAATGTTAAGGAAATTTCAAAATGGACTTTAACATTTTTGTGTGCAGTTAAATGTGATGTCACTGGTTACATGGTATATAAACCTATTTTTTAATTTTGCGTGAATTATGTTTTATGTCCGTTCAACAGATGGGTCCATATGCCGTTCTTTGGTGATACTGTTGTTGGATGTTTTGTACGGATCGGGATTGGTGCAAACGGTGGCAGATCAGTGTATAGGGTAAGTACGCAATGAATGTGTGATACTGATAGTCAATGTGATAGAAGCATAGAGCTATATATAGACCCCTTGCACAACGCGCAGCGCACTCACATGCGCCTATCCTGTCCGCCAGTTTGGGTGTCAAAATCGTATACAAACATGCACAAAAGAGAGTTGACACCCAAAATGACGCGCATTGTTCGGAGGTGCGTTCCTCGTTGTGTAAGGGGGCTATAGAAATCAATAGGTCCCCCTTGCATAACGCAAGACGCTACAGGTACGCTGAGGTCACGAGCACGTTTTTACGCACAGAGAACAGCTATCGTCCAATGATCTGCCTCCTTTTTGAGAGTGTGACGTCATGCAATGGGTCTATACTAACTAGAGCACTAACTTGCCCTGCATTTTCGAAGGCACATCCATTAATAAAAAAATCAAGTTGGAGAATACTCGATTAATTTGCAACAAATCAATGTATTTACCCTCCATTCTTGGTAACATTTTCCAGCGAGTTGACCAAACATTTGAAACCATTCAACTGCACGGGTTGTGTATGGTGGCACAACTGTGCATGAAACTATCAGTGTACATGTGTGTACTGTCTTGTAGACTACTCTACTGTCTATGCATTCAGCATATCATATTGCAGGCTAGCATATTCTTTTTGTCATTCAAAACCACAGTGGATGATACTGAATGGTCAGACAGTAGGAGGGTTTACTGTGAACTGCGTAGATTGCATTCACCACATGATATTATATAATATAATAATAACTAGTTCTTATATAGTGCATTTCACAATAACGTCTCAATGCGCTTTACATTTGTGCGCTGGTCATTGGGCCAATAACATTCCTGTAATCTTTCTCAGCTCCCTGGGGAGTATACAGCCCCGAGCTGCCCCTGGCGCTCCGAAGGCTTTTTACAATCAATCTCTACCCTCGCAGGTACCCATTTGTACCCCTGGGTGAAGAGAAGCAATTATAGTGAAGTATCTTGCTCAAGGATACAAGTGTCATGACAGGGATTCAAACCCACACCCCGATGACTTAACCATCGGAACTTGAATTCGATGCTCTAAACCACTCGGCCACATGACACCCCAGGATGGCATAGTTTATTTATCATTCCAAACCGCAGTGGATCATATTGAATGGTCAGACAGTGGGAGGGTTAACAGTTGAATCAAATCACCTCAATCAACAACTAGCAGTCATAATATGCGATCAATGCTATAACTCATCAAGGTTTGTATCAAGGTTCAAATGGTCACTTGGGGTTAGTTGTGCGCATGGAATTGCCAACCATGCTAGAAACACCGGGGTGAACCCCTTCTCTTAACGATAATAAGTGTATTGGTTTCTTTTACATGCATTACACAACACACAGGACCTATGGCTTTACGTCCCATCAAAAGGACGAAGCAATAATGGTTAAGTGTCTTGACTAATGACACAAGTGTGTCAAGACCGGGACTTGAACCCACACTCTGCTGATCAGAGACACCAGAGCTTGAGTCCGGTGCACTTGACCGCTACAGCCACGACACGCTATCATTTACGCCATCAAATCCGTCATTTACATTTGTTTGTTAACTTTTGGTCCGTCTTGCAGGTTGCAGAGATCACTGAATGTGTAGAAACAGCCAAAATCTACCAACTTGGGGGTAACCGAACAAATAAAGGTCTTCGCCTAAGGTACGTCTATAAACGAAAAAATTTTCATTTTGGTTTAACCCTTACACCAATTGATGAGGGTTAAAAAACAAAACTACCAGGGCCCAATTTCATAGAGCTGCTTAAGCAGAAAATATTGCTTAACAGACTTATGCTGAGCCAAATTAAGCGGAATACCAGTCACAGATTGTGTATGTGAGATGGGATTTATGCTGGTAACCCTATTCTGCTAAGCAGAAATGTTTGTGCTTAGTTACTTTTTGTGCTTAAGCAGCTCTATGAAAGTGGGCCCTGGTCTGAAAGTTTCATGTTTGAGACGGCAAGCGCTTTGTTTTTCTTTCTTATTTGCAAAGGGCACTTCCTTTTAAAACAATTTTGAGGGGGCACCAAGGCTAAGACCGGGGCAACAGAGGCCATGGCTTTTGGGTAATTTCAGGCCTAAGATAGCATTCTTGATACTCAATTGTTAAAAGTTCTCCTTAAAGGCACTGAACACGTTTGGAAATTGTCAAAGACCAGTGTTCTCACTTGATGTATCCCAACATATGCATAAAATAACAAGCCTGTGAAAATTTGGGCTCAATTGGTCATCGAAGTTGCAGGAAAATGATGAAAGAAAAAACACCCTTGTTGTACATTTGTGTGCTTTCAGATAGGAATAAAAACTTCTTGCAAGAAGTTTTTATTATTTTAGTAGAAATTACCTCTTTCTCAAAAACTACGTTACTTCAGAGGGAGTCGTTTCCTACAATGTTTTATACTATCAACAGCTCTCTGTTACTTGTTACCAAGTAAGTTTTTATGCTAATATTTGTTTTGAGTCATTACCAAACGTGTACGATACCTTTAAAGAAATAGTACAAAACATTAATTAAACTTCATCAATGACAAACTATATCCATGAAACTGTAAATGAGATCTGTTTCTTTTGATTGAAGGTATGCGACGCAGGAGAGAGTTTTTCGTCTGGAGTTTGTTTCCAATCAGGATTTCACAGATTCAGAGTTCAGCAAATGGAAAGAAGATGTAAGCGCTACATCATGTTTCACTGGCATGCAATTTGTTAACTGCTATTAAGCTGGTTTTTCTCTTTTTTGATTTCTTTGCCAGTTGACGTTAGAAGTTACACGTCTTCTCTTTACTTTCTAAAAAAAGTCTAAACAAGTACTTTTGGCGTAAGCGTAGCACGTAAACTATGCAATACGTAAGCCTCATTATCATCAGTTGTACAGCATTCTCCTGAAGACGAGCAGAGAATACTGTTCCAAACGTCGAGACCACACAGGCTCTTTTCAGAGCCAACACTCCTCCCAAAAGAGATTACCACACCGGCTCTTTTCAGAGCCAACACTCCTCCCAAAAGAGATTTACACATGGTTGTGCCCACAAGTTTACTAGTTAAAGTTACTTCTTATGCGATACCCGTCATAGACAAGACAATTACTTCCCTCCTAGCTTTGTAACGTGGGAAATATTTTAATATTTGCCTGCATCAGGAAGAGACAAAATTTATTACATATTAGAGGGTCTTTTTAGAGCATCATTGTGTCTGTGTCTACTTTAATTTTTCATCAATTTGTACGTGTAGATGATGGTGGGAGGTTTCCAGCTTCCAACAGTGAAGGAAGTTGACACCAAGTACAGCCAGATTAAGAAAGCTCTGGCACACAACTACCAAGAAGATGAAATTGAAAAGGTACATATGTTCGATATAAATTCCCCTTACCCTTTGTCACAGCGAAGAGACACACAGCATTGAGTTTTACCCCCACACCGATGTGTGACTATAATAACGTGCTTTTCTGCAGAAAACAAAAATCTACAGGTTACTCGGCAGGGTTTTCCCCATGCACAAGCTAGTGTATCCAGCCGACATGCGCAAATTGTGTGCCGATACGCGCGAATTGCAGCCGTTACGCAAACAACGAACAAATAATAATAACAAATTATTGGGTTATTTTTTGGGGGGGTGCGGGACTTCAGATCCAATTCCAATTCACCAAAATAATAAAGATAAAACCATTTAGAATGCCCCAGATTGTACGAGGCTTTTACAACCAAAGATAAACATAAAGTAAAAACTTCTGAGGATCAAATCAGCGTGCATAGACCAAACTTGAATTTGAGTTACCGTATGGTGTTGGACTGAGGAATTAGTAAACTGAGCATACTTTGCATGGGATCAGGCATACTACCATAATCAGAGTCCGACAGTTTGGGTGTTGAGTTGGACTGCACTAGTAAACTGATTATGCTTTACATGGGATCAGGCATACCACCATAATCAGAGTCCGACAGTTTGGGTGTTGAGTTACTGAATGGTGTTGGACTGTGGACTGCACTAGTAAACTGATCATGCTTTACATGGGATCAGGCATACCACCATAATCAGAGTCCAACAATTTGGGTGTTGAGTTACTGAATGGTGTTGGACTGAGGACTGCACTAGTAAACTGATCATGCTTTACATGGGATCAGGCATACCACCATAATCAGAGTCCGACAGTTTGGGTGTTGAGTTACTGAATGGTGTTGGACTGTGGACTGCACTAGTAAACTGATTATGCTTTACATGGGATCAGGCATACCACCATAATCAGAGTCCAACAATTTGGGTGTTGAGTTACTGAATGGTGTTGGACTGAGGACTGCACTAGTAAACTGATCATGCTTTACATGGGATCAGGCATACCACCATAATCAGAGTCCAACAATTTGGGTGTTGAGTTACTGAATGGTGTTGGACTGAGGACTGCACTAGTAAACTGATCATGCTTTACATGGGATCAGGCATACCACCAAAATCAGAGTCCAACAATTTGGGTGTTGAGTTACTGTATGGTGTTGGACTAAGGACTGCACTTAGTAAACTGATCATGCTTTACATGGGATCAGGCACACCACCATAATCAGAGTCAATCAGTGTGGATGTAGATTTACCATGTGGTGTTAGATTTTGTTAAAAGTCTGTATGGACCAGCCTAGTAAATAACAAAGACAGGTTTAAGACATGGTGGACCGTGAAGAATATTATTACAGACTAGTAGCTGCCTGAAAGCTTAAATGACAGTGTTCTCTTTATTTAATTTTTTCAGAGTGTGGCGGAAAAAGAAAGATTCAGAAGAAATCCTCGCAACTACGCAAAGAAAAAGACGACACTCATCAAGACCAGGGTTTGTGGACCTTAATCACCAGCTTGTGAAATAATTTGGAACAATTAAAGCTTTAGTAATCTTTAAACGTATTTCAATATTGGTAATATGCATTTAGTATGTGCTTTTAAGCTCAGGCATAATATAGTTGACGCTACTCGGGCCAAACTCGGCTTGAGACGTTGTGCCCACGGGTTTTTGCAATGTTAGAAATTCGTTTGTTGCCATCCAGGCCGATCCTGGGCAGCACGAACAGCCTGATCGTGTTGTAGGCCGATTGCGTTGAGGTCGTCTATAACCTGTGATATGTAGGTGCAGCGCATGCTTCCACCCTGTCAAAAAGGTTCAGATGGTTGGTTTGTGGATTCAAGAAGGCAGCGAGAGTCACCTCAGGTCTTCGAAGAGCATGGCCTATAAAACAAGAACGGCTTCTCAGCAGGGTTGTTCATGCAACCTTCCAGCTGATTAGCTGTTTTCCTCATATTGAGGTTTCCAGCTTCGCCAGGGAACATTGAAAAACTAAGTACACAGTCTTGCACCATAACTGATCATTTAACTCCAAAAATAGCAGACCATGGGTAGACAGTAGCCACTTGGACACCAGTGCAAGGGGTTTAATGTCCAATGCGATAATATGCTGACAAAATAATGTTGCCAGTCATATATTTGTGTGTTTCTCGATCTGATCCAGGACATGGCAGCAGTCGAGGGCAGGGAGGACGATGTCAAGAAGTTTTCCCTGCAGCTTGAAGAGCTTGAAGAAAGAGCTGAAGAGCTCGACCGAGTCCGCAACAAGAACGTCAATGCTATCACGTAAGAGCGGCATAAGAAGCAAAATAAAAACGATTTTGCCACCTTACATATGAACGGATAAAACCTATTTTTTGCTTACAGAGTTTGCCCACAACTTTTTCAATGACTAGCAAACAAGACCAGTTAGCTTGACGTTTCACTAGTCCATCAGTTTTTCCACTAGTTCATATTTCCCTTTGGAACTCTGAAAAACTAGCCAGTTGGACTACTTGGAGATAATTTTGATTGGTTCTTGGTTGATTTAACTAGCATTTAGCCAGAGGACCACTGTTAAGGGAGAACGCTGGTTTACCGAGTCCACTTGATTATGTCGAATCAGTTATCCTCTTTGAATCTTGTGTTTATTAAATGCCATTTGGGATTGGTAACCAGTAACTTATAGCAACATTTTAGGGGAGGTTTTATCATGTTCTGTGATACCAGGATTCACATGTACAATCTGCGACTGGTATCCTGCACATTTCTGCTAAGCAGAAATTTGTTAAGCAATATTTTGTGCTTAAGCAGCTCTATGAAATTGGGCCCATAACTTGAGTTCCATGCGCTAGACCACTCTTCCACGTCACACCATGTTATGGTTCTTTCAGATGCCTGTGAAAAATCTGGACAGGTTAAAGTTTCCCCTCAATCTCTTCCTATCCATAGGTATATCAACAAGAGGAATCGTACTCGAAACATAGCAGAGGCAGAGAGAGCCATGAAGACCGAGATCAAAGAATCCCTGAATGCCAAAGCGGACCCCTTCACAAGAAGACAGTGTAGACCGCAACTTGTCACAAAGGTACACTTCAAGAAAAGCAAGCAGATTGCATTTAAGATTATAAGGCTGTATCCGAATTAGGGGACGTCCTTTACGCCAACGCACGATAACGAGGCGATCCAGCCAAAGCTGTAACCGTAGCCGCCTACTTTGACACGGCCTTAGGTTTGCATATTAATCACGTGTCCTTGATGAGTATAGCTCGGAACAACGTCGGAGCCGTGGTCCCATGCAAAATACAAATTCATGTATCGTCTGCTCAGATCTATAAGGTCATTAGTGCAATATTTGTATGGGTTTGATGACAGCTCCTGGTAAATGGGGTTTATTGATCAAGAGTGTTGTTCAAAAGAAACATTCCTTTTCTAAGTAATACATTTGTTTGTTTATTTTGATATTATTTTATTCAAATGTATACACATTTTTCATTGAATGACCTTTTGATCATTACGAATATGAAATTACAATTAATGACCTTATAGCACTGAGCCGACGGTATGTGCTTTCTTCAGGTGAGGTTTGTAGTGACACTATGTGTATAAATTTCTTTTGAGTGTTGGTTCTGAGAAGAACCGATGGTTTGACAACTCGACGTTTTGATCAGTCTGCTCTGATCGTCTTCAGGAGAATGCTGGACTCTGGTGCTGGATGCTGCTTGAGTATTACCGAAAAGATTAACTGGTAGTTGGGCTTAGCTCAATGGTGCGCGAAGGCGGAAACAGGATAAGCTGGGCTTAGCTTGATGATGCGTGTGTTTTCTTAATCTCTCAGATTATCTTCATAAACTGAACTGAAATATTACACATCGGCTATAAAAACACAGGCAAAACTTAGCTTTGATATGTTTGACCCATCTACAAACCATTACAAATGTTCAGCATTTGTTATTAATAACTTCATATTGCATGATTATTGTATTTTTTTAATAAATCAGGCCAACAAGGAGGAGATGTTGATGAATTCGGAGCTGTTGAAGAAACTGGAGGAGGAACGGACTGCGAAACAGAGACTTGAGGATGCCATGAAGGTAATACATTAACTTAGATGCACATCTCTCCATGTCTTGAGACTGAAATTGTAGTTTGAAATTGCATAATTTGACAAGATGCATGTATTTGCCATTAAGGTACACTTGATTTTTGCTAAATATCAACGATCAAGGTATCAAGATAAATTCAGAATTGATTTGTGTGGAAACAAGTTCTTTTTTTGATCAATTGATAATATTATTTATGGGTGGCTAGTGCGTGAAGCGCTGGCCTCTCACCACTGTGGCCCTGGTTCGATTCCTGGCAAGGGCCATATGTGAGTAGAGTTGAGCATTGGTTCTCTCCTGTGCCACCAGGGTTTTTATCCGGGCCCTCCAGTTATTCTCCCTTCAGAAAAATTGAACACTTTCAATCTCTGGCTGTGCGCAGTGGTTGTGTTGATGTGGCTGGCTGCCAAAGGCGCCTTAACATGCCTTCTGCTCGACCACGTTGTAGCTGCGTCCTTCGCAATTCAGTTTCTCAGCTGCAAGCAAGGATGATAAGCCTCCCAAATTATTATTATAAGTATTGTTTTATATACACTTTATCAAGCCTGAAACCTTCTCAGCTCCTTAGGAGTGTGCAGCACCGACAGCCAAAAGTTGCTATTAAATAATTCACATCAACTTTCTCAATAAACCTCTGATTCACCTTCTGTCCTCCCTGCAGGATGACATCATCATGTCGTTGAGCCAGGAAGCTTTACCCGCCAAGATCGGCGACAGGAAGATGTCGGAGGACCTCTTCCAGGCTCACGATTTCGACATTAAAATTGATTTAGACGTCTCCACCTCAGGTTAGTTTCCAAGCCAAGTATAACTAGTTAGGCAAACGTTCAATTTTAACAAAATTAACCCGCTTACTAAGTGGTAAAATTTTCCAGTGAGTTGACCAATCATTTCAAACCGTTCCAACTGCATGAGTGGGGCACAACTTGTATAGAGAACTCACTCTTATGATGTTAAGTGGTCAGACAGTAGGAGGGTTGACTGCGTACTATGCAGATGCATTCACTATATGATATATTGCAGGCTGGCATAGTTTATCTATCATTCAAAACCGCAGCGATATTAAATAGTCGGACATACGAGAGTTGACTGTACTCTGTAGAAGAATACACCTTGTGATATTGCAGGCTGGCATAAGTTCTCTATCATTCAAAACCACAGTGGATTATATGGATTGGTCAGACAAAAGAAGGGTTGACTGTGGTGTACTGTGGACATGCATTCACCACATGATATCATACTACAGGCTGGCATAGTTCATCTATCATTCAAAACCACAGTGGATGATATCGAACAGTCGGTCAGTAGCTACAATAATGACCAATACACTTGACAGTTATTCTTGTCTGCAAGTCCTTGTGTTATGTATCTTAATAAGAAGCACTTTATTTTTACATGTGGCAGATTCCCGTCCCATGGCGTTAAACTCCAACACCGACGCATTGGGCAAAGACGGCGCACCCAGGCGATCCCTAAACTTGGACGAGTACAAGAAGATGCGGGGCCTCATCTGAAACATCTCACCACCTTCCCTCTGGTCCAAATGGGTCACGCTCCTTACATTTTCACTTTAAAAACACGCTTTTTTGTACTGGCGTCAGTGTGTTTGGTGATAGGGTTAAGCTTTGTGACATCAACATGTACATTTTCACTGGATTACAGAGACTGTTAAATTAAACAAGGTGTGCTTATGGTTTTTAAGTGCACTCTAACAGACAACTAGTTTAGGTTTTGTGTGTTCACTGTTTGGACCAAAGACCACAGTGTCATTCATGTACATAGCTTAGGGGGTAGTTGAACATTTTCAACACTTACAAACCGTCACCAAGGGGGAAGTGGGTTAATATCCGATGAACGCTTTTTCATTTAAACAAAAGGAACCTGTTACTACCTGGTATTTTGAAGCGTTTAAAATGTAGCTCCAATCTTTATTCAGTGCCCATAGTGACAATTTTGTACTTTACCTGGCATGTTCATCGTCTGATAAAGATTTGTTCCATGGGACTAGTGTTTTTGCTTTTAAAATATCAGTTGGAAATCTACCCAGGGCCCAATTTCATAGAGCTGCTAAGCACAAAAATTTGCTTAGCATGAAATTTCTTCCTTGATAAAAATACGATTACCGACCAAATTTCCATGTGTTGCATATTGCTTGTTACTGGTATTCAGCTGTTGTTTGCTTATCCTGAAAATCACATGGAAATTTGGTTGGTAATCCTGTTTTTATCACGGAAGAAATTTCATGCTAAGCAAATTTTTGTGCTTAGCAGCTCTATGAGATTGGGCCCAGGTACAAAGTGGAAAACTTCATTGAGCCCTAGTCTGGATTTGAAGTTCTGCACTTGTCTACACACACATCCCCTATAGGCCCCAGTTGCGGGAAACAAAAAATCAACATTTTGATGTACTCTTTTTTGTGGGGGAGAGGGTTCATGAAAAGGAGGACTCTCTGCTAGCATGTGAGAAGAGAATGTTAAACTACCCCTTAGCGCTTGTACCTATATGCAGTAAATATTAACCAGGCTTCAATAGCTGGTTACTCAACAGGCCGATTGTTCGCAAACAATTCATCTGTTTTTTAATACTCTGCCAAAAAAGAAGCCAAACTTTGATTTTGTATTGTAAGACTTTCGTACTGCAATAGGAATAGTATAAACATGGCATGGTAGCCAGTGGTATACTACAAGGGAGTAGTAACATGGCAGCCAGTGGTACAGGGGAGTAGTAACATGGCAGTACAAGGGAGTAGTAACATGGCAGCCAGTGGTACAAGGGAGTAGTAACATGGCAGGCAGTGGTACAGGGGAGTAGTAACATGGCAGTACAAGGGAGTAGTAACATGGCAGCCAGTGGTACAAGGGAGTAGTAACATGGCAGGCAGTGGTACAGGGGAGTAGTAACATGGCAGTACAAGGGAGTAGTAACATGGCAGCCAGTGGTACAAGGGAGTAGTGACATGGCAGCCAGTGGTACAGGGGAGTAGTAACATTGCAGGCAGTGGTACAGGGGAGTAGTAACATGGCAGTACAAGGGAGTAGTAACATGGCAGCCAGTGGTACAAGGGAGTAGTAACATGGCAGCCAGTGGTACAATAAAGTAGTAACATGACATCCACTGTTACAAGAGAGTAGTAAACAAAATCATTGCATCCAGTGCTACAAGAAGAGAGAGTAGTAACATGGCAGCCAGTGGTACAAGGGAGTAGTAACATGGCAGCCAGTGGTACAATAAAGTAGTAACATGACATCCACTGTTACAAGAGAGTAGTAAACATCCAGTGCTACAAGAAGAGAGAGTAGTAACATGGCATCCATTTGTACAAGAGAGTAGTAACATGGCATCCAGTGGTTCAAGAGTGTATCAAAATAGAGAGTAGTACAATGGCATCCAATGAGAGTAGTAAAAAAAATCATGGCATCCAATGGTACAAGAGAGTATGAACAGAGAGAGTAGTAACATGGCATCCAGTAGTACAAGAGTGTATGAAAAGAGAGAGTGGTAACATGGCATCCAGTGGTACAAGAGAGTCGTAACATTGCATACAGTGGTATTAATTTTAATTATGTGACCTTTTTAAAAAACTTATCTCAACAAGTCAGTGGTTTGAGAGAACGTATGGCCATTTTTATTTGTTTCATGGCCGGACGCTGTATGGACATTTATTTGTTCAATTAAGTTGTTTACATTCATTCATTTAGAATCTAAAGCAAACGGGTGGTGAAAACCTGTGGGAAATCGTGTGTCAATTGTCAATCCATACTAAAAATGAGTGATAAACAAACTGGGCAGCATTTCATAGCACTGCTTTATACCATTAGCAGAAAAATCTTCGCTTAACATAAGTGCATTTAACAGGTTAGCAAGCAATATGTGCTTGTGCCTGTGCATACTTCATGCTACTAAGCGTTCTTAGCTAGTGCAGAAATTCCCTATTAGTATAAGCACAGAATACATGAAATTGGGCTTTGTGAAAAACTTCGCATGACAACTTTGAGAAAACAAAAACTGATTTTCATTTCAGTTTCATTTTTTAAAGCCTGTTTATTGCTAGAAATAAGCAGTGTTTATAAACTAGAAACTGTATTGAAGGTCACTCCATAAACATAAAGCGTCTGCTTACACGCGAAAACAAAAGTGTATTCCATAATCGATGGAGAAGACTTGACAGCAAGTGTGCCCATTCACAAGTGACTTGCATTGTTGCTTTACTCATTCGCTTACAAGAGCTGTAGGCAAGCTAGGTTGTCTGGTGCTTTGCTTAGAATTTAAAAAGCAGAAATAGAAACTGTGCTTGGGCCCAGGACAGGATCACCATCCATTCAGCCATTTTAAAAATATTCATGCATGTTTCTTTTACCCATGTATCTACAGTGGGTTTTACTTCTCGGAAATGAACTTTCACAGGTTATTTGATTCTTTTGTACCACAGGTTGACACCACCCAGTGCTCACATAATTGTACAAAATGTAAACTTTTTCATGTAAATATTACTGCCTGAATGCGGCACCCATTTTGGAGTGCTGAGTTTCGTTATGTTGTATTTTTTTGCTTGTGTAACAACAAATCCATAAATTTTGGTTTTGCTTTGGGGAGGGGGGGGGGAGATGTCTTTGAAGTGTTAAACTGTACTGATTATTTTTTGATGTAAACTAAGCATCACTGACGATTACTCTGTAATTAAGGTGTGAATTTCCTTGAGCTTTAGACAAAACGTAAATTAAAGCTATTTTTACCTTACTTGTTTTTCGCCAAACTCAATTGGACCCTTAGTTATCTTGAGTTAAGTTTTATGAAAAACCCCCAAAAACAAGAATGAAATAAAACGATCATAAGATCACACAAAAATATATTCTTTGTATGTTTGTATGAAAACAGTGAACAATCTCAAAAGTAAATCTATCAACAACAAATTCTTAATGTTTTGGGTTTGTTATGGTTGGTTTTTTTATTTTTTTATTTTCAAGATCAATTCAAAACCCAGGTTAAACATCTTTTCAGTTTGTACAATTTGCAGAATTCCACGATCAGCAGTGCCATGATAGCGCTGCTTAAGCAGAAAATATTGCTTAATAATTTCCTGCTTAGCAGAAATAAGCAGGATACCAGTCACAAATGGTACATGTGACATGGTATTTTGGCTGGTAACGGGATTATGGTAAGCATAACTTTGTTGTGCTTAGCATAAGTGTGTGCTTTCCCAGGTCTCTAGGGAACTGTGGTTGATAGTATTTCATTTACGACTCTTCTGTGCTTGAGACTGACAGCCATGTTCATCATGAGACCAGTGTAGCATTTTGCCTGCCAGGAAATTCCCTGGAATGTACAAAGGCAATATGCAGTGTATAGTAGGAAATAATACATCAGTTAATTTCATTTATAAATGACCTGTTGTCTGTGTTGGCCCCAATGCTTGAAACTAATTTGTTTTATGTTTTGCGTTTTACAGAGTTTTAACACTTTTGTCTTAAGACAATAGATCTTTATCATTGTTGTGTTCCCTGTCTCCTTTATTAGTAATCATGAGTACTGATACTCATTTTACAATATCGGGGGACCAGACTATTTATTTCTTCCAGCCCATACAAATAAAACCCAGAGAATGCTTAGCTCAATAAGCCATTTGCGAGTTAGATTTGAATAATGTCTGGTACAATGACTTGCTGAGTCACAACTTACCGCATAAATTTGAAATCCTCGGACTTTAGAGACAGTTGCTTTGTCACATGATTTGGAGCAATTATGTAAGAGACGGCAAACACCCATACACAATTCTAAATGAATGTGTACGGCACAATAGTACCAGGGTTTGCTCATCTGGAGGTTGCTATACAAAAGCTTGCCTCGAGCCATTCGACGTAGCAACTGTCTCTATAGTCAGAGGAATTCAAATTTAAGCAAGCAGTAACTTATGACTAAGCAAGTCATCGTACCAGACTTAATTCAAATCTAACTCGCAAATGGCTTAATGTCATCTGTGTACGTCCTCTATGTCAGCTGTGGACAAAGAGTATCAAGACCATGTGCCTGTGTGTCAAATTTAACCAGGGCCCAATTTCATAGAGCTGCTTAAGCGCAAAAAGTAGCTAAGCACAACAAAATTATGCTTACCAAAATATGGTTACCACCCAAAATGCCATTTCTCATGTACAATCTGTGACTGGTATCCTGCTAATTTTTGCTCAGCAGAAACTTTTTAAGCAATTTTGTCTGCTTAGTAGAAGCTCTATGAAATTGAGCCCAGATCAACCAATGAGAAAGCTGATATTTGCCGTTCAGCTAAAATGGCAACGTGTACAGACTGCCTTCAAGCAGATCTATGCACCCAGACAACTAAACACACAGCTCTGTATTTCAGTCACTCTATGCACATTCCTTTGTTCTGTACACTTTAACGAAAAAGCTACCCTTCAACAATGTAAATAAAACACTGTGTGGACATGTGCAAGTCCACATAGTGTTTCAAGTCCCTACATTTATATGTGGACCTCTTTTGTTCTCAAGTCCACACTTCGTATGTAGCGATAAAACACACATACAGCATTCTCCAGATTCCATTCATACCATCCAGCCACACTTCACTTGCATTTGAAGAAAACCAACATGACTGTACTAGATTTAAGGATCTGTAGTTTTGTTATACTATGTAATAAATACATGTGTTTTTACCACACTAATAAACGGTTACAAGTCTTTGTAAAAAAGCAAAAGTGGTTTTGTTTTTGTACTTTCATTTTGTGTAGTTTGTCACTGGTTTATACCTAGTAAGATAAAGTAGAATGTTTTCATTTTTATATGCAGAAACACATGCTAGTTAATGTCAATCTTTCTGATTCTATTTTAAACTTTTGTGTGTGTGTTTTTTAAATGCAATTTCGCACCAAACAAGGCTAAAAGTGACTTGGTAAGGGGCTACAAGAAGAAAACAATTAAGATAAATAACTCAGGGGAGCTGATGGTAGGAATTGATATCCTGTTAAAACAGTCTAGATTGTAGGATGGAGGGAAACATGCACCAGGCAACGAGTTCGAAGAAGATGCAGTACATGAAAAAAGCTGTTGGAATGGCACTTTGTTCTACATCTCACAAGCATGACTTTTGTTCCTTGGAAAAGAGTAGGACCATCGAGTGCTAGGGCAGACCCACGTGACTTTAATACACTTTTCAGGCTGTTTAATCACAATTATTTTCTGATTTTTACACGGGCAAAAACATCGGAAATCATACTTAAAGTAGGAAGAATACCATACCTGATCTCAGCAAATATGGCAAAGTGAGAATGTATGGTTGTGAACAAGCAGAAGGCCTGGCGTCACGCTCAAACACCTTGATAGGAGGAACCAGGATTGACACACTGGTGGCCATTTACCATGAAAATATCCATAAAAAAGACAGAGGCTGGCTACAGACCTACGATGGGATAGAGGTTGTAACATATTCCGAAAGAACATGAGTTATTGTTCATTCTCGTGAGTTTAATCAATCAATCGTTGAATGTGGTCAATTCAACGGTTGTTGCTTATAGCGCCGTACAGTAAGCTCTCGAGAAAATTAAACGTAGGATTTGAAAATGGTAAGTCTACATTGAAGGAGGTTGTTTGATGTTCTGAGAGAGATGATTCCACGTCCTAGGTGCAGCGTTCGAAAAGGCACGATCCCCCCAACTTTAGAATGCAAAAGACCGAAGTTTGGGAGTAGGGGCTCTGGAAATTTTACGACTTACCCAAAGCTTTGGAATCGGTAACGCCTTGCTTCGAGAATTGCTTTAGGGATTACTCTACTCAAGACTCAAGACCCCAAGCAATATGACACCCTTTGAGCAAAAGCATTTCCTAGATTAGCATTACCTGGTCTCCCATTTTCCTGCGTTTGGAACTCTGTGATAATTTTAATGCGATTACTTTGCTCCTTTGGAAGAGGTGGTAGCTTAGATACCAACATGAAATGCAATATAAAATATGGAGAACATATTTTATGTGTTGTCACATGATGAAATGAATTGAATACATGAATGTTTATTAATATATATTTATTTAATTTATTTATTACACATGCATAATTAGCCCCAATAAAGGGTGAATAGAAAACGAGAAGAAATAATCAGTTTTAGATGTGGGAAGAAAACCCCAATGGGGGAAAACCCCACGCAATCAGGTAGGGACTGAACACCCAATCCACATGCAAGGCTCCGATATGAGGTGTGATTTGAACCAAGGTCCACAGAGGTGGAAGGCAGGGAAAGAAAACCGCTGAGCAAACCTGATCCCCAATTAGCAATATAAATATAATAATAATAATGGATTTTTCATATAATAAATAGTGCACATATCCTAGTAGCTAGATCAAGGCACTTTACAGCATTACTGTCCCCTGCTCCCTGTGGAGCATACAACCTCAAGCTGCTTAAATTTGCACTAATGACTAACTGGTTAATCCAACACAATACCGTCTCAGCCCTCAAGGGTTCCCATGTATACACCTAGGTGAAGAGAAGCAAGTATGGTCAAGCATCTTGCTCAAGGACACAAGTGTGTTGACAGGGATTCGAACCCACACACTGATAACTTAACCACCAGAACCTGCGTCCTGTGCACTAGATCGCCCCGCCATGACAGTACGCTACAACTGGAGATTGTAACTTTTGGCCAAGTTTGCGCAAGGACTATCGTAGACTATATTTCGACTACATTAGCCCGAACTCTGTCTAATCGACAATGGTTAGACTACGCTAGTCGACTATTTGGAACCAGCCTTCCGGGCATGGTCGCATCACTGGTTATCAATAGCTGTTTTCATAGCACAGTGCAGAGTGGACCAGTTATAAGAAACTGATAACGTATGTTGAGTCGCCGGTCGTGTTGACATGACATGACTAGAGTCGTTCGCACTTCAACTTCTGTGCGCATGCCCTACACGTACGTCACTAAACAACCACTAGTTAACCATTGGTCCTTGCGTAAGGACAACTAACTGCCGTTGATTTCACCAAACTGTTCCTAACTTAGGACTAATCTTAGGACTTAGGACGAGTCCCAGCCTTGCACTGTAACATGTAAATTTTAAGATTAATCCTAAGTTAGGACGAGTTACTCGTCCTACATGTAACTCGAGATAGGATTAATCCTAGCGTTTCGTGAAATCGGCTGCTGAGCTCCTAAGGGGCATTTTCTTCCTGAGACACTTTGCACCATCTATTGCCTTATTATTAAGCACCACAGGGCACGGAGGCATTTACCTTAACTGTCTTTTGTCCAACATCCAAACAGTGCAATGTGAAGCTCCCATCCCACTCACTTCCGTTTGCATTTCCATGGTGCATTCGGGTTGGCCTGCAGATTTGACCAGCAGAAGGCAGAGCACAGGAAGCCTTCTACCGGCACCGACGTGGGCCCGACCAGGGTGTGAGCAACGCGTTGGAGGTTGAAGGGGACTCGATGCTTGGCGTAGGGCTGGAAGCAGGGATTGCTGCAGATGCACCACTTGACTTGGGATAGATGGTGGTACAGATGGCGGGGAAGGTCTTCCTCAGTGTAGGGTACCCTAAAAAATAAGATCCGATGAATACAGGTTAATCCTTAAAGGTATCGTACACGTTTAGTAATGACTCAAAACAAATATTAGCATAAAATCTTACTTGGTAACAAGCAACGGAGAGCTGTTGATAGTATAAAACATTGTAGGAAACGACTCCCTTTGAAGTAACGTAGTTTTTGAGAGAGAATTCACTAACAAAAAAAAAGACTTTGCAAAGAGCCTTTTATTTTATTCTATCTGAAAGCACACAAAATTTGTACCGACAAGGGTTTTTTTTTTTTTTTGGAACTTGTGGAACTTGATGAGCCAGAATTTTCACAGGCTTGTTATTTTATGCATATGTTGGGATACACCAAGTGAGAACACTGGTCTTTGACAATTTCCAAACGTGTCCAGTGCCTTTAAGTCTGCAAAACGGCCCCAAACTGCTGGCCTGAAATTACAGGGAGGCCACGGAGGCCATGGCCTCTGTTGCCCCTGGTCTTGGCCTTGGTGCTCCTTCAAAATTTTCCCATAAATGTTTAGATTTTCCAATAGACCTTATGCATTGACGTCATCAAGCCGCCATCTTAGAGGTAAACTGATGACGCAACAATAGAAACGGGCGTTTCATGCATGATTTGTTTATCAGAATCAAATGTTTTGGGGTGAAAAATTATCCAAACCATTTTAATTGAAGGGAATCCTTTCTCAAAATAGTTTATTTATACTATCAACAGCTGTAGTGTTTCTCAGTCTCATCAAGTAAGTTTTCATGGTCATTAATGTTTGGAGTATTTACTAATCTATGTCTCTACCTTTAAGAACAATATCTTTTAAACAAATTAAAAGGCGGCATACCTCTGCTTCTTGATGGATCTTGCAGTGACCTCCAAGAGCGTTGGGAACTCTTCTGAGGTTCTCTGCATGTGACTGGCACTGGCTTCTTGTCCAGCCAGCTGGAAGCAGTTTCCTGAAAGGTCTACTTCATCCAACGACAGGTCCATGAACGAGAATGGCAGCACTGCCATCTGGTTCTCTTCGGCGCTGAAGAACCTCAGCTTCTCCAGACGTCCAAAGTTTTCGGGGAGAGTTGTCAGTTGGTTGTTTGCAACTCTCAGTCGCAGCAGGGAGGTCATCTCACATATTTGAGGAGGGAGGAATTTTAGATTGTTGCTGGCGAGGTCCAGGAACTGCAAGGTGTTCTTGAGACTGCTGAGACAAAGGGCTGGGGGAAGTCGCTCCAGGAGGTTGTCTGATACCTTCAACTCGCCGAGGGCTGTCGAACGTCCTGGATCATCTGGCAGGGTGCGAATGCGATTCTTGCTCAGATCCAGAGCACGTAGATGTTTGAGTTCAAGGATGCGAGAATCGATACGGGACAGACTGCATCCATTCACCCTTAGGGATTCCAGGCCTTTAGGGAACCGTTCTCGTATTGGGTAGTCTGACCTCTGTAGTATCACCATCTTCGTCTTGGGTCTTTCTACCTGGGCGGAGGTTGCTGGGGTCAGGGTTGAAAGGTGAACCTTCTCTAGCTTGTTGCCCTGGCAGCCGAGCTTCAATACCGAGAGGAAATTCTTCAGCTGCAAGGGGTCCGCCTAAAAGAATTCAGATAAACATTTTGAATCAATCTTTGATGAAATCAAAGTTGTGAATACATACGTGTACATATTAAACACATTTTTAAAAATCATTAAAATATGCCTGAACTACATGTATATATTCATTCACTTAAATTCACTTCATACACTTGTTAATTTCACAAGTAAGGATAAAAAAGTACAAAGATAAAACAACAAAGAAAACAGATACAGACTATTAGCTTTAAAAAAAAGGGTAGCACCCCTGAAGGATTTCAATAACTTAATTGCTACAATTTAAGAAACAGACAGACATTAAATAATAATAATACAAAAATAAATAATAATACACAGTTCTTTTATTAGCGCTTTATCACACCCGAGGGTGTCTCAAGGCGCTCATTATTTTTTCTACAAGGTATGTGGAGCTATGTTCGAATTATAAGACCCATTTATTTATAGCACCATGTAATGGTTTACAAAGTGCTGTGGTGCAATCTGTAGCCATCCATACCAGAAAACACTGGGGTAAACCCCTTCTCTGAAGGAAAAGTGTACTGGGTTCTTTTACATGCATTACATAACACGGCTTTATGTCCCATCCAAAAGACATAAGTAATTATGGTTAAGTGTCTTGCTTAAGGACACAAGTGTCAAGATCGGGACTTGAACCCACACTCTACTGATCAGAAACACTAGAGCTTGAGTCCAGTGCAATTGACTGCTTGGCCTGAGCATTAATATAGAACATGGCTTTGAGAAAATATACGAAATTGTACGGTGTAAATATATTTAAGATTAAAATTATAAAGAGCACAAAATTCACATCAAAAAATGGAAATGCTATTAAAAATAAATACTAAAATCAAAGTGCAATATTAAGAATAACAAAAGCAAGGTATTTGCAGGACAGGAAAAAGGAAATAGTCACAGAGTAAGGAAAGCTGGGCAAGGAAAACAATCCCAGAAACGAACATCAAAATAACAACAATGTGGTTTCAAGAAATTATTTACCTCATAACATTCATATAAAACAAAATGGCAAATCACAATATTGCTTTGAGAAAATAGAATTAGCTGAATTTGCAAACTGCAACCAAAATGACCTATGGTATAAATGCAAACAAACTGTTAAAAGGCCCCACGTTTCAAGCCCAGCGGAGTTTTCTCAAAGGCTAAATATACTACCAATATTGGTATGAATAGATTTGCTTGTCGGACAAAAAGTTGGTGAGGGAGGTCCTTGTTTGTTATTCAAGATGGCCACCATGTCTAAGATGCAGATATCTTGAAGATGGTTTTATGGTTTTATGAGTATGTTCTGTATGTCCTCAAATTCTGTGTGTGTTTCTGTGTCCATATTGCATTGTAACTGATTTCAAAGACAGAATGACAAGTTATTCTGTGTGCGTGGCATCGAGTTTGTGCAAAGAACTGTTGCATCCAAACCTGAAGGGCAAAACGTTTCAAAGTAAAGAGTTTCTCATTATGCATTGCAATAGCTATTCTTGTAGGCCTACATGTAAGACAGATGATGAAACTACTCAATAAAAATAAAGGGTACATTGGAAATAGCTATAAATAATATGTAAATTGATTTTGATTTATCTCATTTGTCTTATGGGTAAGTATATTTTGATACTCAACAGACTTGTATTTACCAGACTCAAAGTCAACATTGGAACATCATTTCTTTCCGTTAAAGATATTACTCAGTGAGGTATAATTATTCAATTGAAATACACACTTGCTGATGCAGATATCTTGTGCTGGTTCCTTGAGACGAAGTGTTGCTTTACCTTCTTGGACAAACCTGGTGAAAACTTGCTCCATATTGCCCTTCAACTGAAATCAAAGACAGAATGAGTATTTAGCTTTTAGGACAGGTATAAAAACTCCAATAGTCTTGTATTTGAGTACTCGGCCTCCTTGGTCTTTGCGTCAGTTCAGGGCAATCAAACCGTTTAACGCCAAGGCCTACGTCTATCACGCGAGCCTACACACCTTATATTTAGTGCCAGTTTTATCTTTAGCTGAGCACACCATGAGGAAGACAGCGCCCTCTTGCCCATTACTGCTGTTCCCGCCACGCCGACCAATCGCCAAGGAACATCTCAAGGACCGGCCTTTCCCTTTCATACCATGTGAGGGCAGCAGACGGTTCTTGAGCTCAACGTCACATGACAGACGCATCTTGATTGGTGATGACAGTCCTTGCTCTGTT
This sequence comes from Plazaster borealis, assembly GCA_021014325.1. Lineage (NCBI taxonomy): Eukaryota > Metazoa > Echinodermata > Asteroidea > Forcipulatida > Labidiasteridae > Plazaster > Plazaster borealis. Next base: position 10,230,802 of record CM037472.1, read on the forward strand.
GTAAATAACAATTTATAATCAGAAGTTCATCAAATGCTTCAAGTCTGGAACTACCATCTCTTTACTGTTTTTAAAAAAGTTCATGTTCAATAAAACTTTTGGGAAAAATTTCCATGTGAAGGTTTAGTCCTGACATTCAATGAAACTGTTGTTAACACTGATACTGTCAAAGTCAGTAGTCACTCACATTCACAAACACAACGCTCAACAGTCAACACTGACAGTCCTGCAGACTGTAGACAGTGACATTGTTCAATTTGTGATTGTGCGTGCTGCATGCAGTGCATTGGCAATGCACCGGCCGCTGCGCTGTGCAGTTCAACTTTTGTTTTTACTCGTCGTATCCTTCCTTCAAATTTCATCCTTACAATTTGTTCGAAATTTTAAAGTACTTAAATTTTACCTCAAGATTGTGGTTGACCCATCAGTTTCAACAACTCCTTTCAACACAACGGGAGCGGCTACCGCTTTTTATAACCAGCAAAACACTTGTTTAGCGGAGTTGAATTCCCCGCAACTTCAGAAAAAACAACTATCGGCTGTAGACTGTTAACCTGTCACCTGTTAGCTATACTTAACATACGTAGACGCATAGGAGCTAGGCATTCAAGTTCCTTCCAACCTCGTTCTCAACTATGGTCTCTCCCGCGTGTTCACAGGTACGCATTTTTTGATCAGCGCCACAACTATGGTAAAATTTTAGGGGGACGGGGGAGGGGGCGGGGGAACGGGGGGGCACCATTTTTTCTAGGGGGGCACTTCTGGCCAAGTTTCCGTTTGCCTTTTTCTTAAACATGCCCCTTTTCAGCGTTACAAGATAATGTGGCGTTAGTGTAAATGCAAAAACGTGACTGTCTGGGTGTAAATGGAAAAATAGTTTTAAAAACATCAAAGTTATTCTCTATGATTAAAGCATATAAAATGGGGGGGGGGGCACTTGTTACGCTACTGTTTTTCATCTCTTGTTACAAAAAACCCAGTTTGGCCGAAAGGGGGCATCCCACTGAGCAGTGTGGCAAACACCAGCCAACTTACAGGCACATTTGGAAAACTTCAAGGCGTTGGGCAAAAATGTCTGTTAAATGCTTTTTGAATGTTTGCGAAATTTAGCGAACAGTCTAGAAGGCTCGAAGTGTCAGCGTATGTTGGCAAAAACACGAGGACTAATCCTCATTTGAATCTCTAGTCTCGCATTGAGTACTGCTCCATTGGGAGTTTATCAATTTGAAGATTGAGATTAAGTTTGGCAAACTTAAAAAAACTTAAAAACTAAAACACATGAAAACTACACTTAAATCTGACATGCTAATTTCCAACTTTTCAGGCCGACTTATTATTGCACCGTGCACCTAAAAGCGATTTTAAGGTGGAAATTGTATTCCCCAAAATGGGATAAACCAACGATTATACACCCCACTGGTGACCATATGTCAAAATAAACAAGTTTGCAAAGTTTTATAGCATTTGGACTACAAATACCCAAATTATGTGGAAAACACAATTTGGGACCAATGGCAAAAATTGCCATCCAATGGCAATTTTGTATTTATTGTTTTCTTTCTGTCATCATGTAGAACTTGGTGAAATTAACATTTGTGGCAAGTTTCATAAAAGAGCTTTTAAAAATACGTAGGGCCCTCCACCCCGGTTCCCATAAGTCAAAAATAAAAAAATACTACTTAAAAGATGCACAACAATTCACAATTTAATTTGTACAATGTTTTTATTATTTTTTTCTGTAACAAAAGCACATTTAAGACTCCTGCTTACAATTTACAGATTTTAGATTGATAACACTGTATACATCAACTTTAGCACAATAGTAAATATCACACTAACTTTTGTTTTTATAAGTTAGAACTTTAAAGCAACTGAACTGAAATATCTTAAATGATACTTGGCATTTAAACATTTTAAGACCAAAAAATGGCATTAAAATTAAACTAGTGTTAAAAAAAAAGCAAAGAAGTAGTTACAGTTTATAGCAAAGTCAACCAGTTTTTCATATATTGTATAACAAACAAGTAAACGCTAAGCGGAAAAAATTCTACCTGAATCATTAGAATTTGTAAAGACCTTATATTTTCGCGCAATTTCTATATATCCTAACTTGTTGACACTACTTTCCAACACAATGCCCCCTATTATACACAAAGAGAAAAACAAAACAAACTTAAAAATCATCCGATTTTCATGGCCAGCTGGGGTTATTCCACTGTTGAAAGAATTATACCAATTTATTTAACTGTACATCACATATTGCTCAAATATTAAAATAAACTTCCATTTAGTACTAAATCTAAGCCCCCGAAAGTTCAATCCATACACTTTCCTATCACCGTTAAATGCACATTAAGTTTTTTAAAGAATTTTTTACATATATAAGATTTACACTAATCCATTTTATTCATTAATATCAAGTGCTCAACAGTTTTTTTTCCCATCATTCACACAACAAAGTTAAATTTGACGTCACACCATTTCTATAGCATCTAAGGTGGTTATAAATCATGGAACAGCAACTACCAACAGAAGACTATAGATTAAGAATGCTCCATCTGGACTGAGTCTGAGACACTCAATGTCAAAACCAGACACTTCCTCGCAAACCTCAAAACTGGGTTTATTTAAATAGATGGGAATAAAAGCTTTTCAAATAACATCTAATCAGTGACTATAAGATAAGTTTTTTTCAACATATAGAATCCACAAAGCGAAAGTAGTAGTCCCGCCCGATTTCCTAGCTCCCGCCCAGGTATTAGTTAATAAGCAGGACAGTTCTTTTCAGAACTGAGAAGTCTCCCGAATTCTGAATACATCTACTCCGTGGCAGTAGAATAAAAAAGCAAGACAAGTTCTCAATGAACAAAATCTACCTAGCAAGTAGGTATACACATGGTGTTACCGCAAACCAATTATATATTGATACCTCACCATGCAATGCCTCAAATCCCATAAACATATAGAATGTTTACGACATCAGATGACATTGCTATCATGGCTGGTGTTTCACGGTTGTCTTCACTTTTCAATGCAGAAGTGCCTGATTTTGGCGGGTTCGTTGCACAACATTCTGTCGGGACACCAAAAGTGTCTCTCTCACCAAAGTATCATTTCATTTATTCTGGTTGTGAAGCCGAGGACTCTCAGAAAAGTGAACTTAATCACTGTACTAGCCAAGAACCCAATGGAGAGAGGACAAGGAAGGAAGTTTCAGTTTTAGATGTGGGAGGAAAACCCCAGAGAAATACTCCAGGGAAAACCCACGCAGTCAGGTAGGGACTGAAAACCCAATCCACATAGTGCCCCCAGCGTGATTCGAACCGGGGTCCTAGAGGTGGAAGGTGAGAAAAGATACCTCTACACCAACCTGACCACCTATCAGTTGAAACACCAAAGTGTTTTTCACGAAGCAGCCTGGCATAGTCCTTGGGACTGTATCATTTCGACGCATAAAGTTCCATAAAATATTTGAATATAACTATCTGGTTTAGACAGTATCATAATATCAAAGCCACTGGTACACCTGTGATCAGTCTTCAACATATTTACAAACAATCTTGGTGCATATGTTATGTCCTAGAGTAGAGGACTTCCATTGCCAGCGTTTACATACATACGTTGGATAGCAATGATTCTATATATTATCAATGTCTTGCTGTACTAAAACATTTCTCTCACAATAGAAAACATTCATTACATTTTTTTTTCCACACTAATGCTACTACTTCAAAATTCACATCTCATCACACAATCTCAATCAGAATCAGAACGCCAGTAGAATAGAACCCGATTGCATTCATTGTAAAATACACCAGTCTCATACAAATACCTGCCAGGTAAACAGACTCTACAATTAACATGGGCTGTATCCGAGTTGGCAGCAACAGCTACGGCGATGACTGTTGATAAAGGGAGTTGCTAAGGGCATCCTATACTTCAGCGCATGATGATGCGGCGGTCTTCTTCTCGAACTTCGGCACAATGATGCGAAACATTCTGGTGGTCCACGGGAAGGTTCTTTTTGCGCCTTGAACGTGCCCCGACTTTTGAGACACTCCCTAAGCAATCCTCGCTTTATATACAGCTAGCTCAGAAGTTTACCGCTAACCCTGTCAGAGGAGAGTGGTGACTGTAAGCGCAGAATTCCGTGGTAAGCGGAGCCATGAAATTAGGTCTAGGCATTTCATGGACAGCCAGCTAAATGCAAATTGGTAACACACTCTGATAAAGCAACACATCCTGCGATTCGTAACTCCTGCATCTTGTTGAATTTAGCAAGTTATAACATTGCATGATTTAGATAGAAAGTTCTGCCTGAATTTGTGGAATTCTATACAGCATAGCAAAATCAATCATGCTAGAAATGAGCTCAGGAGTACAAATCTAATATAATTTTTATTTTCCAATCTTTATCCCAGATATGCAAAATCAACATCTATTAGTACAAATCTAATTAAGATTCCTTTGGCTTTTGGTTTACCACTGATTCAGTTGAGGCACCCAATAAATCATAATATACCTTTGGTTTTCATAAAAGACGGTCAACCAGAAGTCACCCTTGCTTCAACATTTCAACCCATTCCTAAACTACTTTTCACAAAAATAATTCTACCTTCAATTAGAGGAGGTAACTCAAAACATTTTACTTAATACAAGAGCCAAACGAAAACATCTGTATATTATATTTAAATTAAAAAAAAGCTTGAATATTCTGTCTTTTAGAATGTCTTTATTTTTCTATGTTCATTGCTGATCTTGAAGATATTGGTATACTATACTTGACTGATAATCCCTTTATTTGCACCTATTAAACAATTTTTTACAATCTTGGATCACAACTTCCCTTTTTCTAATACGTCATTTGCAAGATAGATTTGAAATATCTGGTACAATGCCATGTTCGATCACAAGCGAACATTCAGTTTGAACTCCTCAGACTACATCAAGTGTTACTATGGTTCGGGGTAAGCTTTTTCTTAGTTACATAAGAGAAGACAAACACCCATACACGATTCTCAATGACAATGTGTGGCACAAGAACACCAGTCTTTGCTGATCTGGACGTTGCAATACAAAACCTTGCCCCGAACCGAGCGACAAGCAATACTGAAACCCGAGGAATTCAAATTCAGCATTCACTTGTGAACGAACAAGGCCACTGCACCAGACAACAAGTCACAAATGACTTATTGAAATACAATTCCTTTAAGTTACTAAAGTTACACAACCTTCTTAACTAACAACATTTCAAGCAGACGTCAAAGTGTTATATTTGTTTGTTATATATTCTGCATATTTAATCAATCCTTTAATAGATGTTCATTAGATCTTTGCAAAATTTTACAGGAACAATGCATAGACCGAACAAACTTTAGAACCATCTCCACACCTTCATCAACCCTTAATCAGTCTATCTACCCTTTGACGGTTTCTGCGATTGCCTTTGGTTTCAGATTTTCCTGCGGTGATGGCGATATTCTTTGATGTAATAAGCTGCAAGATGTCTTTTATAGATTATAGAAAACACAGTCAACGGATTTTCCCTCGTGTTATTATAACTCACGTGGCAACATCATGATTGTAGAATTGAAGATCCTAATGTGGAGCGTTGATTGATGCTCATACTAGAGACTTACGTCACCAGGTTGGGCCCTGCCTCACCCCTTCATCCTCACCGGACAGATCCACAGCGCTTGATGACAAAGAGCGGAGGGTGTAATCTCTGCCTTTCTTATGATGGTATCAATGGAGAGTCTACTGCACCATCCTGCCTCGTCTCGGCCCGGAGAGCTGCCTAAGACTTGGCGGTTCACGCTCTCTCTCTCAACGATACCTAGCCGCATCTCCAATTGATCGGCTCACTGCTACTTGATAACATGCGACCAAGCATACTGCTCCACCACCCAACACACTCCAGCCTTCGTCTTCACCAGCTTCCTGAGAATCAACGATGACGAAGTAGATGGTTTATTCTCGCCACCAATCGTTGATGGTATCAGTCAAGATGATTTTCCATCAGTACAGTCCCGCCTCATCTCCGCCAGACAGATCCCCGAGAATCGACGACGATGAGGCAGAAGATGTACTCTCCCCCTCGATCACAATTGTATCAATCAAGCTGTCATTTCCCATAATGTCTGCCTTGACAAGAGCCTTAGAAATGCTCTCGTTCACAGACGCCTTGGCTATACTCTCCAAGTCGTTACTCTTGTCGTCTTCTTCATCCTTGGGGGAGGACGATCCCTTCCTGGACACCTTAGGCGTGCTCTGGCTTGCCCCTTGGGAGGACGTGGATGGCTTGGCATCATCCTGGAACTCCGGAAGGGACTCCCAGTCAGGGAACTCTTCTAAGACGCATGTGGGTGGCTTCAACTTACCGAGCTCCTCACGAAGCTGTGCTGTGTGTCGCTGCGAAGGGAAAAAAAGAGAGAAAACTTACACTCATGAATCTGCATTATAGAAAACTACAGTAAAGATTTGCATGTCTCTTTCCATAGTCGACACAAGACAGCTATTCATACCCAATAAAAATTCTGTCGCAGCTGTTCTACGATCAGTCAACTATATCAAGACACGTTATTTGACCTTCTGATTCTTGATTTGCAGAGAAATTTTGATTGTTAAAGGTATCGTACACGTTTGGTAATGACTCAAAACAAATATAAGCATAAAAACTTACTTGGTAACAAGCAACGGAGAGCTGTTGATAGTATAAAACATTGTAGGAAATGACTCCCTCTGAAGTAACGTAGTTTTTGAGAAAGAGGTAATTTCTCACTAAAATAATAAAAACTTCTTGCAAGAAGTTTTTGTTCCTATCTGAAAGCACACAAATTCGTACAACAAGGGTGATGTTTCTTTCATCATTTTCTTGCAACTTCGATGACCAATTGAGCCCAAATTTTCACGGCTTGTTATTTTATGCATATGTTGGGATACACCAAGTGAGAACACTGGTCTTTGACAATTTCCAAACGTGTACGATGCCTTTAAAGCGCCACTAAACGCTAGGACATTTTCTTGCAACTGTAATTCTCGTTTCCCCTGTCAAGCACAAAACCGATTCTTCCCGCCCAAACCTACATCCTTTAGACGATACCAACGGCTTATCTCAGAGCCAGCACTCGTTAAAAAGAGAAATAGTTACTACCTAATAGATGTTAACTTACATCGGGGATAAAGAATATAATTTGTTTTTACTTAAGCACTGTATACTCGGTACTTTCTGAGTTCTGTGAAAAAAATCCATAGGCAAATCACTCAGTTAGGGTTCGAACCCACAACCTTGCATTGCTTGAGCAGATGTCTCACCACTAGACCACCGAGCTAGCCTGGGCCCAATTTCATAGAGCTGCTTAAGCACAAAAATTAGCTAAGCAAAACAAAATTATGCTTACCAAACTAAGGTTACCAGCCAAACTACCATGTCACCTGTACAATTTGTGACTGGTATCCTGCACATTTCTGCTTAGCAGAAAATTGTTAAGCAATATTTTCTGCTTAAGCAACTCTATGAAATTGGGTCCTGGTGGCTTGAGGCAGTAAGTACTGAGTATACAGTGCCCAATACACATCGGTGTAAGGGTAAAAACAAATAATACAGTTACTTCCACTTTCTTATCCACACCATGCAAAGCTTCAAACCTCACTTATATAGACGATGTGACCTCCGACGTCATTCGAAAACCATAACATGATGCGCGCGGATGTCGCCGGGCAAAACCTTTGTGTACTGACAGCCAGCTATAAAGGACACGCAATGTTACCATGAGTACGCGTCTTCTTGCCCGGCGGAAACATGACTTAGACAGTGTTTTGTCAACAGAGGGCGGTTTGAATGTAAACAGAGGTCACATCGTCTATAGAGGTTTTACAGCTGACGTCACTATAGCCCCGCCTACCCCAACGGCAGCCATCTTGCCGGTCAGGGTTAGGATCTTGCCGCTGGTCATTGACCGGCAATATGGCGTCTCAAACACATAGTCGCGTCATAACATCACGTGACTGTAAAACATCTATAGGACAAATTTTCGTCCACCGTCCTCCGCCCACCTTCCTCCGCCCACCTTCCCAAACCTTGTTGGACTCCTCTCCTTACCTTGAGTGCGACCCAATGGTGAGCTACGGTGCGTCCGACCCTCTTGTCATTACAGAGCAACTCTAGCTGGTTAATCCAGTCCTCGCACTGACTCATAATCTCAGCTCGCTTCAGTAAGAAATGGGCGTGAATAACCTGCGCCACAAGTAACAAGAAGGAATGTTTAGCCACGAGGGAGACATTCATTGGATCCCATTTTAAAACAATGTATATTCGGTTTGCAGTAACACCATGTGTGTATCTACTTTGCTGTGTGGATTTTCTTCTTTGAGAACTTGTCTTGCTATTTATTCTACTGCCGTTGAGTAGATTTCGGAATTCGAGAGACTTCTTAGTTTCTGAAAAGAACTGTCCTGATTATTAACTACTACCTGGGCGGCCGGGACTACTACTTTCGCTTAGTGGATCGAGGGGACTTCTCGTTATTAACTTCACTGTTACGGTGTGAGTTCTTTTAGTGGATCGAGGGGACTTCTCGTTATTAACTTCAATGTCGCGGTGTGAGTTCTTTTAGTGGATCGAGGGGACTTCTCGTTATTAACTTCACTGTCGCGGTGTGAGTTCTTTTAGTGGATCGAGGGGACTTCTCGTTATTAACTTCACTGTCGCTGTGTGAGTTCTTTTAGTGGATCGAGGGGACTTCTCGTTATTAACTTCACTGTCGCGGTGTGAGTTCTTTTAGTGGATCGAGGGGACTTCTCGTTTTTATCTTCTCTGTCGCGGTGTGAGTTCTTTTAGTGGATCGAGGGGACTTCTCGTTATTAACTTCACTGTCGCGGTGTGAGTTCTTTTAGTGGATCGAGGGGACTTCTCGTTATTAACTTCACTGTCGCGGTGTGAGTTCTTTTAGTGGATCGAGGGGACTTCTCGTTATTAACTTCACTGTCGCGGTGTGAGTTCTTTTAGTGGATCGAGGGGACTTCTCGTTATTAACTTCACTGCCGCAGTGTGAGTTATTTTAACGGATCGAGGGGACTTCTCTTTATTAACTTCACTACTGCAGAGTGAGTTCTTAATTGGTCTCAACGCTTCGACTAGCCTGCTGTAGTCATCGTCAGGAGACTGAAGAGTGTGAGACATGTTAGTCTAATTATAGGGATTCAAAGGTTACAGTGTAGAGTCAGTCAAATAGCTGACGCTTTAAACCACTTGACGCCGAACCTTGGTGTCAGTACGTGGAAACGAAAATTGTCACTTTCTGTGCAAAAGTTGCAATGCTTAATTATCATAGTTAAAAAAGCAAAGCTCTTAAAGCGTTGAAACTTCCTGCTCGATGAACATTGTTTTAAACATGTAAATAACTGAAAACTAGTCAGTTCGTGGCGTCGGTGACGAAATCTCCATTATAGTCTAATTGCCCCAAGTTACCTCTTTGAAGCTAGGAGACGGGTTCCTCAGCACCTCCAACATTCCCCACTTGACAGTTGCCTGCATAATGTTAGCATCATACTCCTTGGAGCTCTGGGTACCAGACGGAGTGCCACGTGACCTCTCATAGCCTGGTTCATTGAAGTACGGCTCGGAGACTAAGATGAGCGACTGAATGGAGACTAGCACTTGCAAAAAGCTTGATGTCTGAGCGTTCCACTTTTCTTCCGGTCTGCCGTGCCATGTGTTTAGGACACTTAAACAAACCTAAACCGAATCAAAATCATGCACATATTGGTTTTAATTAAGCGCGCAAAATGATTTCTAAATAGCTTCATATTTACCGTGGTGTTAACTAAGCTAAATACGATAAAATAAATAATAATAAGGGGTTGAACAAAGACAAATTTACTAGAGCAGGACTTAAACCTGCGACCTCCTCCGGATTTACATGCTAGCGCTCTACCAACTGAGTTATCTAGCCCTACAGTTGGTGGTCTCCCTATTCAGTCAATGTTTTTGTAAAAGATATTACTTTGTGATATATTGTTATTCAATTGAAAAACATAAGACCGCCTGACTTGTCCGGTCATGAGTTTACTGGCCCGACACTAAAACTACTGGCCTCAGGCCTACAGTCAAGTGTAAAATTTAAACCATGTTACAGTTCACATAATGGGAAATACACCCGTTATTGTTTTGTTATTTTTATCCATGATGCTTGTTTCTCATTCATTTCATGGTTTCAGAAATTAAATTGGATTCAAAAAAGCAGCGTTCTCCCCAATAACAGTCGCCCGCTAGCCAATCGCTAGTTAAAAAAAATGGACCAGTCACAATTCTCTACCAGAGGTAGGGCTGGCTATTTCGGTGTTGAAAAGCATCCCTATTCAATATTAAACATGAACTAGTGAAAAAGCTGGTGGACTTGTGAAATGACAAGCTAACTGGTTTTGCTGGCAGGTCACTGGAAAAGTTTAAGGGCAAAGCCTACAAACCATTCAAAACTATTTTGTGCCTTCAAAATATTATTTCCGCTCCTGACAAACAGCATTGAAAGTTACCTACCTTGCCGTCATTGTATAGATTGGGGTTGAACCTAACGCTGTGCTGACCTGTAGTCTCCAGGTTGACTAACATCGGTGAGCTTGGATAGTCACCAGGGAAGTACACATCAAACTCAAAGCAACCATTACCGTACGGGGTACCAGACGGTCCCGTTATCAGAACCTTCGGAGGAAAGACAAATAATAATAATATAGCACTTTATCAAACCCGATGGGCGTATCAAAGCACTCAGTATTTTTTCCTGCACGGTTTGCAGAGCTACGTTTTTGAAGTATGAGACCTATTCCTTTACATAGCACCATGTAATGGTTTACAAGGTGCTATGGCGCAATATGCTGCCGATCAAACCAGTAACACCGGGGCGAACCTCTTCTCTTTATGATAAGTGCACTGGTTTCTTTTAGGTGCATTACACAACACACGGGACCTACGGCTTTACATCCCATCCGAAGGACTCAGCAATAATGGTTAAGTGTCTTGCTTAAGGACACAAGTGTCACGACCTGGACTTGAACCCACACTCTGCTGACCGGAAACACCAGAGCTGTTTTTTTATCTGCTCGGCCACAACAATTTAATTCTCTTTTTCCACAAGCCCACAGGCCTTACTGTTGTAACCAATACAAATTCATTATAAAGAGGGCCGATTTAATTGACCCTGCTAATACACAGTCCGTTAATTGGGACGATTTAATCGACCTGAAAAACAGTAAGAGAATCCTCTCACCTTCATGACATCCAGTCTCTCGTCGTCACAGCGTACAAACACGCTGGAACAAGCCGAGAGTGGTAGAGACGTGGACAGAGTCACCGCCTCCTGGGCCAAGCGTCTTGCCCTCGAGGCGTTACTGACGTTACCGTAGGACTTGATGTTTGATGCATAGTGGTGAGACACCTTGAGGAAGATCTTACCGTCTTCGTCATCTCCGACCATCGGGAACGTGTCTGCGAAGTCAAGACAACAGGCATATGAGTGAGAGTGTGTGTGGAGCGCGACGCCCTCACGGCATAAAACTATAAAAATGAACTGTAAAAATATGTGACATTGGACAGAAACAAAAGCGGGATCACAAGAAAAGCGCATCCTTGTCAACACGGATGTCTCACATTTTTGAAACAATCTACTTCTACATCTAGATTCTCTTGGATACAGTGGAACCAAAGAAGGCCAAAGCACTGTCATGATCAAGTAAATGAATTGTGGCTTACTTACCGAATTGTAGTTTCTTCATCAGATTGCAGTATCGCTCCTCAAAGCTTAGCTTGGATGCCTCTCCAGCGTTCCTTCCAGACAGTCCATGTCTATCGCCCAGGTTGTTCACACCTGAAAATACAATCAAGAAAAATCTTAGCCTTAAAAATCCGACTTATCTCCGAGTTGTGCAACAGACTTGTGCTTGTCACATCGGTGCAAGGGTAATCCTAATATAATATTCTTTTTGCCTGATGCAGTTATTACATCAAGTAAATTTCAAAAGGGTTCCCAAAGTTTCAGCGATTAGCTTACTACGGACAATGTCCACATTGGATCGCTACATCCCCAGCATACATTACTATCTTACCCATGGTTTCAGCGATCAGCTTGCTACAGACAATGTCCACATTGGATCGCTACATCCCCAGCATACATTACTATCTTACCCATGGTTTCACCGATCAGCTTGCTACGGTCAATGTCCACATTGGATCGCTACATCCCCAGCATACATTACTATCTTACCCATGGTTTCAGCGATCAGCTTGCTACAGACAATGTCCATATTGGATCGCTACATCCCCACCATACATTACTATCTTACCCATGGTTTCAGCGATCAGCTTGCTATGGACAATGTCCACATTGGATCGCTACAACCCCAGCATATATTACTATCTTACCCATGGTTTCAGCGATCAGCTTGCTACGGACAATGTCCACATTGGATCACTACAACCCCAGCATACATTACTATCTTACCCATGGTTTCAGCGATCAGCTTGCTCGTTCCTTGTCGGACAATGTCCACAGTGTGTTGTATCTGAGGCACCAGTAGAGTCAACCCCTCGGCCTCTAGATCTTCCTCCGTGCTGGGTCCTGCTGAATGCCTGGTATGGTGAGCCGGCTTGGCATCCTTGTTCAGTCTGTCCGAGAAGATATCAAGGAGAAAGTCAAGTTTAATAGGTAGATTAAAAAATCTGATATCGACGGTCCTTAATTAGATTGGATAAGTACTCCAGCATGTGCACATGGACCGCTTCATTGGACCACCTGAATACTCCATCGGAGCGTTCAAACTACTAATGCGCATATTCACTGGTGTACGACTGCTCCTGCACCTCGACACATTAATGCAGTCTAGTTGAACATTCTGGCAGTCCAATGGATAAACCCCTTGCATTTGGCCGCCATTGCTGAGGTCAAACAATGGAAACCTGCACGCGTGTTCTTTGTGCCACGCACAACTCTCAGCCAATGACAGGTCTTCATTGACCTCAGTAAGGGCGCTGTTTTGGTCTTGTGACGTCGTATGCATAGGGGTTCTATTGCATCGTGTGCCCTCGAGAACATTCTTTTGAGCCTAGAACGTGCCCGATTTTTGAGAGGCTCCCTTTATTCATGAGTGTAGTCTTACTTGAGTTTGGAGGTGTAGGTATCTACGCAGGACTTCATATTCTCCAGGAGGGCTACCAGGGACATGTCAGACTGGTCCCCTTCCTGGGGTAGTAGGAGAGGGGCCAGGAGGGGGTTCTGGGAGAGCGCTCGTAGTACCTCCAGCACAGCGCAATACAGGGGAACGTGTCTGGCCATATCCAGCACTACAATCAAGAAGATGGGGGTGAAACATGTTGAGAAGATTGTGTTGAATAAGTAACAAGGTATTGAAAACTTTAGTAGATTTAAAATTTGCATCGGGGATAAAGAATAATTCTGTGTTTTTACTCATACAATGATGTGTGTCAAGCACTGTATACTCTGTACTTTTCCAGAGTCCTATGAAATGAAATCCCCAGGTATATTACAATTTTATACAAAAGCCTACTTGTTATAAAGATGGTAATGGTAGAAAATACCCTGTGAAACCATTTTGTCTGAAATAACCCTGTTAATTAAATAATTCAATAAAAGTATGTTGACAAATTTGAATCTCCAAAGATCGCCTAAAGATGACTTTTGAAGGTTCAACTTTCCACGGTGTCCGTTTGTAAATGCTGTGGCCAGAGATGCGGTTTGTACACGCTATCACCTCACTATACGTGGATGGATTTGACAGTCATGATAAAAATACAGTAAGAGTTTTTTTGCCGTTTTCTCAACAAGCAGACACTGTATTCAACTCAAACTTTCACAGGTGACTTTTATTGTATCTTTCTTGATAATTTTTCCAGCATAACGTTGACAAAAACCAAACGATAACCCTACCCTTTAAAAAGTTACTTTGATATAGTAGTTTGTAAATTAGTCTCGTCCAGGTCGGACGTGTAAATAAAGCGGTCTGTATTCTCAAGATCCATTTCTGCCTATTGAGTAATTCATTTCGGCTTTACACCATAGACGTTGTTTTTATTTATGGAATCTTGTTTCTCTTTTACCTGAATCATTCCTGAGATAAGATGAGATAGCGGGGATGAGGCAGGAGTTGCTCAACAACTCCCTGAAGACCTCTGGGAAGATGCTCTGTAGATGCTCCGTACTGACATCCCCTGTCGCTTCTTTGACTGTGGTAAGCGGGTCGCCAGATCGCTGTGGATTGGGACTGATGTAGCTCGACAAGACCTTACAAAAGAAAGGGGGAGGTACAAATGTTGTCATGCCTTGAATTTTTTTTATGCAAGTTCGCCCCAAACAAGGCTAAAAGCCACTCTTGGTAAGGGGCTACAAGAAGAAAAGAAAACAAATTATTAAATGTGAAAATAACTCAGGGGAGCTGAAGGTAGGAATTGATATTCCTCTTAAACAGTCTAGATTGTAGGATGGAGGGAAACATGCACCAGGTAAGGAGTTCCAAAGAGAAGCAGTACGTAGAAAAAAACTGTTGGAATGGCTTCTTGTTCTACATCTCAGCAAAGCATGAGTGTATGGGTGAGAAGAAGCAGAAAGTCTGGTTTCACGCTCAAACATCCTTATAGGAGGAACTAGGTCGGACACACTGGCGGCACATTTACCATGAAAATATCTGTAGAAAAGACAGAGGCTGGCTACAGACCTACGGTGGGAAAGAGGTTGTAACGTTGATCCCAACACTTCACCAACAAGATTAACAATACGCTTCTGCACTCTATCTAATAAAGATAAATGACAGGCAGAAGCTCCGGCCCAAATGTGACAACAGTACTCCATTAGGGAACGTTTAGTTGTCTTATACAGGTAGAGGGTAACATCAGCGGGTAAAAACTTCCTTTTTAATTTTTGTTCGCGTGTTGTCTGAATACGTTGAATACACACCAGAATGTTCTGGTGGTCCAATGGCGCCTAGAACATGCCCGACTTTTGAAACGTTCCCTAAGCCTGTCGCTACGTGCTGCTTGAGAGTTTTGCACGTTACTGTGTCCCTTGAAACAAACTGGTCAAAGGCAGGAACCTACTTCAATATCTGAACTAGTGGCAGCCACATCCTGAATCAACATACCAAGTTGCTCACTCATCTAAAGGGCCTTGTCAGACATGAACGTTTTTTCTTCGCCAACTCTGAGGCAACCAACTTCCCCAGCCTCCAAAAGAAACACTAAGGTAGAACGAGGGACATGTTTTTTCCCAACAGTGTCTTACTTTCCCCAGGGGCCGATTTCACAAAAAGATAAGACTAGTCTTATCTGAAGTTAGGACCAGTAACTGGTCTTAACTTAAGACTAGTCCTATCTCTTAGCATTGCCTAGGACTAGTTGTAAGTTAGGAAGAGTTTTGTGAAATCGACCCCAGGTACGTTATGCGAGGGTCCTAATACTTACCAGCAGCAAGCAGGTGGCATGTTCCTCCTCGGCTTTCTGTTTATTCAGAGCCTGCTCTACGTTCCATCCTGAGGTGGTTGAACCAGTCCCGAAGCCCGTACCCTTGGCCCAATAAGACTGATTCTTCTGCTCTGTGGTCGGGGCTGCAGGACCTGACCTTTGGTTACTTGGTGTTGAATTCCCCTGTAGGTCAAAAATAATGTAAAATCGATACCCAGTGAGACAATTTCATAGCGCTGCTTTTAACAGTAAGCAAATTTTCATGCTAACTACAGCAGAAAAAATTTGCTTAAGCTTAAGTATTTAACAGGTTAGCAAGAAAATAAGGCAGCCAGTCACCATGGATATGCATGGTTACGTCGTTCATTTTCATACAGTAAGCACCGAAAGGTTTAGCATGCTTTTTTGTGTGCTTACGGTTAGCAGCGCTCTGAAATGGAAACTCCCACAGTAAGCACAAAAGCAGCCGTTAAGCAGCTCTATGAAATTGGACCCTGGTTGTTTCATTTATTAATTCGGGATGTAAAGCCAAGGACTCTCAAAAAAGCGAACTCAATCACTGTACTAGCCAAGAACCCAATGGAGAGAAGACAAAGAAGGAAGTTTCAGTTTTAGATGTGGGAGGAAAACCCCAGAGAATTATTCCAGGGAAAACCCTTGCAGTCAGGTAGGGACTGAAAACCCAATCCACGTAGTGCCCCCGGCGTGATTTGAACCGGGGTCCTAGAGGTGGAAGGCAAAGAAAGATACCACCACGCCAACCCGACCATCCAGTTGTTTGCAGAAGCCCCTGAGCATTACTAAAAATGACAGACACCGGCGCTATACAACTCTACATTATTATTATCTCTACCCACCTCTTGTGAAGATGGCTTGTTGGTAACAACCCTTGGTCCGTGATGGCTCAAGATGGCCAAGAAGGCAAGCAACAGATGAACGGCGCCGATCTCTAGCGTCCGTCTCCTCAGTAGCACCCCATCATCGGTCGTCAAGGGTGTGCTGTCAAACAGGGTGACCAGAACGGTGAAGGGGAGGGTGGGGAGCGAGGGGGCCACCGGTGATGACAGGATGTGACCTGAAGGAAAGAAAAACAATTAGGCACAATTAGAAATGGAATGAAAGCTTACCACACATCAGTGTAAGGGTAAAAATCAAAAGAGTGTGCATAATGCGTCGTACGCAATGCGTACAAATGAAAATACACGCTGAGAAATGCATTGTTTTTACGGATAACGCAATACACAATATGGATACAGGGAATTATGTGACCTGCTTGGCATGTACTTTCATTTTTACCCATTGCGTACTAGGCACAATTCACGATGGACATATGGATTTCTGGCCTAAGGGTAAAAAAATCTAAATTATACCGAACATGTTGAAACAGAAAGTTGATAGCAGAAGCTTACCTCCATCTCCGTCATCCGTAACTCCCAACACCAATCGGAGAAGAAACTGTGCCTTCTTGTGTTCTCTGAGGAGTACCTCAGCATACCCCGGTAGCCTTAAGAAGAGACCGAAGGCGGCCAGGGAGTGTGGAGGGATGACGGCAGTGCTGTTCACGGGACCGTGGGATGCGACCGGCGCGGCCGCGTTGGAGAGTCCACTCGGAGCTGTGGTCTCCAAGCCTGAGTGCTGGAACGCAGGCTGAATATACATGAGGTGTCGGGGGGGGGGGGGAAAAAAAGAGAAGTTTGTTAGCATTTATAGGGTCCAAATAGAGTGGGTTTAAAATCTAGTGATTTTTTACAAACCATTGAAATCTTATTGTTTGTAATTTTTGTAAACTACATGCACATTTTATGCAAAATGTATGCAAACTTTATGCAAAATGTATGCAAACTTTAAGCAAACTGTATGCAAGTTGTATGCAAATAATATGTACATTTTATGCAAATTGTATGTAAGTTTAATGATCACAGACTAAAGATATGGTCAAGGACCAGGGTTTGATCATGTTCATACAAATACTTAATTTGATTGCTGCAATCGAAATAAGCAATGCTATTTTCCCAACTTTGTACGGAAATACTTCCCCTGCAGATTGGAACCATCTGAACTTTGTTTAATCAGTGAGTTCTCATCCCGAAGCTAATCCCCTTCTTTAAGAATGACCAATCCTGTCATTTGTCGTCAAGTGACCTTTTACAAAAGGTCGTCAGGTGCAACCAAATCGTTTGTTAGACTTAAGTAGCGGCTACATCTACGGCTACGGCTGGATCACTGCGTCATCAAGTATCGGATGTCCATAGCATCAGCCGTAGCCCTAACCACAGCTGCCAATTCAGATACAGCCTCAGACTTACATCTTCATCCTCTATGCCCTGAGATGCCACTCCCCACTGCTCCGTACTAGACTGCCAAGAGATAACCCCGCCCTCTCCGTTCTTCTCTGAGTGACCGTTACCCGCCCCGACCACGTGCCTGGGGATGTCGTGATACACTATCGGGAGGTGCTCGGCGATCAGCGCCAGACCCCCTAGGCTTGCAAAGACGTGCAGGAAGGATGGCATGGGTGTAGAGTCCAGCAGCAGGGACTTGTCCGGTGTGTTGCCATTTTCTGACGTGCTGGGGAGCCCAGTCGATGCTGATGCTGATGAAGTCGTGGCACAGGCTCCGTTTGTTGTCGCTGCTGTAAGAATTTCAGTAAAATTAATCAAAGTATTAAGAACATTCTATCCTGGATAAGCATGAGCTGACAAATTAAGTGCAGCAAAAATTGCATACACTTTTTCATGCAAAGTTTCACAAATAAATTTTTCCATAAATTACCAGATACTTGTGTGGTTATGGTTTATATTTCATGCGCACTTGACTCAAGCTCTGGTGTTTCTGATCAGCAGAGTGTGGGTTTCGAGTCCCGGTCGTGACACTTGTGTCCTTAAGCAAGACACTTAACCATTATTGCCATTAACCATTAACCTTCGGATGGGACGTAAAGCTGTTGGTCCCGTGTGTTGTGTAATGCATGTAAGAGAACCAAGTTACACTTATCGCGAAGAGAAGGGCTTTGCCCCAGTGTTTCTGGCAGTGGCTGCTGAATGCGCCGCAGCACCTTGTAAACCATTACAAGGTGCTACATAAATGGGTCTCATAATTCAAAACAAAGCTCTGCTTAATATCCTGTTGAAAAACAAATAATGAGCGTTTTGATATGCCCCTAGGGGTGTGATAAAGCGCTATGTAAGAACCCAGTATTATTATTATTATATTTGTGAGTGGTGATATTTGAAGGTCATTTTAATTTAATTTTACTACTTCAAACCATACCCTGACATCCCAAATTAAATAATTTAATTTTAAACAAAGACAAACAAAAACCCAGAAGTTTCAGTACCTTCTTTGGCCTCTCTACTCTTAGAGCTGTCGGTCTTGGACGAGGCGCCAATCTCTTGCATTCCCAGGTTCAATTTCAGCTCTAAGAAGGGTGACCCGAGAGGAAGCCCTTTGCCCTGCAAGACGGCGACGAGTTGACCTAGGGTCAACATGTCCGGTAGACTGACCTCGGGTAGGAGGTCGTGACACAGGGTCACCACCGGTACCTGCATTGGATCTTTGGTGTTTGTTGCGGGACCCTGGGTGGTTGTGGATTGAGACTTTGACGACTGACCTTGGCCTGAGAGGGGGAGGAGCCGGAAGGAGGAGGAGAATGCCGAGAACGCTGAGGAGTTGGGTTCCTTGTCCATATGGGATGCGGTCATCGGCTTCTTGGGTTTGGTTTCTAAAAGCATTGAATGGAAACAATATATATTTGTGATTACTATTTAGTTGATACTCCACAGGCTTTGAATGTCATCTTTGCATTTTGGTGCTCGATATGTGGCATGGTGATACCCCCTCTCTATTGTGTCTTCATTGTGTGCTTGGAATCTCAGGAATTCTGTAGAGGATTAAAGTGGGGGGGGGAATTCTGTACAAAAGGAAAATATAGTTTTTAAGTATGGGAACATGGGGGGGTACCCTCTGCCCCATACCGGGCCTGGTATATGGTGAGACAGATGGGTGACTTGTTGACTCACTCGGAAGATTTGATGTGTAGCGTGCACTCAGAAATTCACACTTGGATGGCCGGGGACAAACAGGGACAACAATTATTGGCGGTGGATTACAGCTTAGCAACATAGAGCAGCTTTGGATAATACATTTTGAGAAACTTTTCACTTCGAAGTACTGCGGTTAACGGAAAAAGATATCAATTTTTATCCCCAAAATTTGGAATCTGAGAAGCGTCACTGACAGTAATATCTAAGACTGTGTATTCCAATTGCAGTATATTCTTCCTGCGTGGACATAACCGCTCCAGATTTTCGGCAATATCTCAAAAAAGCTACCACCTTTTGAAATGAAATTTTCACCGGTTAGTTTCATGGTATATATCTACAACTATAGTAGGACTGAAACACACAGTAGGTTCCAATTACCAAACGTATACAATCCCTTTAAGACAATGGACATATTACAATGTGTTGGCATGCGACAACGGCCCTCACCGCAGGGTTAAAGAACTTACCAAGATGTGAGTAGTTGATGTAGTGTTCGGACTCTAGAAGCTCCTTCTTCCCTGGGAGGTAGTCCACCAGAACGAACGGCTGGTCCTTGCTGGCTTTGTCTGCCTTTGACTGCTTGACCTTCACGTCCTTAGGGAAAGGCACTGACTTCATCAAGGATAGAGAATCTGCCACAAAAGAAATAAAAGAGCTTGATAAATACCTGGGAGACAAAACAGTCTGAAGGAAAAATAAACATGGAAACAGATTAAGGGTGAAATTCGGTGAAAATGGGTGCTTTCAGATAGAGAAGCATACAATTTTTATTTACAAAGTAAACCCATACAAAGAATATATTTCTAAAAAGTACAGAAGTCAAAGATTTTTAAAATGTAAACAGAGTGCAATTAGCATATTTATTATGAAATTAGCTCATTAAGAATGCAAATTAGGCCAAATATTGACTTACCACAGACTTCCGAGATTAGTGCACCTACAGATGTAGTCATCTTAGTTTCCATCACTCTGTATTTATGGCCGACCCCAAACTGGGGATGGCAGGAACCCCTCCCGGCTGCCGAGCCTCGTCCCTTGTACAGGCAACACGCCCCTTGGATGTACACCAGCGCCTTCTCGTCCTCCAGCATGAGCTGTAGGATCAGGCGTCGAGTGAAGCCCGAGATGGCCAGTCGCATCCCCGCCTGGTTGCTGCAGCTGCAGGCCACTTCGCACACCACCTGGGCCAGGAGTCTCTGGTTGCCCGGATGACACGAGATGACCCGCGTGAAGAATGCGATCGTGGAGGACTCAATGGCGGCACGCTGCTGCGACGTCATCACCGATACTTTCTTGGCATTGGGGGCCGGCACGTTCAGCTGCACTATATTGGAGCTGATACTACAAAGCAGCATCAGCAAGGACGACCAGAAGGTGCTGCCTTCCGGACCACCCAGCCAGTTCTTCATCACCAGCTCACTGCTCAGCTTGGTAAAAAGATCCAGGACGGGGGCTATCTTATCCGATGTGATGTGAATCAAAGACACCGTACTGCCGTCCCAGCTTTCGGTGCGATAAGTCCGTGGAGACGAAAGCCCCTGGCCTTCTATCAGTTTATAGGAATCAGTCTGCCATGCGGGACTATCGTCCATTCCACCTTGCCGGTTGCGATAGATCTCATAGTTACAGAAATCCATGAGCGCGTTGGCCAGCATGGTCGGAAAGTTTGATTCCAGGAGTATCTGGATCGCGGCTGGCGACTGGGAGGCTGATGCCAACGTCGCTAGGTGAAGCTGGTCTAACATGTTGATGTGTACGGGTCGGCTCGGCGATTGCTGGCTTGCTCCTTTGGTATCGTCTGTTAGACTTGCCCCATGCTCCTGGGCATCTTTGCTGTCGTCTGAAGAAAAAAAAATTTGAAGAAGAAATGAAAATTGAACTGCTATCGTCACCCTGAACCTCCTAGTCAGCAAGCTTGTGCTCTTGGAGCCCAAGCAAGGCCAGGCCAAAAGAGGTCGAGGTCACCTGACCTATGTGGACATACTACGCAGGGACACTGGCTTTGTGACAACAGATGAAATACCTACATGCATGAAGGACAGGGAGATCTGGGGACACTTCTCTCGTGACTTGTCTGGAAACTCAGTATTAAAAGCAGGAAATGATGTGAAGTTATGAGGCATTGCATGGTGAGGTATCAATGTATTTGTTTGCGGTATTAACACCATGTGTATATCTACTCTGCTGTGTAGATTTTGTTCTTTGAGAACTTGTCTTGCTATTTATTCTACTTAGTTCTGGCTCTGCCCTCCGCCACACAGAAAAGAAACGACACAGTAATCCAAATGGCGGATACTTGCTTAGATTTTGTTCATGGCACTTTAAGATGTCACAAATTTGTCCAACTTATGAGTGCATCCTCCAACCATTGCCACCAAAGCATATGGTGATTGTAGTTTTCAGTTTGCTGGACCTCACATCAAACAAGCTACCACAATTTCAAGACTCCTCTCAAAACACGTAGTTTCCTTAGAGACTTAGGCGCTATATAAATACAGTTGTTATTATTATTATGTTCATGGCTGGGATTTGTAAATGCATTAAGGAGCAGAGCCACATGGATTGGCTTGTCGTTTTGGACACATTCCGCGATTCCAGATTGACCTTTGACCCTGAGCACTGACCTGTGAGTAGTTCATCCATCTCCATCTCCTCCTCCTTGTTGATGATGCCCATCCATGACAGCATGGTGATGTAGAGTGCTGGATGGACGTGACATATGGCACACAGGACGTACCCTGCTGCCTGCTTGAGTGGGGAGCTCAACGGCATGATGACAGACCACTCATACAACGAGCTGTAAGCCAAAAAGAAAAAATCCAAAATACAGACAACCAAAGTTGCATGCATTAAACCGCTTGCCCAATACCAGAAATATTCATTTATAAGGGATCATTCACATTTTCACAAGTGTACAAACCGTACACTTTTGCAATACTTGCTGATTTTTGTTGCCTTGGTACATCCCAAAGTCAATAGTATTTCTTGAGTGATAATGCCCTCTCATGATAACATGTATACTATGGGTCATACATGTACAATTGATGACACTTTTTGAGTACATAAAAAAAAGATCGTACATGTACGATAATGCAGACCTGCCAACCTTGTAAAAAAAATTGAGTACCACATTAGCGCAGCGGCATTAAAACCAGAAGCCTGTGCACGGCGACATAACCCAGAAGCCCAACTACATGTACATGTACTGTTGGCACTGTGTGTTCCAATTGCCTAGATCATAGATGTCACTCAAGGGGCAAACAAATTGTTACGGCGAAAAAAAATTTAAAATTGGCCAGGGGTTCCCCTACGGGCGGTAAGCCCATTTTGACTGATTTCTGTTCCACTATCATGTATAAATCTCAATGACAAACACAATTCAATAATGTACAAAATGTACTTTTCACCAAAAATTGGCCAGGGGTTTCCCTACGGGCGGTGAGCCCATTTTGACTGATTTTTATTCCAATTACATATATTAATTTATATGAAAAGCACTGTTTAACAATGTTTCTAAATTATTAGTAACTTACTCGGCATGCAAATAACTTGACAATAATAATGAGAAAGGTTCTATCTTTGGTTGCCCAGTAAACGGACAAACGAAAGCCTATCGTAGAAATTGTCCAGTTCCACTTCAATTCATCATTTGTTTCTCTTATACAAAGATCACAGGCCATGAAATTCCCACTATTCTCCCCTAATAAAAGTAAAACTAACAGAAACGATGTATTTCCTTCCTCCATGATTAATCTGACACTTCGATCGGCGTCCATGTTGTACACTCAAGTATAATCACACGGCGATGCCGAACACGTGCGTTGTGTGCACGTACATCCATGCATACAGCTATACAATGTACTGTACCAGATTGACCGAAACTGGATTGCGCCATTCCCACCCCCTTTGTTACGCATTGGTTTATCAGTATTCCAGCGGGAGTAAGAGTTTAAAATATAATGTAGTTCTAAGCACAACCTCTTTTTTATCGAAGCACATAATGATCACTCAGATGCAGGGTGTCTTTGTTCGGTTGTTTTTGCACTTGGGGTCGAACAAATGACAGTTGAAGAAATTGAGAACAAAATTGTCCGTTCGTGCTGCAGTTTAAAAACACCGCGATTTAGATTTTGCGTCTTTTGTGTATTTTCTGCATAAATCTCGTACCGCCGTACCCAGATGTGAAAATGCGTACATGATACGCAAAATGCGTACAGGTTGGCAGGTCTGGATAATGGCGCTTTCGGAATACATAAAATAGATCGTACATGTACGACCTTGGCAATGAAAAAGATAAAAAAAGAGATGAAAACAAGAAGGGTTTTGCTGCAAAAATACAGTAATAGATCTCACCTGAATAAGTCTTTAGTAATCAGACTTCCAACGTTGTACGGCGCTCTTACTTCATGGCTAGCCCAGATGACCGACGCAACGCACATGATGTGGGAGGGGGCGGGGCTTAGTAGGCTGATCTCAGTGGGGGAGAAGGTAAGAGGACTCCGATGGAAACTGCTGTTCTTGTGAAGGTGGACCCTGGCCGTGTCTCCCAACCAATCAAGCAAAGCTTGGACCCTGGAAGAGGGGTGGGGGTTGAGGGGAAGATACTTGTTATCAGTGAGTGTTACATACAAAGGGAATAATATAACAACAATAGCAGGACCCAACAAACCCGATCCGTAAGGTTGCGTGTTTGTGAGCGTGTCTACTTGTTGAAACCGGGGACTTTAACAAAAGGGATCCGGGTGTTTGACAGAACGAGGACGTCCTCGCTTCGCTTTCGTTTACAAAACCAATGGGGACAGCGCTAAAAAACACTAAGTCTAAACAATGGGAGAACAAAGAGAAGTCCTCGATTTACAGGACACAAACATGTGTGTGTGGGCAGGTATCCACATTCAAACCGTGGACCTATAACAAAAGGGACAATAGGTCCACGGTTGCTATCACAAAGGAAAGCATTGTGGTCCACGGTTGCTATCACAAAGAGTTGAACAAAGGAGGGTCCACGATTGCCGTGTGTGTGTGTGAGCCTGTCTACCCGTGGACACCAAGACTTACTGGGGATGTCCTCCGCCTGGCTTCTGTGTACTAAACCAATCAGTAAGTCCAAACCATTGGAGAACAAACACAAGTCTTCAATTTACCGGGTTGTCAAACTACAGGGATGAGTTTGTTTAAAATAGCACATTGGGTCTAATGCAGAGCTGCCAATATTTGCATCTTGCAATCAGGGAGATTTTGTCCAACAATCAGGGAGATATCTAGAATTGCATTTAACATAATGGGGAAAAGATTTGACAATCAGGGAGATTTTCAAATTTGTTCATCAGAACATGGAAAGAATGGTTTATTTTCACGGACCTTTCTGCAGGATCAGAAAGAGTTGGCTATTTGATTGTCTTGAACACTGCCTAGTACATAAGGCTATATTTTCATATTCTTCTGTTTGCACTGATAGCCACTATTTTAAAGAAAAATTTATGTGTTTTATTACCTTTCCTTGGTCCCCTGGTCCAAAGTGGTTCCCAGTTGATATATGATGTCTACCGTGGACTCAGTTGAGGCATCCACATTTCGGCCCATCAGCGGTGCACCAGAATCTACAATTGAACGAATAAATTTTGTTTACTGAAAATTGACAACAATATTCTGAGCCTTATTATTTTGGATTTAGGTCAACCAAAAATAATAGTCTTTGTATAACACCCAAGTAAATCCTTGTCATTTGATTGGAGGATTGTAGGTCATGCGGCATTCATTAAAGAGGGGCTCCAAAGTCAAATTCAGTTTTGTGATGCACTCATTTCCAACAGATAGAGTCCTCATGAAAGTAGAAAAGTGTCTAACCTCACGTTAAAATGGTGTAAATATCATTTTATTTGATACCCTTTCAGAGCAAAATGCTTGGATCCCAGCACATAGGTCTTTACATTCTAAAGAGGAATTTTCGCGTCAGTAAAAAGGTCAAATTCAATGTCGTTTTGATTGAATATCATAAACAATCTGAAAGAACAAGAATTTTCCTGTACACAAAGTGTAACATCATTTGATATTTTAGGATGTTGACGAAATTTGCAATGGAAGGGTATCAAACACAACGGCTTTTTAATTGCTTTAACATGAGGTTAGAGACATGTAATTTTGTTTCCACTTTCATAAGGACTTTATCTGTCGGAAAATGAGTGCATCACAAAACTGAGTTCGACTTTTGAGCCCCTCTTTAATCAAACCATTACATGGCCAACGTCATAAACCGTGCATTTTGGTTCCATTTCAGTGTTCTCCACAATGCAGGTTTTGAGAGGGCGGGACACTTTAAATGGTTTTTCAAATTGGGACATCTCAGCTCATTATTTACTAGCCGTACCAAATCAACGGAGCGTCTTTTCAGCAGGGAGTTCTCCCTAAAAAAAACCTCCATATCATTGTGACCGTCATTGTTCAGACTGACAGAACTCACCGTCAGATGACGTCTAACTGACGAGTGCCCATCGATGACGTCATACCGCCCTCCCCCAAAAAAAGCCTGTGGAACACACCATGTGTTATACACACCAGTACAAACCACCTCAAAGTAGATGCAAGAATACAATCGTACTACAAATGATTGTCAAAAATCATCATCTCAACCGAAGGTAAAAACCTACCGTTTTCACCGCCGTAGATATTCCTGAGTATGATATCAAAGAGCGTGAGCCCCACGTCGGTAGAGCACAGCCCCAGCTTGAGGAGTACTGCCTCGATATTGACTGCAAGCTCCTGGCAATGTGGGGACAGTAACAAGGAGGTACAGGTGGTCAGGAGAGAAGGCATGCTGGCAGCCGTTGTGGCTATGGAAGCCGCCGTCAATGGGTCCTGGATCAGGCAGTGGTGGAGGAAACGTAGCCATCTCATGCTGAAACAGGAGAGTAATAAGAGAGCTAATTAGGGAGCGTCTCAAAACTTGTGTAAATTCTAGGTGCGAAAGAGCGTTCCCGTGGGCAACGCATGCAACCCAGTGGACCGCCAGAACAATCCGCTGGACCGTATCATTGTGCCAAAGTACGAGAGCAATCCTACAAAGTGATAAGCGCATTGATATTCTGAACTTTTGTTCCGGCGGTCCAATTGAACGGTCCATGAGTACGCCCTGGAATACTAATCCAATCCAATATGATTGTTCCTAATGTTCCGACTTTTGAGACGCTCCCTTATCATGGGGAAATATTTGCTTTTATCTTTTTGTGACTCCACAATGTTTTCTGGACTGCGAGGCGACTGCCTGATAGCATGTCATGGCTGAGCGGTCCAGCGCACCGAACTCAAGCTCTGGTTTTTTTCTGATCAGCAGAGTGTGCGTTTGAGTGAGCTTGATAAGAACAGTCAATTAGAACTGCTGGCTCAGTAACACTGTTGGTGTCTTAATCGCAGGTGTACACCCCTAGATACCCAGCCACACGATTCAATAAACTATCTGGTATGACCAATTAGTGCTCAATATGTGGCATGGTGTACCCCCCCCCCCCCACCCTCCTATTTTGTCTTCATTGTGTTCTGGGAATCTCAGGAATTCTTTAGAGGATTTTAGGGAGGTGTTCTTCTGTACAAGAGGAAAAGAGTATTTTAATGTATGGGATTTTTTGGGGGGGGACACCCTCTGCCACATATCGGGCATCATACCCCCCCTCCTATTGTGTCTTCATTGTGTTCTGGGAATCTCAGGAAATCTTTAGAGGATTTTTAGTAAGAGTATTTCTGTACAGAGGAAGAGAGTGTGTTAAAGTATGGGAACATTTTGTGGGGGGACACCCTCTGCCACATATCGGGCTCGTAATCCTCCCCTCCTATTGTGTCTTCATTGTTTTCTGGGAATCTCAGGAATTCTTTAGAGGATTTTTAGAAGGAATATTTCTGTACAAGAGGAACAGAGAGTGTTAAAGTATGGGAGCATTTGGGGTTGGGACACTCTCTGCCAAATATCTGCTGAATGGTATAGGTATGTTTATTTGCATTTCTAAAGATCATTCAAGTCTTGTACCTTGTTTTTGTGGCATGATCCTCAGCGGGTGCTAGTAAACTCTGCTGCGATGTCCCCGAGCCGTTCCAGCCTCCTCCGCTGAACGCAGCCAGACCGAGCAGCATGACCTGAGACAGGCCGATGGTGCTGGAGTCCAGGGGCCGGTGCAGACGCAAACACACCGAGGTGACCACCTCCGGTCTGGGCAGCTGGAGCTTGATGTAGGTGAGACCCGTGGTGGATATCGGGGGACTGACGGGAGTCGGAGAGGAGCCCAGGGCGTTGCTGATCTCGAAGGATACCGAGGATGGGCAGGCTGCAAGAAAAAAACAGGCATGAAAAAATGTTACCAATTCTGAAGAGATTTATGCCGTTGGCAGTATTGGACACGTTGAAGGATTTGATGTTTGAAAAGAACAAGAATAATTTTATTTTAATTATGATATTTTTGGAGGGTAATCATCCTTACCAGCAGCCTAGAAGCAGAATTGCAAAGGACGCAGGTACAAGGTGTTCAAGCCACAGGCATGCAAGGGTGCCTTTGGCAGCCAGCCACATTGACCCATATATGATATGAAAAGAACTAGCTGTGTACATGGGTGTTATGTGTAGATGCATTCAGCACATGATATCATATTGGTGGCTGGCCCAGTTTATCTATCATTCAGAACCACAGAGGATGATACTCAGTGGTCACACAGTAGGAGGGTTGAATGTGTACTGTGTAGATGAATTCAGCACCTGGTATAACTTTGCAGGCTGGCATGGTTTGTACATAATTAAAGACTACAGTGGATGAGATTGAATGGTCAGACAGTAGGAAAGTTGACTGTTCACTGTGTGGATGCAATCACCACATGATATTATATTGCAGGCTGGCATAGTTTATCTATCATTCAAAACCACAGTGGATGATATTGAATGGTCTGATAGTAGGAGGGTTGATTGTATACTGTGTAGATGCATTCGCTACATGATATCATATCACTGGCTGGCATAGTTAGTCTATCATTCAAAACCACAGTGAATGATATTGAAATGGTCTGATAGTAGGAGGGTTGACTGTTTTTAAGACAATCTTAACTACTTACTAGCTAGGGATGTAAGATGCGGCTGGATGTGAACCTCCTTCAGCAGGATAGCACTGGGCAAACTGATCGTCAGATTACACCAGGTTTCCTCTGGGTAGAAATGATAGGACCAGGCCGCTGAGCGGGCCCTACGATGGGGCGCTGTGGGCTGGAGGAGAACCTCGGCCGGCTGGGCTGTGGGACTGCTGGAACTGATCACACCTGTCAAAAAACAAAAGGCCATGGTAGAAAAACATGAGGGTCCTGGGCCAAATGTCATAGAGCTGCTTATGCACAAAAAGTAGCTAAGCACAACAAGATCTTGCTTATCAGAATAAGATTATCAGCCAAAATATCATATCATGTGTCACTATCTGTAACTGGTACCAAGCTTATTTTTGCTAAGCAGAAAATTGTTAAGCAATATTTTCTTTATTTTGCAAAAGTGTTTTAGTCAAGACAGTTTTTTTATTCCTTGTGCATGACTGTTTTTTGAGTTTTTGTGCGTGACTGGAGGGACGATTTTCAAAGTGCACAGAACTTAGCAAGAGAATATTCTGAACATCTTGTGTGAGCATTAAAACTAAGGTAGGTGCATCCGGGCTGCAGTGCGATACTATGACAAATAACGCACATTAACTGATTGTGCATTGAATTTCACAGTACAGTGATTCTATGATGTACAGAACAGACATAACTAAAATGCAAAACACTGTTGCCCCCAAGCAGTAGTTGATTTGAGTTAATATAAACACTGTTGCCTCCAAACAGCAGTTGATTTGGGTCAATATAAACACTGTTGCCCCCAAACAGCAGTTGATTTGGGTCAATATAAACACTGTTGCCCCCAAACAGCAGTTGATTTGGGTCAATATAAACACTGTTGCCCCCAAACAGCAGTTGATTTGGGTCAATATAAACACTGTTGCCCCCAAACAGCAGTTGATTTGAGTCAATATAAACACTGTTGCCCCCATACAGCAGGTGATTCGGGTCAATAATAAACACTGTTGCCCCAAACAGCAGTTGATTTGGGTCAATATAAACACTGTTGCCCCCACACAGCAGTTGATTTGGTTCAATATAAACACTGTTTCCCCCAAACAGTAGTTGATTTGGGTCAATATAAACACTGTTGCCCCAAAATAGCAGTTGATTTGGGTCAATAACAAACACTGTTGCTCCAAAACAGCAGTTGATTTGGGTCAATAACAAACACTCGGTCAATAATAAACATTGTTTCCCCAAACAGCAGTTGATTTGGGTCAATAACAAACACTGTTGCCCCCAAACAGCTTCAACACAAGAGACATATCAGTGCTCACCACAATATATACAAAGCCCTTTGCCCAATGTCTCATCTTCTATTGGGAGACCAAATCATGGCCGACTTACCGAACGGAGCAAAATTTGTCAGTCCTTCCGAGTTCTCCATTTCCGCGCTGGAGGCCGAGGACGAGGAGGAACTGTTTGTCTTGCTCCATCGGGGTGAAGATGAAGAGTTCCTTAGGGATGTGCCGAGATGCTGCATGATGGAGGAGATGCTACTGGGTGAACTGTCTATGAAGCAACGATTGCTCGCTACCAGATTACGGCATACAAGCTGCACACCACCTGCAAAGCAATCCAGAAAAGGGTATTACCAACCTAGTATTCACTTCCTTTTCAGCCATTATCTATATAACCAGGGTGTTGCATAGACTGGTCCCCTGTCTTTATCCGCAAGGATAAAGACAGGGACTGGTTTTATATGTCCAATGATTGCATTGGCGGACAAGGTGCGCAGGTTTGCATGTAATGTTGTTTATACACCATGTAATGGTAGCAACTACCAGGATCCTGCCAGTTGCTCAAGGCCACTATCTGGCGTTATTCACGAGCCTCGAAGTGTGACGTCAGATGTTCGGGCTAGGTGTTGCACTGCTGTTGCCCCTGTTGTCGTATGCGATTGCCTGTTCTGCCTCAACACGCCTTTTGAGGGGGTGAGTATTTGTTGACAATTTTTGTGGTAGGACGGCCTTGTACAGGTGCTGGTACATGTTCCTCCTGGCAACTCACTGGTTTGGGTTTTTACACAATTTTTTTAATTTGTATATACTTTTATTTTCTCATTCAGTTATATTTTGTGGAGTGTACCTTTTACTGACTAAAAGTTGTTTTATCAGTGTGAAGTGTAATCAAATAAAATTAAATTAAAAAATGAAATGATTTGGAAGTCTAATTATCATTAATACTCGCAGCTGAAAAGCTGAATTTCTAAGTACACAGCAACAACATGGTCGTTGTCAGTGTCCATTTCATTTTGCTACTCACCCATCTCATGGAACGACTGCAGTCCCCCTTCTGAGAAGAGTACCTTCATGATAAACCACAGCAGCGGCTCGGACAGGACACACGAGGGCCCGTTCTGGCCTCCACCGTTGCCAAGACCTCCACCTAGGTAGGTCAACAGAGGGCGCAGCATCAGATCCACCGACGTCACCTTGGCGGCGATGGTGCACAGCACCTGGAAGATGTTGTCGCCGACCGACACAGGATCCATGGTGGAGGTGTTGAGATTGAGAAAGGATGCCATCTTGTTGCTGTTACAGTGACTTAAGGAGGACAGTAAGAGAGGGATGGAGTCCCCCATCGTCAAGACGGCGTCTGCTATACACGGGGGTGCAGGCTCCGCAACCGGGGGAGTTGCAGACTCGGAGGAGCGTTCTTTATCGTCGTCGCTGAGTGAGCTTGACCTTGGCTGAGGTTGTTGGGACGATGTCGATGCTGAGCTCATCTTACTGGAATCCGTCTCAAGGGGTGTATCTACAGGCTGTTGAGGGGATGGCATACCCAACGTCCTCCCCGGTAAGCCTTGCTGGAACCGTGCCGCTGCGTCCCGGTCCAGGGGGATCTTGACCAGCTGGTTGACCAGCTGCAACAGGTGACACATCAGGAGATCGCGATTGGCCTCGCTGGTGTTGGACCGCACCTCGCCCGGCCGCAGCATGCTGGCGAAGATTCCGCTGAAGCAGGAGTGGGCGTTGATGCTGCTGCTGGACGACGTGGTGCTGGTACCCCGCCGGCTGAGGCTGATGTGGTTGTGGACCAGTAGACTGATGGCGTCTATGGTGTAGGTGATATTGCTGACGTCGGCATGGTTGTATGTCTGCTCGATCACAAACTCCATCATCCTCACCTGGGCATCCAGGGGTCCTGTGCCAGTGTGGAATGCTCCTCTATACATACTACAAACAAACAAGACAATTACAAACATGATTGTAATTTCCTTCCTTTTTCAGAATCTGCCTTCTACCTATTAACCCTACGCCCTTAATTAACATATAAACCGCCCTCTATTGAAATCTGCCTGATGGTAAGCGCACCGATCGTGTTTCGCATAAAATTGGTTAAGGAGTGATGTCAAAGGTATTATGTAACATGTGACCTGTGACATCACTAAAAAACTTCATGTTTAGGTTCCGCCGTGATGTCAGAGGTCACATCAATGGTATTACACCCTTTTCAAATTGTATTAGTATAGTATAATAATTATATATTTCTGGTAATGAAACCAAAGATGCCTCATAAGTGAACTAAATTACTGTAGCTCGCAAGCCTGAGGAAACCTGTAAACAAGGTTGCTTGCCCTGTGAACCAAAAACACCGAGGTTAACCCCTACTCTTCCACGATAAGTGTTCTGGGTTCATTTACATGCAGTACCGATCCTAGTACACAGGACTTATGGCTTAATGTCCCATCCGAAGGACAAAGCAATTATGGTAAAGTTTCTTGCTCAAGGATACAAGTGTCATGACCGGGACTCAAACCCACACTCTGCTGATCAGAAACACCAGAGCTCGAGTCCGGTGCTCTTAACCGCTCGGCAAAGACACGCCGCTGTATTTCAAATATTCCAAAGCATCACTCTTCAGCTAAGATTCGAGTACATACAATTACACTGTTTAATAAAATTTCCAGTCACACTTACTGTGGCTCGGCCAGAATCTGTACCACCCTGAGTAGGAGGCTGTTCAAGTCGGGTGCATTAGTGGCTGGAGCAGAGGCTAGTCTGAGCTTTAGTCTGACTAGGAATTCATACATTGCCTGAGTTACAGTTGGGCCAACCTAAGGAAGACAACAAACAGTTGATGTAAAGTTTTTATCCAAAGATAAGTTAACAAATTTAAGCGGCGCTGCATGGCCATGTGTGTACATCCAGCAAGGTTTCAAGTAATAAAAATAATAATAATAAAAAGCAGTTCTTACATAGCGCTTTATCACACCCGATGTGGGTTAAAATCATCCACAAAGGACTTTTTCTCGTGAATTTTACCTGTTGATAGTGCAGACTCCCTACTGGCCCATGCATGGTGCTACCAGACAAGAAATGAACCAGCACGGCGATCAACGACCCGTGGCTAAGGATGACCCCGGCGGCGCTCTGCGACTTCCCGTCAACCTCCGTCTTGCTGTTCACCAACGCCAGCAGGCAGTGGAAGGCAAGACACCACGTGTGGACGGGCAGGTTGACGTTCCAGGCGAGGGCGTGCAAGAGGCAGCCGATGGAGTCTGCGCTGAGGGTGACTACGGGTACCAGGCTGGTGTCAAAGGCACCGTCTTGCTTGGACTCATTCTCTTGGCCGACCTCGTTCAGAGTCAGCCAAAGCTTCAACAAAGCATCCAAGTGTACCTACCGGAAATAATCAATAGTTAGTTACATTTAGTCATATGGGACTCTTTCCAAATGAGGTGGAGCAGGGTTCGAATCCAAACAGAACCTGAAACAACATCATTGGCGATTTCAGTCGGACTGCATTCATAACCCCTCTTCCTTACCATAGGCGACTTTAATCGACCAAGGTTACACAAAAAACAATCAAGCCTGAACACAAAGACCATTTTGTACAAAAATTTTGTTTTGTCCATGTTCACCCTCCATAGCCAAGCTTACAATGGTTGGAAAGAGAAAAATCTGATCTTTTCAATGGTGATACAAAATATAAGATTGCTATTATGCAATCCTTTCAACATTTTCCAAATGGATGGAATGATCTGATATCCCCAAAAGCCTATAGAGTGCCATATGCTTGTGTACAGATAGGCGCTTCAGTTTTCAGATTAGACTGTAATAGAAAAATAAGATCGAGGACGTAGCTGTGACTTGACCGATATCTTTGATTACCTGATTAGTCGGGAGTCTGGTGAACAGCTGATCAAAGCAGCTACTAAGCATCTTGCTGGATGTCATTGAGCCGCGACGAGGCAGGGCGCTAGACGCCTCCATGGTGGGGGCCATCTCCGGGATGAACGTCTCCTCCGATTTGGAGGGCGCAGCTTGCGGGGTGAGAGGGAGGGGTACTGTACCCATGAGAGTCTGGCTGACATGGTTGGCCTCCATGAGAGACGTGACCTGCAAAGGGAAACGTAAAATAACAGTTACACATCCCTTGATGAGCGGTCAAGCGTACTGGGCCCTGAGCGTCATAGATCTGCTTAAGCACGCAAAGTAGCTAAGCACAACAAAATTGTGCTGAGCAAAATAAGGTAACCGGCCAAAATACCATTTCACATACTATTTGTGAACAGTATCCTGCTCATTTTTGTACAGCAGGAAATTGTTAAGCAATACTTTCTGCTTAAGCAGCTTTATAAAATTGGATCCTGGACTCCAAGTTCTGGTGTTTTTGGAGTGTGGATTTGGGTCCTGGTCTAGGCTTGCATCCTTGAGCAAGACACTCAACCATTATCGCTTTGTGATTCGGATGGGATGTTAAGCTGTCGGTCCTGTAGGTTGCGTAATGCAAGTAAACGAACCCAGTCACACTTATCAATGAGAGAATGGGTTTGCCTCAGTGTTTATGGCATGGCTGGCTGCAGATTGCACCACATAACCTTGTAAAATCCTTACACGGTGCTACATAATTCGAACATAGCTCTTTGTACTTGCTGTAAATGTGATGAGCGCTTTGAGACGCCCGTCGGGTATAATAAACGTTATATGAGAACTACGTTTTATTCTTCTTATTGATTAGAGAATGGGGTTTGCCCTGGTGTTTCTGGTATGGCTGGCTGCAGATAGCAACACATAACTTTGTAAAATCCTTACAAGATGCTACATAATTCGAACATAGCTCTTTGTACCTGGTGTAAATGTGATAAGCGCTTTGAGACGCCCGTTGGGTATAATAAATGCTATATAAGAACTACCTATCATTCTTCTTCTTGATGGGTTTGGCTGAGCTCGGCTGGGGATTCTTTTAATCTACAAAGACCTAAGATACATAGCATCTTAATCTAGCGTTCTTTACTAAGATGTGAAGCCATTTTCTAGAGTAAAAATGGGACGATCGAGAGCCTGTGACGGTTCAGTATCTCAATGACCTCTTGTGACCTTTGGCCTCTCCTGCCCTTGACCTTACCTTCAAATACCACTCTACTTGCATTTCCAGACCTTGCTCTAGCCTGGCATCCATTGCCATGGACACGTTTGGCATACAGGTTAGGGCTACTTTGGATGGGTCACCGTTGTTGCTTCCAGCTTTGGTGAACCTGTTGGAGTTAACGAAAGTTGTTAACTGCTTAGCGGTTTGAAAGACTGAACGGAAGGGACGTTTGTATAAAAAAAAACACTTCATATTTCACTCAAGACCAAATGCAATAAACCGGCTGACGGGAACCTCGTATGATAAGGAACTATTGTACCTATTGGTACTCCAGGGTGTTCATCATCTTCTCAGGGCTTGTTTGGTAACATATATGCAACTTTTTGCAAAAAATAGAGGAAATGGACGACACTTTACTTTCTAAAGTGTCTTTAAATTTTTTCAGTTTTCTATGGTACTATTAACCTTTTAGAGACCACAGCGGCCACAAACGGCTTGTACCAAAATGCCTTAAGCGGACGCAAGGTTTGACCTACATGTACTTCCATTCACATAAAGAGGTCATGGTAGAGTTCATGACCTGGACTGATATTCCGATGTTTTTTATGTTAACATACATGTAGTACTATGTTTCTAAAAAACAAAAGTATAGTATTTTTTTCAGACACTTTAACAAGAAAAAATTGTTTCAAAAACTCAACAACAAAACCATGTCTGGGCATATGGTGATGATTTTACAATAAATGAATGGTGTTTAAGGGTTATTAACCCAAGCATTGCCCCGTATTAAATATGCCTAATGCCATGCATTTAAAGCTGTATATTACTTATCCTTTTCCTTTTTAAAATTTGCAAATGACTGCAGTTTCACAATGACTGCACAAACAAGTCAAAAGCTGACTTCCAAAACTTCATTTTGGTCACAAATTAAACATTCGCAAAGGTCATTTGAAGGTCACATGGTATGTTGTAACCCGATAAAAATGCGTTCTAAATAGGGTAGATTTAATCGGCCCTGCCAATACACAACCGGCTGACGGGAAACCTTGTATGGGAACCGAAAACCCCAGGACTTTTCTGCATTCAAGGTATTTGTATTCTTTACCTGCCGCCTTTCCGGATCATACTGCTACCAGTGCTGCCAAACGGAATCATGGACTGGATGCCGCCAAACTTACAGGCCACCTTGTTGAAGTCTTGCAGTTTCTCGTGCCATATGTCGATATCGTCGTACTTAGTGGAGCCGTAGATCACATCCATGAACTGGAGGTCATAGGGGTCAGAGGGCGTCCCCGAGGAGAAATCTGAGAGCTCTGGGTCACCCAACGGGTTCATGGGTTCTATTAAGGACAGAAACAAATTACAAATGGAATGGTAGCACTCGTTTTAATGGCATGTCCAAATTGATGGCTTTTGGAAGTGGCTACGGCCGGAGCGCTGACAAGTCCTATTCCCAACATTGTCATTTCTCGAGTGACTTCATTTCACAGGGAAATATTTCACAGACAAAATGGTTCTAGTGTGAACTTTAAAGGGTCTGTATACGTTTGGTAATGACTCTGAAAACTAATGGCAATACAAACTTACTTGGTAAGAAGTACAGCAGCTTTGGATAGTATAATGCATTTTGAGAAACTTTTCACTACGAAGTACTGCGGTTATGTAAAAAGATATCACTTTTTATCCCCAAATATTTGAATCTGAGAAGCCTTACTGACAGTAACATTTCTCAGATTGTGTATTCCTATTGCAGATTATTCTTCTTGCGTGGACAAACCGCTCCAGATTTTCAGCAATATCTAAAAAACGCTACCACCTTTTGAAATGAAATTTTCACAGGTTAGTTTTATGGTATATATCTACAACTGTATAGGATTGAAACAAACAGTGGATTCCAATTACCAAACGTATACAACCCCTTTAATAATCAGCAAGCTTTCAGACTAAAACAAGCAATGAAGGTTTTTTTATCCTCACCAATCCTGTATAATACCTTTAAAAGAAAAAAAGAGGAAATTAACTGAATGTATGAAAAGTTGCATGCCCGTAGAAACTGTCAAAAATGTGTTCTGTTGGAAAAAAAACAAAATGACAAAAAATGGCTACCTTCAAATCCTGCACAGTCATC
>CM037472.1:10268367-10293367 GCA_021014325.1 Plazaster borealis
GTTATGGGCGCATTATCAAAAATTGAAATAAGTATCGGAAAACTTTCCGCAGCATGCCTCCAACTTATTATGTTTTAATTCTTCGTGTTTTCCATTTGGAGATAGGTGGAAAACAGGAAAAAAGAAAAAAAAAACAGGAAAAAAAATAAAATAAATAAATAAGTTGGAGGCATGCTGCGGAAACTTTTCATAAGTATCCGACCAACAAAATCATGTTTTCAACTTCTGTTGCTGTTCGTTCCAGTGAAGCTCAAATCATTAAGCTACATATTTTTCTTTTGTTTGTTTACCAGTGTCTTGAAATTGCTTGATGATTTACTTTCATTTGTACGCATTGCGCACTTTAAGCCTAAAAAGCATTTATTTACGCACAAAGGACACCATGGTCATGGATTTTTGGCCAGACGTAAAGTGAAATTGAATACAGTGCAATGCAAACAATGATAACTTCGGATATTGTTCATGGGTAACTGAAATAAATAATAGGTGGTTTTTTGTGTGTGGTTTGGGAAGTGTTTTCCTTTTGTTTTCCTTTATTTAAGTTTTCCGGTGTTTCCTGATAAATAGTAACACCAGCAATAACATTATGTTTTTTCTTGAATCTTCAACCCAATTGTATTAATAATTCTAGATGTCGTAACCCCACCCCCCAGTCTACGCAGTCGATATTTATGGACGGTCAACTGGCCAGGAGGAAATTGCGAAGACATTCTGTTTCATATCGCATTCCCTCCTCCATGTTTCGATCATGTGTGATTGTTAATGTTAATGAAAATTTGATAGCTCTTCAATTTCAACTAGAAATTGAAAAATACATAACTAAAAATAGGGAAATTTTATTAATATTAGGCCTATATAATCAATATCAAGGATGATTGATTGTATTGTTAATGTTAATATTAGTTTATGTATTTCAAAAGATCGGTTAATTAAAATTAAACTAGACAATATATTTTCCAGCCGTGTTGTGGCAAAGAGAATCTGGCGAGTAAGTTCGTAAAACCATGAAGGAAGGAAAACCATGAGCAGGATCATGACGACATGGACGAGGGGATCGGGGAATAGCTGGAGTGAGAAATTTGTTAGAGATTTTCTTTGTTGTAGTGTTACACTCTTTCTTCTTTCAATTTGTAGTACAAAATGAAAAGCATGAAAAAAGACAAATCATGACCATCATTAAACAAAAAGTATAAAATACCAACCAACTTACCGTAAGAACTGCGATAGTAAATTAACGAGTTAGAATTTCAACAAAAATATTATTTTGCTCAGTCCGCTTCCGCCGCTCTCTTTTCGGTAGAATGTTCTTGTTCAAGAAAACGCACGTGTACTTTTATAGGCGCACATGTAGTTCTGCAAATTGCCCTTTAAATCTAATATCCATCCGCCACTGCGTTTTACAAAAGAGAATAAAAGTACATAAATCAACGAAATTGTATTTTTTATTTATATAAAATTATATAAAGAGTAATTTCTTCAGATATATTTTGATAAAAAGGTAATCAGAATCCTTAACATTATTAACTAAGTACGGATTATTTTAGTACAGGAAGATGTAGGGACAAAATGTAGTTAGGCTTCTAGAAAATTCCTCACCGGATGTTCGCTGGGCGCTTGTACTTTACATTATGTAGGGGTGGGTTGTAAAGGTTTCTTGGAATTATCTAGAAACGTATTAAACGTCGACGACAATTTTTGCAGATTACAGTTTAAAACCAATGCAAAAGAACTTTTAAAAGGTGAAAAAAACATGCTAATTTTTTACTGGCATACGTAACTCGCAAAACTTGGTTTTCGCAATGGATGCTTAGAAAACTCAATGGTGTACTACAAAGAAATAAAAACAGTCACCCGGGTGAAGAATGGGTTTGTCCATGACTCATTGAAAAAATCCCCGAGAGCTAGCTAGCAACGCCAGCTCCCAGCCGGCCAGCCAGACGCTCTCTCGAGCACGCATGCCTAGGTGTGTAATGTAAGTGCTATCAGCAAACATATTAACGAGATGGGTCGGGTGACCCTGTAGTGCACGCTGTGGTCGGACTTGGCTCCGCTCGCGGGTCCCAGCGAGTCGGGCGAAGCATGGCTGAAGGAAAAGAGGGCAAAGCGAGACATACTAGACATACTAGGCTAACATAATCAATAATGTGGGTTTATTAAATTAAACGTTTTGTTTTACTTTGTAGGTTGATTTGGGCATACATAGGTGTGTGACTCGGGGTAGAAAGTGATATTCATGCTCTCACTCTGAATTATTCATATCAAAATACACAAAACCATCAACTGAAATAATATAACGGCTGTAAAAAATAAAATAAAAATTAATGTTTGCAATTTCATGTGTAAAAAATGTAAGTGTGTCACACACAAAAAATAAATTATTCACCTCGGGCTGCACTGAATACCGAGTCTCATTTTTAAAAATATTTTAAAGACCCTCACAAAATTAAAATTACGTAAGAGACACCTTTTTTTAGGGACTGGAACGTCATAGTGCTCTATGGTCATACCATGGAGGATTTCCTTCCTCCATGGGGTTACTGAATTCTCAACGACAAAAGTATTCATATATTGCATTTAGAATGGGTTGCTATAGTCTAGTCATACGCATGAGGTGCCGCAGCACCCTTCGTGTGCCCCATGATGGGTGTGCCTCTGTGTTGTTCAAGATTTGTTCCCGCTTCTCCAGACGACAGACGCCCTCTTGCGTTTCTGCCCGCCATCCGTATAGGGGGCGCGCTCAGTCACCGTTATTTTTAAAACTGGTGTAACCGGACAGAACTCTTTACAAACGTTCTTTTACATATGTATTGTTGTGCAATAAAATAAATGACACCAAATTATTTTAGGTTTGTTTTACACAATTTGGCTCAGTGACACATGGTGTTCATCACACCGCCCAGTGATTGGTGGGCTTAACTTTTGCCAATAATGTGGAATACCGTATGCTAATTTCTTTAATTTCCCTCTTGACAAAATTTAATTATGTCTAAACCATTTTTACTATGCACACAACAGAAAAATATACAAAATTATTTGCAAAAAACACAACAGCCTAGCCATGTAATTTTCTCAAAAAGAACTTTGAATATTGCCAAGGATCATATTACACACCCTTTCTGGTACTAGTGTTCCGCATTATTCTTGTCATTTTGATTGGTGGATTACGCGTCACGTGTCATATTTTATGTTGCCACTGTTCAAGGACTCCGAATTTAAAATGTAGTCCTGGGGCCGATTTCACAAAGAGTTGAGATTGATCTTAACTGTGTATCAATCTTTATTGCTAAGCAAATATGTGATGTCACAATACAAATCACATGGTGATATACTGACAGCTCATCTTAAAAACTAATTAGTCAATCAATGACTTGTGCACAGCGCGCCGAAACTGGGGTAATTTTTTAGGTGGGGCACAAAGGGGTGCACCATTTTTTATAGGGGGCTCTTCTGGCCAAGTGTCCGTTTGCTTATTAACAACTTCAATCGCCTTGGCGGCGCTCTAGTTATGCCATTATTTTATAATCTGACGTGGGTATAAAAACAAATACATTTTGTTGCGTATAAATGGAATAAGTTTTACTAAACATTGAAATTATCAAGCTTATATAATGTCATATTTTACTCCGTAAATGGAGAGGGGTGGCACCCGGGTAAATGGACCGTGGGGGAGGGGGCACGATGGATGCCCCCTAAAAATCTATACGCCACTGACTGCACCGTCTCGACTGCATAATACCAAAGTCGATCGTATCCGTTTTGCTTGTCACTTCTGCGAACGGCACCGTACGTACATGTACACACCCGATCGAATGTGCAGCAGCCAATATTTTCCGAATTTTCTAGATATCCGCTGTTTGGTTTAGGAACAGCAACATTCATACAGCAATGTGCAACCATGACGCAACAAAAATCATAGCAAAAAAAGGGGTAAACGCATTCTAGTTGTCTCGAAATTGTATTTAAAACTCTTGATAATGTAAAATCTTGGTAATGAAAAGAATCGCAGGAAGAAATCAAATAAGACAACTTTGCGTCCACGTCGAACCCTGATTTCACACTAGATTTTCACAAGGAAAATAACTCACACACACCGGTGTTCTACTGAAAATGACCTTGAACGTTTCATCAATCGGGAATAATAATTACGTCATTACTTGTCACAGGAAGCTTTTCAACGAGTATATTGTGATCGCAGATATGTTTTGGAAAAATGGTTTGAAAATATCGATCGAAATAAATAACCAAAATTTAATGAACATGGATGAACTGAGATCACTGCAAGCTAGTTAAGTCGTCATGAATACTCGATTTGAATGTAATATTCGGAAATGTTGTGCTTCGAACGTTGCAACACAACCTACACGTTGAATAACGAGACCAACTTTAGGGAGAGCCCTTATCGTGACGTCACACAAATATGGCTGCCATGGACATGGCGGAATGGTCCGTGGTGAAGGATGGAAGTTTACACTTGGGGGAGAAAACTACGGCTCTGACCTACCACCCGAAGTTAAATACCATCTTGGCCGTTACTGGTGGCTCCAATGTTCGTGTCGTAGACGTTAACTCAGGTGTGTCCCTCCAGAAATCAACGCTTTCAGGTAAGGAACGGGGACCCAGAGAGTGGTCAGGAAAAAAGGGGTCGAACTCCCATGACTCTTCAACATTTTGTCCAGTTGAGTTTCCGCTTGCCGGAGTCGTTGATTTAAATAAATGGGGGCGAATGGGAAATCGTTTTGACTCGTGTCCATGCTTCTGCCCTCAATTGTCTGAGATAAGATGTTTCACATTGGTTGGTGGTGTGTCGGAAAGACTTTCAAGTTTACAAATTTCCAACGAAATTGAAGCCACAACACAACACAAAACAACAACACAATATAAAAACGCACAAGCCTCCAAATCCAAGGTCAAAATTTGACCTTGTTTGCCATTTTGCCAATTGTCTTAAAAATGTAAGGTCCAATGTAATTCAGACTATTAACCTTATTTAATTATTAATTTTGGGTCTACTAAATTGGCTACAATTTGGATGGACTTCGACTTTAACTAAAAGGGGGTTCACTTGTACTTTTTGTCATTTGTGTGAGTTTAATTCATGGAGGAAGGGATGGCCGGAGGAAGGGAGGAAGTCCCTCCATTACAAATTCAAGTAACTTAGTTTTCATTCTGAGGAAATCATTGCGAGGAGCGAATTTATGCCTGAAAATAAAGCAATGGTTTTACCCACCGTCTTGCCGTTACAAATATGTGATTGTTTGTAATCATACAAATAATAATGTTTATGATTAGTGCAATGGGGAGAATATTTCCATCAATGGGTTGAAAGATGGAATGTTCAATTCAATAATTAAAGGTGAATGGAACATTCCATCTTTTATTGTGTCAAAAACTCAACATTATTTGCCATGCAGGGCGGATGGTGGTGATGTATCAGAAATGAACGATCTCTAAAGGGTTAAACAACTACATGTAGTTTAAAACAGCTTCAACACACAGCGATTCCCATTCATAAATATCTCTCCATTAAAAACATCCCAAAAACCTTTTCAAGTTGAGAACAAATCTGACGTCTTAGACTCAGCTCACCTCAACTGTGCGTTGAATTTGTATGCATGTGTTGATTGCTGAGTAGCTCCTCGCGCAAGATTCAAACTTGCGCTTAAGTGTCAA
Source organism: Plazaster borealis (assembly GCA_021014325.1). Taxonomy (NCBI): domain Eukaryota; kingdom Metazoa; phylum Echinodermata; class Asteroidea; order Forcipulatida; family Labidiasteridae; genus Plazaster; species Plazaster borealis. The sequence goes on from CM037472.1 coordinate 10,274,038, forward strand.
ACTATCACACGCAAGTTAAAAATTTCCGGGAGCTAAATGTGCGACCTTTCAACTTGAATAGGGCAGTGAAATTTTGTGCGATCTGCGCAATCATCTGATAGTGCCCTCTTTTGACTCAATAAGGTCAGGTCGTGTTTAATCACTTCTGTGTTTATATCGCATGCTTAAACATGGCCATGTGATCTCCTCTCCAATCCCGAATGGATTTATACCCCAGTTATTTATGAATGTTGTATGTGTAAATAATCACCCCCATGATGTGGTCTAGGCATGCTATAGTAAAATAGTATGGGACATAAATACACTGTGAATAGAACCAAAATTCATGGTTTATGACGTAGGCCATTGATTTTAATAATGAATGCCGCATGACCTGCAATACTCCAATCAAAATGACAAGGATCTACTTGGGTGTTATAAGATAAACACTCGACTCTTGAGAACAGTATATTAAAGGCACTGAACACGTTTGGAAATTGTCAAAGACCAGTGTTCTCACTTGGTGTGTCCCAACACATGCATAAAATAACAAGCCTGTGAAAATTTGGGCTCAATTGGTCATTGAAGTTGCAAGAAAATGATGAAAGAAAAACACCCAAGGTTGTTGTACAAATTTGTGTGCTTTCAGCTAGGAATAAAAACTTCTTGCAAGAAGTTTTTATTTTTTTTAGTGAGAAATTACCTCTTTCTCAAAAACTACGTTACTTCAGAGGGAGTCGTTTCCTACAACGTTTTATACTATCAACAGCTCTCCGTTGCTTGTTACCAAGTAAGTTTTTATGCTAATATTTGTTTTGAGTCATTACCAAACGTGTACAATACCTTTAAAGTTAACTTTTTTGTTTGATCTGTGTTTATTTCATTGCAGCCCAACCCGGCCACCCAATTCATTGTCAGTACCTTAGTGAGGTAGACCAAGTGTTCTTGACCGACGGTCAAGCTGTGGGTTTAAGAAAAGATCTGAATGGCGTCTTACTCCTGGACTCTGCCCTGCAAACTCCTGTCAACAACACTGAGGAGATCATTGTCATTGAACTACCGTACTTAGAGGTGAGTAGGTGGAGAAATTCATGACGAAGGCCGTGTCTGAAATCAAGTGACTTTGGCTAGGGCTATGACCATTGGCTGTAGTAGCAATGTTGAAGAATAGGACTTTTCAATGATTTGGCTGTAGCACTGTGAATTTCGTACACAGCCAAATATTTAGGTTTTCTTTGGTATTACCGAAGTCTCTTGAACGTCTGATCGGTAAATATCGAGACACTTCAAGCAATGTGACGCTGGAAAACATTGAGATAGCTCAGCAAAACTGTGCAGCAAGACATTCAGTATCGTTTCAGTAATTATCTTCACTATCCAGAAGTGAGCTATGTTTGGCTTCATTACACGGAATCCCCCCCCCCCTGCCCCTCCCAATCCACTCTACTCTACAACAGTAGATAAACAGCCGGACAAATATCTATCAGAATTAAGCGGACAGGTTCTGATCTGAATTATAGGATCAGGTTGTCAGTGGTGTCTTTCTCTGCCTTTCACCTCTGGACCCCGGTTCGAATCCTACCTCAGACCGGAGCCTTGCATGTGGATTGGGTTTTACAGCGTGGGTTTTCCCCATGGGGTTTTCCTCCAACATCTAAAACTCAGCAATTCTTCTCATTTCCTGTTATTGGCGCTAATTGTGCTTTTGGATGTCTAATAAAATAAACATGCTTTTGCCGCAAACCAAAACCATATCATGTTGGATTTGAAATTTTGCATGGTGGGAATACAGTGTAGTTGGGTTTGCTGTAACACCATGGAAATAATCTCTATGAGTTAGGATGGTTCTGAAGAGAACCTGTGATGTAACAAAGCGATATTGCTACTCAACCATGCAGTGCCTCAAAACAATTCATTTCAGCAGCTATTAGGCCGTATTTTGAATTTGTGGCTATGGCTACAGATACAACTGTAGCTAAGGGTGTTGCTAAGGATGCCCTATACTTCAATTACATGATGCTGAGCGATCCAGCTATAGCCGTAGTCTTAGCCGCCAATTCGGACAAGGCCATAATTCATTGGTCAGATGAGATGTTGATATTCGTGATAAGTGTTTACAGTTTGTTATAACACGTAACCCTAACCAAGCCACATCCATTAAAATCCAACTTCATGTTTTGTTTTAATTCTGTCCGACTGAGGATTGCACAAGTAAACTGGGATCAGGCATGCCACCATAATCAGAGTCCATTAGTTTTCTTGGGTGTTGAGTTACCATGGTAATGGATTTTACTGGAGCAAGGTATTAGCCAGCGATGCGTCCGGGCGTCTTTTGGTCGCCCTATTTCATTTTTGGACGCCCTGAAAAACTGTCGGACGCCCTTGAAGACGCCCTGTTTAATTGGCCATGTAAATTGTTCGTACACTATACAATAATATTACATCCGAATACCAGTGTTGTAAGGCTGTGCCGATTACACAGTTCACCGACCGATCATCGGTTTACATTTTTACGGTTCGGATAAACGTAAAGAAATTCACTCAGAAGTGCCGCGAAACGATGAACACATAACGATCACGATGTACACAACGCATGACCCCGTGCCACAAGCAAGCATAATCGTTTCCAATTTACAGGCTTTTAGTCTTTGGTATCTCGTTACTTTGCGTGCGACAATAAATGCAAGAAACATTGAACGCTAGAGGGCGTTTTCAAACAATTCGATAGCGCGAGGGTAAACGCCCTCTATTCGTGAAATGACACGATAGCATACAAAACCAAGTTACAAACGCCTTGACCAAAGACTCGATGTGTCTGCGCATGCTCGGGAAAAGCGGTTATTCCCCCAAAATTGCAATAGCATCATCGCTGGTGCGCTCTGAAACCATTATACAGCATTGTCGTCGCTGGTACGCACGCACATTCTGTCGACAGTATGGTCAACGGAGCACAGTTCCGTGGAAATTTTAGCTTGTTTACGAAAAACTACAGAACGTGTGGGCTTCATTGTACAAAAATGACCAATTTAGGATACCCTGGATGAAAAAAAAGAGTATTTTACTGTATGATGTAAGCTTTTTACTTCTTGATTTTGAGTTGTTTTGTTGTTTTGGGGGGTTTATTTTGCGGGGTGATTGCGCGAAGTCAAAATGCTTTGTTGAAGACGCAATGTTTTGGATCACATTTATGCGCGGTTGTGTTAACGATTTTTTTAAACTCGAAAATGTTGTTAATGACACGGGCGGTAACACGTGTAACCGACCGTTTCGGAAACGGTTACACGTTTACGACTACACTAGTCTGGCTGGTCGGCACAAACCAGTTTAAAAATATAACGACCAGCACTTAACATTGCCGAACGGGGAAAACAAATCTGGCGATCCTTTTTTTAATTAAATGTTAGACCCAGACACTCTAACCAGGCCCAATGACACTCCTATTGAGATCCAATTACGTCTTATCTTAATCATCTGCAGTTTGTTATACATTGTTTTAGCTCTTGCTTTACTCAAAAACTAAGCCGCCTGCGCTGTGTCTTGGTGGTTTGATGACCTGGTTTTGTGACCCTTAGAAGTGGGTATTGTGTTATATTTAATCCTGGAAAGTGTATAAATGACATGTGCTGCCTTATAGTTTACGGTTTGTTAATGAATAAGAATAAGATATAATTTATTAGTATCTTATTCATGCAAATTGTTTCATCGGTTTTATTTTTTTAATCTTTTTTTAAGGGTAACTGAACTTATTCAATAAAGATAGTATTGTTTTAATAAATAACCCCCCCCAAAAAAAATAAAAAATAAAAAAAATAAATAAAATAAAATCCCTACCTACTACCCCATTTTTTTCTGGCCCGTAACGCCAAAATAACAATTTGTGTAGTGTCTAGAACCCTTTTGTACTTTTTAGGGTGTAAAATGTAAATATTTTCCGAAAGGGTTGCACCCCCTGGACTCCCGCTAATCACTGCTAAAAATTTGGACACCCTGTTTTTCAAACCAGTCAAATTTGGACACCCTATTTTCAAATCCTGGCTAAAAGCTTGTACTGGAGTAACGAAATACACCCCTTGCATTGGCCGCCATCGTGTGAAAGTCTATATATCATATGCTGAGAGTTGTGCACAGCAGGTTCATGCGTGCACGTTTCCATTGTTTTTCATCAAAGATGGTGGTCAATGACGTCATGTGCAATCCATCTATATCTCCAGGGAGTTTATAGGGTTGATCCAGATTCAGGTTCGGATGTTCGGATGGGTGCGCATACATTCCCAATACAGAAAACAAGAAAGGAAACAGGAATCATTACCATTGCATCAAAGTCAAGATATATCAGTGTCAGTGTCTTGAGTTCATCAGCCAGTTAATCACCACTGTCCTCCATTAGGGTCTTTACCTTGCTGTAGACATGGTAGATCAGGGCTCAAATTTGGGGGGAATATCCACAAGATTGCCGGGCTTGTAGCTCAAAATGTTTACTGGACCAGAATCAAAATAAGTTGAACAAACACTAAAAGATGAACTACATGTATCTCATTTGTCTTATGAAACAGAATTGAAAGATATTAACAGATTCATGTATGTATTCAAAACAGTATTCACAAAGATATTACACAATGAGTTAGCCTATGTTGTTCAATTGAAAAACACTAGATTACCGGACTTGTCCGGCTGTGAGTTAAAGGCCCTGTACACTATTGGTAAGATCGAAAAACACAAATGTTCACAGATTCACACACAACTTACATGAGTTAAAGTAAGTAACGGTAGAAAGGGTTCCTTAAAACATTTCTGCCTAAAATGCTATCGTTTCTGACAAATGAGTAAAACAATAGTTTTTATCACGTGCGATATTTTGAAAAAACAGAAAACACTTTTTTCACTATTTTCTTGTGATCTCGATGACCAATTGAGCTCAAACTTTCACAGGTTTGTTTGTTCATGCATATGTTGAATCACACAAAATGTGGACACTGATTTTGAGCTGTAACCAAAAGTGTACAATACCTTTAAGTGGCCCAATGCTACAACAATCTTTGGCCTTGTTAATTTCGAGCCCTGTAGATAGATAGATTTGATGCAATAATAAATAAATGCTTGCTTTTGACAGTTTTACATGTCACTGACCGATGAACAGGGCATCTGAACTCATTGATGTTAAAAGTGTGACCAGTGTCTTTGGGAGGTATCAAAATTACCCTGGAAACCCCTCTGCCGGTTGAAACCAACAGTGATTGTGACAAGTCCTCTCGATCCACTAAGCGAAAGTAGTAGTCTCCGCCAATTTCCTACCCCCCCCCCCCCGGTACATGTAGTAGTTAATAAGCAGGACAGTTCCAAAATCTACTCCACTGTCAGTAGAATAAAAAGCAAGACAAGGTCTCAAAGAACAAATCTACACAGCAAAGTAGATATGGTGTTACCGTAAACTGAATATACAATAGTGATGACCCTTGTGTCTTCTTTTTTTCTTCTTCTTCAAATAGGCTTCTCATTTGTTGGAGTGTCTTAAGAAGTCCATCAAGCCGTCCTCCAGCCAGCAGGAGTACGTGGAGGAGGTCCAGTCAAGACTGGAGACGGAGCTGAGTCTCATCGGATGCTTCGACCAAGATCAGTCGTACCACAAAGTCACAAAAGTTAGTTGTTTATCATTGCTTCCATCATAGATTAGTCTTTTTCAAAGTTCCTCTTTTGACTGAACGGGGGTCGCCCTTTACCTTTGTCAGTGACTAACCAGTGGGATCCGATCAGCAAGCGCATCATTTCACTTTCATTCCTCCAGCTCTTCCACTGGTCCAGGTCTGATGCTTCATGGACCTCCCAGCATGCACAATGTTTGCATACCTTTTATGATTTCCACAAATTTTACAATTGTATGGCCTTTTTCTAAATTTTAACCATTTTTATCTAAACCACAAGGGAAATTGACTGGGTAAATTTATAATAATTTTGGGTTGAAAAAAGGAAAAATTACTAGAGCGTGACTTGAACCTGGAGAATCAAAATTAAAGGACAATTGTTACATGCTGAAAATTGTGTGTGGGATTTTTACATGCTGAAAATTGTGTGTGGGATTTATTCTGACTTACACAATGGATCAGGCCCAAATTTTCACAGGTTTGTTATTTCATGTACATGGTTGATCACACAAAGCATGAACACTGTCTGCGACGTATTTTGTCAGCGACGTATTTTGTCAGCTCTTCCAATCCAATCTTGAAATCTTGCTCCTACAGTGGGCTACCATTCAGCTCCGAGTCTCCCTCTGCGCCCTCTGGTCGGTGTGCCGCAGTCTTTTGGATGAGTTAAGACGTTCCAACCTACACGTGAGCGGTCTGTCCATCGCTGCGGCCATCTCGGACCGTCTGCAGGCCCTCTTTCCTGAGTCTAACCGTAGTGTGGGCACGCAGACTGTAGATAGGGCTCAGATGTACAGCGAAGCTGCACGTAGGGAGACTTTCCTAATGTGGCCCCACATGGACTACAAGTAAGTTTTTCCTTGAATAGACCAGGCATGAGAATCTTCCGGTTTAAACTGGAATTCTGTTTTTTCCCCTTTCAAATTTGTGGTCGTCGAGTTCAGTGTGAATTTGATATAAAATTTGGGGGGTGAGTTGTATGGGGTATACATTTGGATTTCGCTAATCCCTCTTCTCTAATCGTTTGTAATCGTTCGTGAAAAACCAGCACGTTAACAATTGCCGTCCGGCTTCCATGTCGTTATGCAGAGAGATCAATGGATATGTGTAGACTTCTCTCATTCCTCGCTTCAATCACGGTGTGGTTTATCAATTGTTTGACCGTAATGACAAGTGTACACTGATGCCTGGGTACCCTTCCCCAATATCCGGACATTGCTTAAAATCAGGACATGCATTTTTAGCGTTAGATTTATCCGATTTCTTTTGTATAAAATGGATTTCCGGTTTTGTCATCATCGCCCATTGTCATGCCTGGTAGACTCGTGCACATCGAAAACAAGAAAAACAAGTCAAACGCAAAGTTTTCTTTTTCAATGAAATCAAATCTTCTTTTTAAAATCCTATTTATTCAAAAATTGTTGAATTTCATAAATTTCAATTTCAGTTTTTATACTATTTTATATTTTTGTTAAAATAAACATTGAAACAAAATTAAAACTTGGGACGAGAATACTTGTTGTCAGACGAAATAATGCTGTAAACCATGTGTTGTAAGAATGTTTGAAACTAATGAGTTTTTTTAGGAACTCCCATCCACGAATCACACCCGATTTTGTACAACCATTTTTTAGGTTTAATGATAACATGAACATCAGTTGGACAAACCTCACAGTCTCTAACCTCACATTAAAATGGTGTAAATTGCCGTTGTATTCTACACCCTTCTAGTGCAAAATGTGTCAACATTCAAAACATCCGATGGAATGTAAAGACCCATTAGTTGTTGAAATCCAATGACGTCATGTTTCAAATTTCGCTCTGAAAAAGTCTGGAATGAACCAAAACATCCCCGTACAAAAATGTACACACCCATTTTTCTAAGAATAATGTCATCGGACGTTTTGAGTGTTGACAAATTTTGCACTGGAAGGGTATTGAATGGAATGGCAATTTACACTGTTTTAACGGGAAGTTAGAGACTTGGGTTTTCCCCTCCCCCCTCACATGAGGACTCATTGGAAAATGAGTACATCACAAAATTGAATTTGACATTTCCCTTCCTCTTTAATATTATTATTTTTAGTATTGTTAGTGTTATTTTATGTGACATAATGTGTATTTATTTTACATTTGCCTGTATATTTATAAATGATTAACTAGTTTTATTGGATGGGTTCTACAGTGTAATTTGTTGCTTGTCATGTTTAAAAAAAAAGGATTAAACGTTGTGAATATTTAAATCTGAACATGTAAAATGTAGAATGGGCCATGTGTTTTAAGCAAGACTTTTAACCATAATTGGTTTCTCCTTCGGATGGGACATAAAACCATTGGTCCTTTGTGTTTTGTAATGCACTATAGAAGAACCCAAAACACTCGTCGTTAAGATAAGGGGTTTTCCGTGGTGTTTCTTGCACGGTTGGCAGCAGATGGCGACCCATCACCTCATAAACCCTTCACGAGGTTGCTACATTTGTTTGCCTGCATTCACAAAGGGTTTACCTAGTCTTATTTGATGGGTTCTAACATTTGTTTTTGACCATGTTTAAAAAATAGGAGGAAATGACGTGAATATATTTAAGTATATTGTTTACCCCTTGCCTTGTCTGTTTGCTCTCTGCTCTCTGAGCTCTGCCTCTATTCATGTATTTCAACTTGAATGCTTTTGTTACACTTATATACTTGTTCATGTGTGTTGTCTCGTCATTCAGCCTTCGAGAAAGACTCTGCTTGGGTCGAAACGTCAGGCCATTAACTATTTTTGGCAATATATTTAAGTCTAAACTATGTAACGTAGAAGGCTAATTGGCTGCATGTTTGCAAAACTGGAATGCTGCCATTTGTTTTAGCATAAACTGGCTAATTACACTGTTCCTATTGATTTCTTTCTGCAGATGGGCCCTTCCTGAACCGATGGCACAAGCAGGCTTCTACCATCAGGTTCGTACCTACTACCTACCCAGTTCAGATAGTATTTTTGTTAACCCTCCTACTCTTGATACTATTTTTCCAGTGAGCTGAGATATCATTTGGAACCATTCCCATGCACAGGTTGTGTATGGTGGAACAACTGTGTGTGAATTAACTGTGTAGATGCATTCAGCAAGTCATATCATTGCAGGCTGGCATAGTTTATCTATCATTCAAAACCACAGTGGATGATGTTGAATGGTCAGACAGTAGGAGGGTTGACTGTGTACCGTGTAGATGCATTCACCACATAATATCATATTGCAAGCTGGCATATATATCTATCATTCAAAACCACTGGATGATATCGAATGGTCAGACAGTAGGAGGGTTGACTGATGCTAGGTCTGTTTTTTTGGCCGATTTGACCTGAAAATTTTGATTACAATTTTAGATTTGAGAAAGTTACAAGCTTTCATTTGAGGTATTGCATGAAAAAAAAAAACAATGATAAGTGGTAGTTAATTAAAAACTAAAAATGAATTATTGTCAGGATCCCGACATTATCTCACATCTATCAGCCATACACAAACAATTTTGCATATTACATGTAGTTTTTGCCCTGTCCATGGCATGTGCGAAAGCTTTTTTATGTTTTTTGTTGCGAAACAGAATAATCTGTCAAAATTCATTAAGAGAAAAGCTTCTGTTTAAATTTTGTTGGCGAAAATTGGGCCATGCAGTTTTAATGTTATGAACAATTTGATGAGTCATTTATACAGATGTAGCAGTTTTGAATGCGGCTAGCGCACTCTGTGCTGAGACATAATGAATTTACAAGGGATACGCTGGTATATTGCTTGTAAAAATGAAGGTTTATTCTTATCCCGGCTACAAATGAAGGGAAGGGCGATAAAACGCTGTATTGTGTACATTAAATGAGAGTATAAAATAATGGACTCTCAAATAAAAGGAAATTAATAGAAAACCCGGCGGGTCTCGACCATTATAAGCCAATTATGTAACAGGTTCACGCCGTTATCCTGGCAGGGTCGCCCATATAATATAAACGAAACAAAATAGCAAGTAAACTTTAAAAGAATGTGAATATAAAACAAAAGTGAATGGCCTATCTGTTTGGACGACTATGGCGCACTTGGAGACAATGATGAGCTTGAAGAAAACAACTTGAAGATAAATGAAGACTACGATGAAAAAGTTCTTCCGTGAAGTTGAAGAAATATGGGGCCGATGAAATTGATGATGGGGAACTTGAAGAGGTGCGAAACAGTTCCTTGTCCTTGATCAGGGGACAGGATTACTGTTTCCAAACAACCAGTTACAATGCAATTGAAGATGAAGATGTGATGATACGCTGTCCTGCTGGCTCTCTTGATTTGAATCCGCCTAGAGCAGGACAGGGGATGAACATATAAATATTATTGTGACGACAAGTTGGGTTGGCGCAATCCAACGCAGATATCCGACTGAGGCAAAGTGCACAAACTGAAGAAACCTGGAGGGTTAATTCTCACAACTTTCCTCTGTCGGAGTCCAGTGGCCAAGTCTAAAATTAATCCTATGCCATTCAAAAATACGAAATAAACTTAAATTAAATACTTAATCCTAATACCTATAATCCTTTGACAAGAAAGGAATACTAATCCTAAAGATAAAGTAAGTGTTAATCAATGACTGTGGGAATGTTTATCTCACACTAGTCAGGGCAGTCCCATGGATGTGAAGATGTAACACCTTCTGCCAAGACCAGTGCCCAAGGCTAAATGATGGACAGTCAAGGATTACTCTTGCATAGCATGTGGTTAATTTATGTACAAGACATTTCATGGAACAATGACTCATTGATACCATGAAATAAGGATGTCCGAATAAACAATGGAAAACAGGAGAATTGCTTAGACTTTTAAGCAACAATTATAATATACAAAATGACTTGAAACTTTCAAGAAGTCTCAAATAAAAGTAAATGCAGAGTATCAAAAATGCAAACAAGTAAAATCAAAGATATATCAAACCATAGAGCAAAACTATGATCAAAAGGGTTACTGACTAAAAGTTTAGCTGCAGTAAGTTAAAATGGAAAAATGCATAAAACTAAAATCAGTTAAACTTGTAATACAAAACTATTCTTTGTCACTTGCAACACTCATGAAAGAATCAAAAGTACTAATAGAAATAAGTTGCTTCTAATAATCAAACATGAACAAATCAATCAATAAAACTCTCAGACTTCAGCAGAAGTCTCTGGTCTTATAAACCGAGGCAATGCAGACAATAATAAAATAAAGAGTAGCCTTCAGTCTCAAGTAAGTTGAAGGAGATAAAACTATCATGGTGGTCGATGCAATTAAAGTTAAATAAAGCAGTGCATCTTAAAAACTGAACAAAGAACATACTAACTTTGAATAAAGTGTTAAACCATGAAATAAAAGAGTACTGTAATCTTTCTCACAATACAATCTCAAATAATGCAGATATTAATAAAGCAACATTAACTAAATCAAGTCAAAGTAAAATAATACAGAGACAAAATGTAATGAACATTTTGTAAGTATTCAAAAGTTAAAAGAGCATGGAAAACAACAAGTCAATAATTATCAATTCAAAATAAGAGCTTTCAAAAGGAACTTTGTTCTACAACTTCCATTAAAATCAAAATCCAGAACATTATCCTCACACAAATAGAAAGTAAGCAGTGATTGTTCAAATTAAATGTACATTGACAAACTGATCTTTACTTTAACTTTTAAGCCTAGGCTCACAAGAAAGATAAAAGTAAAATCAAACTCACCTAGAGCAGGACAGGGGATGAACATATAAATATTATTGTGACGACAAGTTGGGTTGGCGCAATCCAACGCAGATATCCGACAGAGGCGAAGTGCACAAACTGAAGAAACTTGGAGGGTTAATTCTCACAACTTTCCTCTGTCGGAGTCCAGTGGCCAAGTGACCAACCACTTTCTTGGGTAAAGTCACTGACCTCTGGACAATACTTCCTCAATGCGCCGTGATTGGTTGCATAGCCTGCTACCAATCACCCAATCATCACACACTTCCAGGCAACCACCCACCCCTAGACTCGCCCTAGTCCGAGCTGGACATAGGTATACTAGGGGTTTACAAAAAAGGGGGCCTACAATTTCATCCCATTACACAGATTTGGGGTTTTTGAATTTTTTTTTTAAAGGATTGCTTTTTACATAATCATTTGATTTGACCGTAACAATGTTTGATTTGACAGCCAAGTGCAGCAGGTGATGACCGTGCCATGTGTTTTACATGCAGCGTGTGCCTAGTATGCTGGGAACCAACCGACGAGCCATGGTAAGACTTAATCTATCATCATCTAGATCCAGGGCCCAATTTCATAGAGCTGCTTAAGCACAAAATGTAGCTAAGCACAACATAATTATGCTTACCAGAATAAGGTTACCGGCTAAAATACCATGTCACATGTACAATATGCGACTGGTATCCTGCTCCTTTGTGCTTAGCAGAAAATTGTTAAGCAATATTTCCTGCTTAATTTGGCCCTGGGCCCAACTTCATAGAGCTGCTTAAGCAGCAAATATTGCTAAGAAACTTTCTGCTATTAGCAGAAATAAGCAGGATACCAGTCACAAATGTGGAATGCTATTTTGGCTGGTAACCTTATTCTGGTAAGCACAAGTTTATTGTGCTAAGCTATTTTTTTGTGCTTAAAAGCAGCTCTATGAAATTGTGCCCTGTCTGTATTAGTGTGATGTAATAGAAACCTTCCCATGAAATATGCAAATTGCACATCGCACATGCGCACTAACTCTACTAATTGGCAAAATGGAGGAATCGTTGCACCTTTTTGTACGGGGCTGATGGTGGCTTGACGTATACGCATTTGTGCGTCTGCCTAGTGCACAGCTCTTTGGCGTTTTGCCAACCAATAGTGTCTGTACACATTTGTGAATGTAATTAGCATAATGGGAAGATTGACTAGGCGTCTGCCTAGTGCACAGCTCTTTGGCGTTTTGCCAACCAATAGTGTCTGTACACATGTGTGAATGTAAAAAGCATAATGGGAAGGTCAAATTCATACAGTAAGCAACGCTCACTTTACTGGCTCTAGTGATTACCAGAAACAAGCTAGTTTGTCCAAAAACATGTTTGGACTTGCCTTTCACATGTGTTTTGCAAAGGTCATCTCCGAATGATCAATTTCTGCCATAATAAGCTACATGCCTTTGAATGAGGAAATGAGTGACTTTTTGGTAAAGTTATACACGAACATAGGCCAGCCTTGGAGCAGGGCCAAATTTCGTGGAGCTGCTTACGCACAAAAAGTAGCTAAGCACAAAACAAGTTTGCTTACCAGAATTAGGTTACCAGTCTTGCTTAGCAGAGAATTGTTTCACAGCAAAATTTTCTGCTTAAGCAGCTCTATGAAATTGGGCCAAGGAAGTAACAGAATCTTTGCTCGTTTAGCAGATACCTGTACATGTGACTATTTGGCTTTACCAAATTGGTAAATTGAATAATGGAGGAGGTGAGGCACTGTAGTGTAAAGCTCGGTTCATACTTCATGCAAATTGCAAAAGCGAAGCGAATTTCTTTGCATCACGATTGGAAGACAGCGCGTTAGGTATTGTTTGCGGCACATCATTCGCAATTGCTTTCTTGTGAAATATGAACCGGGCTTGAGTGTCTGTATGATGTATAACCTGTGACATCACACTTTGCTTAGCAATTTAAACTGATTCACAGTTAAGACCAGGGCCCGATTTCATGGCTCTGTTTACCACCAAATTCTGCGCTTGCGAATACCATTCTTCGTTTACAAGGCAAGCGCTGAATTTCTGCGCTAGCTGTGTAAGCAAAGATTGCCTAGTAACGAGTTCACATGTGCACAAGCAAAAATTCCCTGCTAACCTGTGAAATACGCTTGACGTAAGTGTGTAATTCCCTGCTTCTGTAAGCGCCGATTTTTTGCTTACGGTAAGCAGAGCCATGAAATCGGGCCCCGCACTGGTTAAGACCAGTTTGTGAAATCGACCCCTGATGGGGTAATGTAAGAATTGCGCAGGATATTTTGTTAACTTGTGTTTTGTTTGGCGCCCTCCACAGGTCCGAGCATGAGAGGCACTCCCCAAATTGTCCGTTTGTCCGTGGAGAACCAACAGAGAATGTACCGTTGTCTTTTACATTAGCTACGGGTCCTGCACAGCTACATGGGGACGGCAACCAAAAGGTAAAACCCCCAAACTAGAAATCTACGTACTTAACTGTGCAAGATGCACACATTTTTGAGCGTTACAGTGCGAAATTTTGTTTTGTACAAATAACAACAATCAGGTGTTTTAACTGGCATTTGGCCAGCGGACCACTGTTAAGGGAGAACGCTGATATTGACAGTGATGCATCTTAACTGAAAGTTATGAATTTTAGGAACCAGTACTTTTTGAGCAAACAAAGTGAAGGAGACTACATGTAGATATACACAACCTCTTCCACATGTGGTTGTGAATGTATCATCGATTGGTACCTGACTATTTTGGTGTCGTGGCCGAGCGGATAAGAACACCGGACTCAAACCTCTGGTGTTTCTGATCAGCAGAGTGTGGGTTTGAGTCCCAGTCGTGACACTTGTCACACTTGTGTGACACTTGTGTTCTTAAGCAAGACACTTAACCATCATTGCTTCGTCCTTAGGATGGGACGTAAAGCCTTAGGTCCCGTGTTTTGTGCAATGCACGTAAAGGAACCAGTGCACAGTGCATCTTAAAGAGAAGGGGTTCGCCCCGATGTTCCTGGTTTGATTGGCTGCACATTGCACCACAGCACCTTGTAAACCATGACATGGTGCTATGTAAAGAAATAGGTCTCATACATCAAAACATAGCTCCATATACCTTGCAAGATAAATACTGTAGCGCTTAGAAACGTAGTATTAAGCGCAATATAAATGTACAGTGTTATTATTTTGCTTCTTTGCTCAACAGATCACATGTGTAAGCACCTCCTCCTGTCCCAATCTCATGGCAACCTCCAGTCGCCACGGCAACATCAGCATCTGGGATGTGGCCGATCAGTTGAAGCTAGTCTCCAACTTCCAGATCAGTCCCCTAGACCCCGTCCTGACGGGCAAGGCAGTGGACGCAGAGGATGCTGTCGCCACACGAGGGCCCGACGCCAAGATATCTGAGGCTTGGGTGGAGGAGACCACCCTGACTGAGATCAAAGGGAACACAAAGGAGGATGAGAAGTAAGTTAGGAAGTTAGTCATCGGGATCGGTGTCAAAAGGACATGAATGCTTATCTTCTCGGCTTCTGAAAATTTTGAATTTTTTGTTCTGAAATGAACTGATGCAGCTTGGCCTTGGCGGGTGTGCAGGCGGTGGATGATTCAAAATTTTGTTGATGATTCAAAACCACAGTAGATGATATTGAACGGTCAGACAGTACGAGGGTTGACTGTGCACTGTGTGAATGCATTCATCACATGATATCATATTGCAGGCTTGTAGAGTGCATCAATCATTCAAACCACAGTAGATGATATTGAATGGTCAGACAGTAGGAGGGTTGACTCTGGACTGAGCGGATGCATTCATCACATGATATCATATTGCAGGCTGGCAGAGTGCATCAGTCATTCTAAACCACAGTGGATGATATTGAATGGTCAGACAGTAGGAGGGTTGACTGTGGACTGAGCGGATGCATTCACCACATGATAGCATATTGCAGGCTGGCATAGTGCAACAGTCATTCTAAACCACAGTGAATGACATTGAATGGTCAAACAGTAGGAGGGTTAATTGATGCATTTATACTTATTAGTGTATTCCACCTCTCTGGGGTTTCTGCAGCATTTCCAATTTGACACGACTCTTTGTGATCTTTAAGTAGTGCCAACCTGAGTAGTGAGTGCAGCCAGGATGTGGTTGGAGAAGACGGGGAACAAGACAAGGAGGAGCCTATGGCAAATTCACTCCATGAGGAGATGACCAACAAGGGTGAGGTTACTGTTTAATACAAACTTTTCTTTGGTGACGTCACAGCCGTGGATACGATAATACAATAATCCTATCAAATTACCTACATCACTTATAAATCAATTGTGCTACCCAAAACAGAAAATCCACATATTCTCCATTGTGTTACATGTTGCCGCCCATACAAAATTGTTTGTAAATGAAAGAAATGTCTGTACTTTCAGGGCAGCAAAGGCCACTAACCTCCATGGCCTCTGTGTAAATCCAGACCTACTTTGGGATTGAACAAAGAATGATTGACTAAAACCGGACTTGAACCTGCGACCTCTGGATTAACGTGCTGGTGCTCTACCAACTGAGCCATGTAGCCATAATGTTGGTGGTCTCCATATAGGGAGATCTAAGGAGACCACAAACATTAGGGCAAGGTAGCTCAGCTGGTAGAGTGCGGTACGTTAATCTGGAGGTCGCAGGTTCAAGTCCGCCTCTAGTCAATTTTTTCTTTGTTCGACCCAATTTTTTTTTTAAATTTACCCAGTCAGTTTTCCCTTGTGGTTTATAACTTGGTATAAATCCAGATCTAAAATATGAAATAACTGTGTATCATTATACTACATGTATTATAAAGTTAGTACATACTACTTCGTAATGGACAAGATTCCTGAAAGTTTGTCTTCAACTGACTCAGTGTGATTTCTGAAATGGAAAAATAACGCGTGAATTCTTCTGATTTTTGCAGAGAAAAGCTACGGAACTATTGAAGTGATTGAAGTGGGCGGTGCGTGGCGGATCCAAGGTGACCCTTTGTTAGATGTCAGTAGTAGTGAGGTGAATGTAGCTTCAAAACCCACAGGTAAAAAGCACTCAACAGTTGTGCTTTACATTGTATATTTGAGATCGGTGTCCAACCAATATGCATGAATGTATGGGGAGTGGGTTTAAATAGTAACTCAGGAGTGGAACCTTTTTTGTTATTATTATTATTATTATTATGTTTCTGATAATGAAACCAAGGACGCTCATTAGTGAACTTAATCACTGTATCTCGCGTGCCTGAGGAAACCTGTAAACAAGGGTGATTGCTATGTGAACCAGAAACACTGGGGTTAACCCCTACTCTTCCACGATAAGTGTTCTGGGTTCTTTTACGTGCACTACTAATCCTAGTACACAGGACCTTATGACTTAATGTCCCATCCGAAGGACAAACCAATTATGGTAAAGCTTCTTGCCCAAGGATACAAGTGTCATGACCAGGACTGTTTGGGATCTTTAAAGGGATTGTATACGTTTGGTAATTGGAACCCACTGTTTGTTTCAATCCTATACAGTTGTAGATTATACCATAAAACTCACCTGTGAAGATTGTAATTCAAAAAAGGTGGTAGCGTTTTTGAGATATCGCCGAAAATCTGGAGCGGTTATGTCCACGCAGGAAGAATAATCTGCAATTGGAATACACTATCTGAGAAACGTTACTGCAGTATTGCTTCTGAGAATTAAATTTTTGGGGATAAAAAGTGATATCTTTTTCCATAACCGTAGTACTTCGAAGTGAAAAGTTTCTCAAAATGCATTATACTATCCAAAGGTGCTGTACTTCTTACCAAGTAAGTTTTTATTGCCACTAATTTTCAGAGTCATTACCAAACGTATACAGACCCTTTAAATGGCTGACATGAACGAGAAAAACATTCATAAGCCTCGCCAAAAAAATACTATCTTTATGCCGTGAACACAGAAAAGTACAATTTAGTTCTTTGCAGGAATGATTGGCATAGTGCTGTGGGTGCTGCGTGAAGACAAAAAACTTTAGTAGCAAACTGTAGGGGTCTGTATTGCAAATGGCTCGCATCTGTGATTGGAGTTAAGTTTTTAGTTGTGTGACATTTCTGTGAAATTATGATTGTCTTACAGAATGCCAGCATTCTAAGGACATCATTGTGTCGTCGTTGAGCATTGTGCAAGGGACCTCCCACGAGGCATCATCTGCCTCTTCGGACATGAATCCATCAAATAGTGAGGAGCACACGTGTGACCCCTCCCTCATAGCAGCTGTCAGTATACGAAGGCCCAACCAGACGGATAGCAATGCCGGTATACTAACAGCCATGTCCGATGAAGACATGAAAGACGATATCACACCAGCAGCCGGGGTCGCTGATGCCAGTAACCCGTTCACGGCGGCGTTTGGTAAGATGCGCATCGCTGAGGATACCGGCCCCAAGGATGAGGCGGGGTTGGGTGTTGACATTTCCAACAGGGAGCTAGAGTTCGCCGATGCTTATCTAGGAGACGAGGTCGACTCCAAGGGAGTGGGAAACGTCGAGGAGACGGACTCGGAGTCCCTCCACAGGAAGTGTTTAATCATTTACTCAGCCTCCCCGGTAGTAACAAACACTGCCGCTCAAAAGAAAAATTTGGACAAAGCTAAAGGGAGTATGTTCAACGCTCAAGCGGGACCGTCAACGCTTCCCAAGTTGTATATGTCACAGATTCTTGAAATTGAAGAGGAGCAGGCCCTGATGGATGGGTCGATTAACGCGGACGAAATTGGCTCCGATCAGGCAGGCATAACTCTACTGGATGGAATAGATACCAAACCTTTTCAAATTAGCGAAGGTGCCGTGCAGTGTATAGAACTGCCCCCTTGCGCCCAGTGCGACAAGCTGTGGGTGAAGTGTATCACTCCTTGCCCCGACAAGAAACACTTGTTGGTCGTGGTCGGGCCGCACGAAGGACAATTAGAAGACAATGAAATGGTCAAACCGCAGTGCAATACTCCTACAAAGGAAAGCCTATGTAACGAACAGAACGATCTGAACAAGGATTGCAAGGATTCGGACGGCGGCTCGGACGAAGCCGGA
The DNA here is from genome assembly GCA_021014325.1 of Plazaster borealis. Classification (NCBI taxonomy): domain Eukaryota; kingdom Metazoa; phylum Echinodermata; class Asteroidea; order Forcipulatida; family Labidiasteridae; genus Plazaster; species Plazaster borealis. The sequence continues at coordinate 10,292,428 of CM037472.1, forward strand.
ACAGGCCTGAGAGTGAACAGTGCCTCCTCTTTTGACCAAGACGTGGGACCTTCAACAGAAGCTGCAAGTGCTCCTATGGAGTGCAGTGACAACAACACCGGCTTCGCCCTCATATACAAAATCCTGTGTCGCGATGGTTCAACTGTTCTTCACGATGAACCTGCGGCTATCCACAAATTAACTTCCGTGGAGGAAACAGTTGAATCCCTGGTTCTGTTGCCCCCAGATCTCTCCGATGTAGCAAGTGACGAGGAAGGGGATTCCTCTCAAAGGGCACCATCTTCATTGGACTCACTGTCCAAGATGGATTCGGGATCCATAACGGCTGCCCTGGAAGCACTTAGCATTGATGAGCCAGACTCTAAACCCCTTGACAAACAACTTGGAAAGTGTGCCATTCTCACACGGAGCGGTGTCGTAAAGATCATGGACATTGGGTCTTGGTCGACGCTAGTGACCTTTCCTTCGCAGCAGCAACACCCGTCCTCCGCAAGGACAGAAAAGTTTGTGGCGTTGTCGTACTGCACCGGAATGGAACGGCTGTGCGTTTGCACGGAGACAGGTGATATACTGTTCTTGCAGCTGCAAGCCTCCAACTCTCCCGGAGCGACCAAGCGAGGGAAGGCTACCAAGGCCGTCTCCTCGGAGCAGGAGATGAATGTAGAGGAAGAGACCGATGCTGGCGAGGAAAAGAAACGTAAGTGTAAAAAATGTCGTACTCCATGATGTTTCTTGTGAATAATGGTCCGAATCCGAATTGACGGCTAAAGCTACGGCTACGACTGTTGCTAAGGGGGCTGCTAAGGGCGCTTATCGTTCAACGCATGATGACCCGGAAATCTAGCCATAGCTGTAGCTCTAGTTGCCAATTCGGACTTGGCCATGTCTTCTTTTTGTATTATTGAAGGAAGTCTAAGGTTGTATCCGAATTTGTGGCTAT
>CM037472.1:10893867-11096062 GCA_021014325.1 Plazaster borealis
ATAACCGCTCCGGATTTTCGGTGATATCTAAAAAACGCGACCACCATTTGAAGTAAAATTTTCACAGATTAGTTTAATGGTATATCTACATTTATATAATTAAACAATCGAACGGTTCAAAAAACCACAGATATACTTTCCTTTTCAAAATATATCACCGTGTTCTCGTAAAAAAACAACCGAATTACTTTCTCAGAGATTTTGTGCACGTTATTGTGTTTGTTTCGAAATTGAAACAAACACCATCCTTTGAGGGCCCAATGTTTTTTTTCTCTCGAAATGGCATTTTTTTTAATACAGAAATATATTCCTAAAAAAAGTAACAGAATATGCATAATTGCTAGAAGATGTATCATATCTTTAGGATGAACATCAAAGCATTGCTAATTCAGTAAAATGATCAATTTGATGCTAGTCTACTTTGTAATAAATCAGTTCAATTTTGAAACACAAAACCATGCCAGGTTTGCATGTCGACCACTCCAAAGAGTGTAAATCATTGATAATCATACGATGTAGCCTAGATCTTTCATCGGAGATAATAGACAATTCCCCCCCCAAATGTGCCCTACATCGATATTAAAAAAATGACTAATCAGTGAAGTGCAAAACTTCAAGAACTTTAATAGGTAATTTTCTATGCATTTAATTCGTTTGAGGCATCACGAAGTATTTCCAATGCGACACCCTGAAAATGTCGTTAAAATACACAGCCACAGTGGCGTAACCGGGCGGGGGGGGGGGTGGTGGGTTAGGGGCTGGATAGCTCCCCGCCCAGAACCCTTGCCATGCGCCCCCCCCCCGAAAAAAAGTACAAATGAAAGGTTCGATACATTAATATAGGTCCCCTTCAAAAAATAATAACAAAAATATGTCTGGATATGCCACTGCACTATACCAACGTACTCGTTTCCCCCTTCCCTCAAATTGTCAAAGAACATAGAAGTTCGTTGAGGCTGGGCTATAAACTGCATGCCTTTATCAAACGATGGGCAGGGTTCGAGTCCAAACAGCTTCAGAACGTAAACAAATATCACATTTTCAGACAAACTTCGTGAGGATTTTTTGCCCCAATCTGAAATTGATACTGGACTCCCTTCTCAAAACCCAACGTTTCCTTCCTCTTCCCGTCCTCCAGCAAGATTTGTCTGACGGCTGAAGCTAACAATGCTTAGAGCGTCAAGTGACAATTTTTAGAATTCATTGATTTTGTTTGTCACTACCCCGGAAATATTGACACTTTAAAACGCAGAACATCAGGGCGACAACCTCTGAAATTACCTGAACCCACCTTATGTACAATGGCGTAACTAAGTGGTGGGGCACGGGGGTGGGGGGGGGGAACGCGCCCCCCAACTGATGTCCGTGCCGCACAATTTTAAATCTTGACTTTTTAGATTAGAAATTTAGAGAATAAAACTTTACAAGATTGTATTAGCTTTTATGTAGTAATTTTAATGTAATGAAAACTATTGTTTCTATTCACAAGCCGTGTGTTGTTGTTTTTTATCTCCACGTCAGATTATCTCATAAAAAACTCCCGAGTCATAATTGACCCGGATTCCGAGTCTCACGGGGCCTGACCCTTTTCGGAATCAGGCTGACCAGGAAACTGTTTTAAAAATTGCCTTTCAACTCGGATTCGGCGTCAGTTTGACCCATCTGGGTCATTTTGACACAGACTCCGGGGGACCCCGAATCTGGGTCAATTCTGACCTGAGACTTTTAGAGTGTATAACAAGAGCGCTGAAAAGGGGGCTTGCTTAAGAAATAATGCAATTGGAAACTACAGTTTTAATTGGCCAGAAGTGCCCTCTAGAAAATAATGCTGCCCCTCTTGTGTCACCTAAGCTGTTACTCTAGTTTCGTTAATGCCTATGTACCAGGAATATAGTTCGAGGATAGAGTTTTTCAGGCATGATATTTGGTTCTTGGAAAAAAAGTATAGGAACATTTGATCCGAGTACAAGGGAGGAAGGCTATTTAATCACAATTTAATCACACTGATTATTCCCATGTACAAATCAGCGAGAGTAGGAAGAACACCATGCCTGGTTTATATATTATGTACATATTGCAGTAGTTCGGTGCATGCCAGTGGAATCTACGCGAGGAGCCCGCACTAGTGCACGCTTCTTCCTTGATTACATCATTACTCATCATTACTCGCCAACTCCAAAGCCGCAGGGAAATGTTTTTTTTATACCGTCACTGACGTATAGGCCTAAACTCGGTTTAATCCTGTTGCCAGATTGCCTTTCTGCAGGGCAGATCGTGTTGACACTAATTCGGCCGAGTGCCAATGTACACTAAACATTTGTTTGCTTTTTGTGTTTGAAGTCACAATATTGACGTGGGGTTCGAAATGCCATCAAGTTCTTAACGGCAGTCACAAGGGCAAAGAACTGTTTAGATACACACCTGGCTTGGAAAAAGAATGCTACGGAGCTCCAGAAGTGCCATGTAGTATGTGCCAATCATGTAATTTGGCATGAAGTCACAGCATGTCATTAATGTTTGGCTATAGGGCCAACACTGACTTGAATTTTGACTTAATGTAGGTAAAAAGTAACAAGTAATTTTCAAAGTTTTCAAAATGACTGCCATTGCTTGTTATACTACCATGTTCTTTCAAGTTACATTTCTGCGATGGCCCTATAGCAAAATATCTTTCTCGTGACATACTCCGACCATAGAGCTGTTCCTTGTTCTATGCTCAGACCTAATTTTCTTCCTCCATGCTCAGACCATCTGACTGTGTGCCAAATTCCATGCTTGCATCATTAAATGCACAATCCAATCCACCTGCCGCACTAATGCCGCTTATACAGACAATGGGATTTAATCTCGCCAAGAAGATTACTATTAGGTCCAATAAATAGTCTTGGCAAAATAAATACCATGAGAAGTTGATATTTCTATCCCTTAAAATTGCGAGAAATTATGTTGTTATCTAGGTAGGCGAGGTGGCACTTCTAGAGCTCCGTAGAATCCTTTGGGCGGTGAGGATAATACAAAGGGAATTACGGGACTAGTGATTACTGAAAGAAAAAAGTGAGAAGTTTCAATATGAAATCTCACTGATTATATTAAAATTTCCTGCGAAAAAACAAAAATAGCTATTGACCATAGAGCTGGTCCTTGTTCTATGCTCTGACTGTGTGTCAAATTCCATGCTTGTATCATCAAAGGCACAAACCAATCCATCAGCCGCACTAATGCCGCTTATAGAGACAATGGGATTTAGTTTCGCCAAGAAGATTACTATTTGCTTAAATAAATCGTCTTGGCGAAATAAACATAAGTCGCATTGTCGAAAAATTAAATTGTTATCTGGCTAGGTGATGTGGCACTTCTGGAGCTCCGTAGAATCCTTTGAGTAGCGAGGGTAATACAATGTGAATTACGGGACTAGTGATTACTGAAAATATGTGAGAAGTTTCAATCTGAAATCTCACTGATTATATTAAACTTTCCTGCGATAAAACATAAATCGCCATTACTTTTTTCAAACACCGGTAATCGAATTAAAGCCCAAAATGACTGTGCAATAAATCCCTGACAAAACTTTTACAAAATTCGTTGTTTCCACTTATACATGGATTCACCTGTGTTGATTAATTGTTCACAAGTTGGTTTTATTTAATGTATATTAATGTATTTATTTTTATTTTTAACGAGGGACTTGATCAGCACTTGCTGACACTTGATACCATATTTGTTCCATTGTCTTGACCACACCGCACACACTAGTCAGCTCATATGCCATGATATCCTAAGCTGGACCATGCCACATGTCCTATGAGGGGTGTCAATCAACAGGGGACAGTGATTTGGTTAGAAGGGGGCAGGAACAAAACTCTGCAAGCATCCTTTGTGAATGAAACCAAATTATCAAACTTAATTAATTATACAAACAAATGAGCTTAAATTAACCCAGGCAATACCTGGACATGTAACAACACTTAGATAAAAAACAAATCGTTGAGCAAGTGTAAAACAAACCCTCTTAAACCATGGAAAACGTTTTGAAGAATGTGATGACAGTAACGTTTTCGTTGGGGCCACAGACGTCTGTCTCTTGATTTTAAGATTGAAAATAATTTGCTCATCTCTAAAAAATGTTATAATACCTTTAAATCCTCTTTAGATTTGCAGATATCTAGGAGTATTTTAATTAATGACATATTTTCTTTGGTTCACGGCAAGTTTTGAGCATTTCGATCGAGCTGTTCGCCTCTTTGCTAGCCTCGAACACTCAAGTCGGACTTGCGTTTTTAGCCGACATCCACGTTACGGACAGAGAAGGTGACCCAACTTGCTCCATGTCTAGCAACGCCAACTTGCAAAACTCGCGGTCGCAAGGTGATCGAATCGGCCACAACTTCCCGATGATGACTTGCAGAAACTGTTGACGAATTTTCGCCGAAAGCCTTTTCGGCTGCGCTCGTATTCAGTTCAAATCAGGCAAATTGGTGTTATATGAAAATTACCTTTTAAAGAGTCTTTATACGTTTGGTAATGACTCTGAAAATTAATGGCAATAAAAACTTACTTGGTAAGAAGTACAGCAGCTTTGGATAGTATAATGCATTTTGAGAAACCTTTTACTTCGAAGTACTGCGGTTATGGAAAAATATATTACTTTTTATCATAAACAGATTGAATCTGAGAAGCGTTACTGCAATAACGTTTCTCAGATTGTCTATTCCAATTTCAGATTAGTCTTCCTGCAGGAACATAACCGCTCCAGATTTTCGGCAATATATCAAAAACGCTACCACCTTTTGAAATGAAATTTTGACAGGTTAGTTTTAGGGTATATATGTATAACTATATAGGATTGAAACAAACAGTGGGTTCCAATTACCAAACGTATACAATCCCCTTGAAACTATATGGATTTGACAAACAATATTGTTTTACAATACAGGACTAATGCAACGGCCCTGTCACAAGTTATATTATTATTTGTATTTATTTATTACTATTTTTTACACAATTTTTTTGAGGGCATCGAGGGGTATTTGGGAATCTAACTACCATGTGGCGCAACCAAGATTTGACGTAGGTGATGACGTCAGGTGAATTGGGTCAATAACACCCATAAGGAGGAAAATTTATCACAAATAAGAAACCGTTTTTGTTTTTTGGGAAGGGTGATATTTGAAATAAACAAACCATCGGTAAAAAGAGAAAGAAACAGAAAACAAGGTAAACGTTCATTGACAGCAATCACCAATATCTAATCAGATATTTTAATTATTAAAAAATATTTTTCTGTTTACAACAAAAGCCCAGAAGTATTGCACTTAAATTTCAAAAAAAAAAGAAAAGAAAAAACCCCTCAATTTGTTAATTTTTTCACAAATTTCTTTTAAAGAAACCATCCAATCCAGTCAGTGGATCAACTATTCTAGATCTTAAAAAACCCACCTCCCAAACCCTGTATATCCTCTGCCAATATGAAGGATTCAGAAGGACTGAGGGCTGTAGGCCCATATAACAACTGCCTATCACTGAGTTGGGCATTCCAATCTTATCCTAGGCCAAACAATTTGGTGTGGAGTGACATAGGAGAGGAGGATAGTGGAGGATTGAGGTCACCTGTAGGCAAAAAGGCCAAAGGAGTCTGGGTCAAGACTGCTTTTCTTAACTATTTATAGCCTGCCCGATATGGGGCAGAGGGTTCCCCCAATGTTCCCATACTATAACACACTATTTTCCTCTTGTATAGAACTCCCCCCTCCCCCTAAAATCCTCAAAAGAATTCCTGAGATTCCAAGCACACAATGAAGACACAATAGGGGGGGGGTACACCATGCCCCATATCGAGCACCAATTGTAACTAGTTACAACTTTAATGTTGGAATGTGAAAGTTGATAGGAATGTTTGAAAAGAAGTTTCCTTCGTAGCCAATATTAGTAATTTCCATCAAATAACAAAACTATTGTATTATAGCAATATATACATTGTCATAACAACTTCTGTTTATCAAAATGTTCAATTAAATGCATAAATAAGCCATTTGAGAGGTAGATCTGAGTGATCTCTGGTACAATGACTTGTTCGGTCACAAGTGAATGCTCAATTTGAGTTCCCCAGACCATCTCAGACTAAATCCAGTGTTGTTATGTCACATGTTAGAGACTGAGTTCAGTGTTGCTGTGTCACATGGTTAGGGGCAAGATCAACCTCGTTCCCAGTGGTGTATGATCTCGTCGTGGCATTTTGTCTTTCTTTCCCAGAATGCCTTGCTCGAAATATCCAATTGGATATTTTTATAAGTCCTGCGGTTGATCCATTCTGTGTTAGAAACTACGCAGAGCGCGATCAAAAGGTCGCATCAAGTCATAGAAAAATGGTCCCCTCTCATTCCTTTTTGAACTTGTGATATGTCTGACTGTATGCAGTTAAGGTCGATCAAGTAAAAATGTGATTTAAGTGTATTGCGACAAAATACGTGCATTTTTACACGCGCGTACTAAGCGCTCGACAAGCGCTCAAAAGTTTTTAACAAGCGTGCCTTCAAAGCAGTCACTTATGATTAGCCAATTATCGTTGATTTTTATTGCTTCCCTTCCAGGGGTTAGTGACGAGAGGTATCAATACGGTGCACTGTCCATGGTAACGAGGCTGGGGCAAGATTTCTCGTAGTTTCATAAGAGATGACAAACCCCCACACACAATTCACAATGAAATGTGTGGCACAAGGATACCAGTGCAAGAGCTTGCTCCGGAACCATGTGGCATAGCCACACTGGATGTAGTCTGAGGATTTCAAATTGAGTGTTCGCTTGTGACTGAACAAGGCATTGTACCAGACATCTTTCAACTCTAAATTTATGTTGGTCCTTCACTAAAGGCGGCAATGCTTCATGTTAGTATATTTCTTGTAGAATTAATACTTAATGGCATCAAAAGTTTGCCTTTCACCCTACAGTGTTTAGTTAAAGGTCAAGATGACAATTGTAATCCCAGAGTTATTCGATTTATTGATCAATGTAGCCGTGACTGGGCTGCGTTAACATAAAGAAGATATAAGCACCTCATATCTTTATCTCTCTCTTACATGTTTTTGATGAGAAGCTAGCCAGGTCTTACCAGTGTTTGTAATCTTCTACTTTCACTACCTTCTTTCTTGCTTGCTCCTCAGGAGAAGTTCCTTAGTCTTCAACTCTCTCTCTTTTACATTCTCTTGATGAGAAGCTAGCCAGGTTTTACCAGTGTTGCTCATCTTGTACTTTCACTTCCTTCATTCTTGCTTGTTCTTCATGAGATGTTCCTTTGTCTTTTGCCCTCTCTTACATTTCTCTTGGTTAGAAGCCAGCCAGGTCTCAAAGATGGTTCTCATCTTCTACTGTCACTACCTTCTCTCTTGCGTGCTCCTCATCAGAAGTTTGTTAGTCTTCAGCTATCTCTTTCATTTCTTTTTAATGAGAAGCTAGTCGGTCTCACAAATGGTTCTCATCTTCTAGCATTGCTACCTTCTCTCTTGCTTGCTCCTCATGAGAAGTTCCTTAGTCTTCATCTCTCTCTTTCGTTTCTCTTGTTGAGCAGCCAGCCAGGTCTCACAGATGGTTCTCATCTTCTAGCATCGCTACCTTCTCTCTTGCTTGCTCCTCATGAGAAGTTCCTTAGTCTTCATCTCTCTCTTTCGTTTTTCCTTGTTGAGAAGCTAGCCAGGTCTCATAGATGGTTCACATCTTCTAGCATCGCTACCTTCTCTCTTGCTTGCTCCTCATGAGAAGCTCCTTAGTCTTCATCTCTCTCTTCCGTTTCTCTTGTTGAGAAGCCAGCCAGGTCTCACAGATGGTTCTCATCTGTGCCTGAGAAGGACCAGCACGCTGTGCAACATGGAGGATGCGTTCCACATCTTCCACCCTTTCTGCCTTTACTGCTATGAGATAAGCTGACTTTAATTTACCGCAGAGCATCAGAGCATTAATCTAGGCAAAAAAACAAAATTCCACATCAATTATCATAACAAATCTTTTAGATTAATATCATACTTCAAGTTATAAACCGCAAGGGAAACTGACTGGGTACATTTGAAATAATTGAGTTGAACAAAGAAAAATTGACTAGGCGGGATTTGAACTTTCATAGAGCTGCCTAAGCAGAAAATATTGCTTAACAATTTCCTGCTAAGTGAAAACAAGCAGGATACCAGTCACAAATGGTGCATGTGAAATTGTATTTTGGCTGGTTACCTTATTCTGCTCAGCATAATTTTGTTGTGCTTAGCTACTTTTTGTGCTTAAGCAGCTCCATGAAATTGGTCTCCAATAAGCAACAAATAATCAAAGTGAACCTTCCAAACAACTGAACAAGTGAAGTACTCTTGATTGCTATCACAAGTAAAACTAACAAAATATGAATACAAAATTATTGAGCTCCTGAAAGTTTGAAATACCAAAAACACTTCAAACATAATACTATTGAGTTGCCAGAATGTTGAGGTACCTTGTTGGTGTCGCTCTTAATAACTTTGATCAGTCCCTCAACCTCCTTTGCCTGGCCACCATCGTTGGCCAGTACTCTGACGCACCCGTCTAGAATCTCATCACAGCATTGGTCATTGGACAGACCGGTACCCCGCACGCTGGCAAGCAGCTGCTGGATGTCTTTGTACTTGTGTTGGGTGGCGAGATTGCGGCCTATTTTGCTGTATATCAGCGTGTCTGGGAGACGGAAATCCTGAAAAAAAATTGTGATATTGTTTAAATTCAATGATATTGAATGGTCAGACAGTAGGAGGGTTGACTGTGTACTGTGTACATGCAAACACCGCATTATATCATAATATTGCAGGCTGGCATATTTTATCTACCACTCAAAACCACAGTGGATAATATTGAATGGTCAGACAGTAGGAGGGTTGACTGTGTACTGTGTACATGCAATCACCACATGCTATCATATTGCAGGCTGGCACAGTTTATCCATCATTCAAAACCACAGTGGATGATATTGAATGGTCAGACAGTAGGAGGGTTGACTGTGTACTGTGTAGAAGCAATCACCACATGATATCATAATACTGCAGGCTGACAGTTTATTTACCCTTTAAAACCTTGGATAATATTGAATGGTCAGACAGTAGGAGGGTTGGCTGTGTACTATGTACATGCAATCACCACATGCTATCATATTGCAGGCTGGCACAGTTTATCCATCATTCAAAACCACAGTGGATGATATTGAATGGTCAGACAGTAGGAGGGTTGACTGTGTACTGTGTAGAAGCAATCACCACATGATATCATAATACTGCAGGCTGACATAGTTTGTTCACCCTTTAAAACCACAGTGGATAATATTGAATGGTTAGACAATAGGAGGGTTAACTTTGTATTGTGTAGGATCTATGTATTTACCACATGATATCATATTGCAGGCTGGCATAGTGCATCTATCATTCAAAACCACAGTGGGTGATATTGAACAGTCTGAAGTATTAATACACTGCATGTCACTAACCTGTATTATCTGGAATGCAAGCTGAAATCCATCATTTATAGTGGAACCCGCCAAGACAACCTGCAATGATTGCAATGTATTAAATAAGTTAATAGTTCAAACGATGCCTACAGTCAGTCAGTTGAGAATTTGTCTCAGAATCCTTCCACTGACCCCTTATAATTAGCATCAAAACTTACTGAAACAAATAAGTAAACACAACTTGCAAAAAACATGAACAATATTCAAAACAACATTCTTAATAAATAGTAATTTTACACTGAAATACATGTAGTAACACACATGTGTATAGTGTCATATGCCGCCTAAAATGATGCTGGCGGTGCTTCACAATATTCAAAGCTCCAAAACAATGCCACAAGACAATTTCAAGATAACAGAAAAGAAATAATATTATGAGCAGGTTAACACTATTTCATAATTTTGACAAAAAAATAAAGTCACAAAAGAAAGAAACACCACATGCGATAACAGTTAAATTACCAGTAAGACAAATTTTTAAAAACCACAACATAGTCAATTATTCAACACCCCCAACCCCCCCCCCCCCACACAAATTCAACATCAAAATCAAAACCAATATGAATAGCGCATTCAGCCACATAAACAAAGCAAACAACATTTTAAGTGGGTGATTTACAAGTATGAAACCCACAAGGAAAAAAGCATGACAAATAATGACATAAACAAAAATACTCTCTCATTACCAGAAAGATATAAAATAAATACTACTACTACTACTACTACTACTACTACTACTACCACCACTAATATCAACTACGACTACTACAACTACTGACTATTACTACCACAACTACTGACTACCATTACCACAACTACTGACTACTACTACCACAACTACTGACTACTACTACCACAACTACAGACTACTACTACCACAACTACTGACTACTACTACCACAACTACTGACTACTACTACCACAACTACTGACTACTACTACCACAACTACTGACTACTACTACCACAACTACTGACTACTACCACAACTACTGACTACTACTACCACAACTACTGACTACTACTACCACAACTACTGACTACTACTACCACAACTACCGACTACTACTACCACAACTACTGACTACTACTACCACAACTACCGACTACTACTACCACAACTACTGACTACTACTACCACAACTACTACTACTAATAAAGGACTCACCCTGTAGGCAACCTCAGCCTTGACCTTGCTGTTACCAAAGAGGGTTGGTAGCTGCGGAACGGAGTCAGACTGCTGGCCTGATGCTCCCTGTGATGTTAACGCAGCTGACCCTGACAGAGACGTCTTGCCAGATGAAAGCATCCCGTGAAGAAACTTGGTCACCTTGATCTGTAAGGTGATGGTGTTCATGTGACTGCGAACATCACAAACAAACAAACAAACAAACAAACATCAATATCATTATTTTGTCACAACATTTCCTTCAAAAGTTCAGGGTAGTGTTGCTACCCAATGCAACCCAATATTCAATGGGTGCTCGATATGTGGCATGGTGTACCCTCCCCCCCATCCCATTACGTCTTCCTCAGTTCTGGGATCTCAGTAATTCTTTAGAGGATTTGGGCGGGGAGGGGGGAGGGCTTTAGTACAAGAGAAGAAAAGCATTAGAGTATATGAGCATTTGGTGGAGGTCGGGAAGGGGGGTGGGGGACTGCCTCTGCAACATATTGGGCATGGTACCACTATAGTCAGACATGCAACTTTGTAATTACAAAAGAAAGCAAAACGACCCAGCCCACTTAGATTTGCTCCATGTTTTCACTTTCCTATGGCACTATTATTGAACATGCTTAATACGCCATTTGCGAGTTAGATTTGAATAAAGTCTGGTATAATGACTTGCTTAGTCACAAGTTACTGCTTAAATTTAAAATCCTCAAACTATAGAGACAGTTGCTATGTCAAATGGTTCGGGGGCAAGCTTTTGTATAGCAACCTTCACATGAGCAAACCCTGGTACCAGTGTGCCGTACACATTCATCCAGAATTGTGTATGGGTGTTCGCCATCTCTTACCTAACTACGCAAAATCTTGTCCCGAATCATGTGACGTACATGTAGCAACTGTCTCAATAGTCTGAGGAATTCAAATTTAAGCAGTAACTTGTAATCAAGCGAGTCATTGTACCAGACATTATTCAAACCTAACTCGCAAATAGCCTATTTACAACACTCATATGGTAATTTACTTCAAACAAAACAACATAACGCCGTGATATGCCATGAAGGGTGTCTCACCCAGCATTAGAGGCGTGTCTTCGCCCTTACCCTAATACGGGGTTGACGGGTTAGTGACGATTAGGGTTAGGAAACGTTTTAAAGGAAACAGAATTCACTCACTTGGTAAGTTGTGACACGGACATCATCAATCTGATGTTAACATCGCTGGCAGGTCCCCATGATGGAGCGCTAGCTTTAGGAGATGGGGTCGACATCGGAGGTCTGGGAACACTTTCCCATTCCTTCTCCTCGAACACAGCTTTCATGTGATTCTTGGCTTTAGTCAGGTACTGGAGACGGTCAAACAGGTCTGAATAGGATCGTGCTCCGGACTGGTAGAATTTGATGCATGTCATGGAGGCTCGGACGAAATCCTGAAGGATGAGACAGAAAAAGATCATCCACTCATCAGTTGTGAAAAAATGCTCTTATCCTCTTTTCTGTCGTTCCAGAAAGGGGGGGAGGTATAAATGGGCACTTGCGAGGGTAGAGGTTGGTATTTTGTTTGAAAAGCTTTCGGAGCGCCACGGCAGCTTGGGGCTGTCTACTCCCCAGAGAGCTGAGAAAGATTAAAGGAATGTTATTGGCCCAATGACCAGGGCACTACTGTAAAGAACATTGATACGTTATTGTAAAATGCACTAGTTATTATTATTATAAAGGCACCAGACTTTGGGTAACAGTTTCATGTAGTTTAAATTTTGGGTATCAATGTTTTTGCAAAATCCATGACTGCTTCCACTACTTTGATGTAATCAGAAATGTGGACTGCTGAGGGGTTTGTTAAAATACGTTGCTTTTGTGTTACAAAATGTTTTAACCCTCCTTTAGGTGCCAGACTGTTAGGCGCATACTCCGAGATGCCTCAAAATCTCCCATTCGCTAGGCCCACATTGGTGAGGTAACCCATGCAACACTTTCCTGTCATTGTATTTGTATGTGTGATCAATTAGTGCCAAAGATGAGAACCTTATCTCTTCCAACAGTGGCCCAAATTCCATTGCAATTGAGCACAGCTGGTGGCTTCTCCAGTTTACTACTCTCATTGAAGCACTTTGGGGCATGGGTCTACTCTCTACTTTCACATGTACATGGCGCTCCAGCAATCCTTACCAGAAAATAACTACGAAATAATTGTTCGATATTCACCTTCATAAAGAGCTGCATGTCGTAGAGCACATGAGCCAAGCTTTTTTGGTTTAGGTATCGACAGGAGGCAGTCAGGTAGTTGTTCCATGCTTTCAGTGTTGGGTCTTGACGTAACATCTGGCTCTGAAGGTCATGCAGGTTACCATGCTTTATACAGGGTACCAGTAAACCTTCTAGGAATACATCACTCGAACATTGCTACATGGTCAACCAAACATAAATCAGTTATTTTAATGAACAAAATCCTTTTTAAGGTTAACTATAGAAATTTCCAAATATTTCAAAATCCTATTCAGGAAATTGTCTGACTCAGTAAGGGTCAAATAAGAAATGCTTATCATCGGGCATTACAATCTTGTCTTTAAGTCCAAACATTTGGGTGATAAGTTTGCCAAAGAGTGGAGGGTTTTGGAGGAAATGGGAGGGTTTCTTGCAAAGTACACATTGGCGTTACATACTAGTTATGCATTTTAATTAAAAAAACATAAGTTGATCTTAAAATTGAAAAGAACAGTTGTCAATAAATCAATCAATCCACCCATCGACCAATCAATCGATCAATCAATCAATCAATCAATTAATAATTACACTCAATACAATTTGACAATCAATCTATCAATCAATCAATCAATTAATAATTACACTCAATACAATTTGTCAATCAATCTATCGATCAATCAATCAATCAACTAATAATGACACTCAATACAATTTGTAAATAAATCTATCAATCAATCAATCAATTAATAATTACACTCAATACAATTTGTCAATCAATCTATCAATCAATCAATCAATCAATTAATAATGACACTCAATACAATTTGTCAATCAATCTATCGATCAATCAATCAACTAATAATGACACTCAATACAATTTGTAAATAAATCTATCAATCAATCAATCAATTAATTAATAATTACATTAAATACAATTTTTCAATCAATCTATCAATCAATCAATCAATCAATTAATAATGACACTCAATACAATTTGTTTATCAAACTTAAAGTGGGAAGAAAAGAAATATCAATGGTCAAATACAGGGTCAACATAGCATTAAATACAAGGTCAAATATACGGGGTCGAAACAGGGTAAAATACAGGGTTAAATACAAGTTCAAATATAGGGTCAAATATAGGATCAAATACAGAGTGAAATACAGGGTAAAATATAGGATGAAATACAGGGTCAAATATAGGGTGGTCAAAAAGAGGGTCAAATATTATAGCATTAATACAAGGTCAAATATACTGGGTCAAAATGGACAAGTACATGGTTAAATACAAGGTCAATTACTGGGTCAAATATAGGGTGAAACACTGAGTAAATTATAGGGTGAAACACAGGATCAATTATAGGGTGAAATACAGGGTCAAATATAGCATGAAATACAGGGTCAAATATTGGGTGAAATACGAGGTCAAATAATTGGTGAAATACAGGGTAAAAATAGGGTCAAATATAGTAATATACAAGGTCAAATATACTGGATAAAAACAGTCAAATACGTGAAAAAATACAAGGTCAAATACAGGGTCAAATATATGCCCAAATACTAGGTCAAATACAGGGCAGAATACAGGGTCAAATACATGGTGAAATACATGGTCAAATATAGGGTAATACACCGGTTTAAATACATGGTAAAATACAAGGTCACCTACAGGTTCAAGTTATAGGCTTAAATACAGGGTCAAATACATAGTCAAATAAAGTTTCAGGGTTAAATACAGGGTCAAATGCATAGTCAATTAAAGGGTCAAATGCAGGGTCATACACAGGGTCAAATTCAGGGTCAAATGATGCAGATGGCGAAGCTATCTGTCTACCAATGCAGGCAAACATTTGCCACACAGTCATGTGATCAATTATGCAAATTAGGTCTCCGATGTTTACTAAAGCGCTGTGTGTATTAGTCTATGTTGAGGTGTATATGTGTACATACCTGACTGAGAATGTAGGATACAGCAAGAGGTAGTCTGTTGTGTCTACGGTAAAACTGAACCATAGTGATATGTGGGCAGTATGTGTTGATGTAATAATGACACTCCTGAAGTGCTGGGTTGTCTAACGCTGCACTGGAGGAGAAGGAAGCCTGAAACGACAAACAGATACAATCAAACGGCTGCATAGCCAGGGATCACACCCAAGTTTACGATACAACCTGAGAAGCGGCAGCAGAGGGATCACCTTAAGGGGATGCTACTTTTTCAAATATCAAGTAAAAAACCACAAGGGAAACTAAATGGGTAAATTTAAACTAATTAAACTAATTATTAGCTACAAGGCAGTTAACGGTTGTATGGCTTCTCGGACTTGCACCCCTGAACAAAGATATTGAATAAAATAGGGAGACCGCCAACATAGGGCTAAATAGCTCAGTTGGTAGAGCGCCGGCACGTTTATCCGGAGGTCGTTGGTTCAAATCCTGCTCTAGTCAATTTTTCTTTGTTCAACTCTTTTCAATTTGTAACATTTAAAGCACGATATAATTGTTATTGCAAACATTGCACAAGTAGTTCAGGAATCGAGTAATTCAAGAATCGGCACTGCTAGAAGATACTAGAAAAATGTTAAAGAAGAACACCTGTGCTTACATTTTGAGGTTCTGCGATGAAATCTCTGATAGATGAAGCTGAAGCATTTAAGATTGCTTGAACCTTAAATAAGCAACAAAATTAAAATGAAATTATTTAAAACATAACAATTTGTTTTGCCCTATGTATGCCAGAAGCAATGTATTACCCTTGTGCACTGATGATGTCATCACGTTGTCATCTTGGTGGTAAAACGTTGATGAAATAACGAAATTGCACATCTATGTACGTGCAGCACACAAGATAAGATGTACGCACCGAAAAAAGTCCTTGTTCAGTAGAGCGTTAGTTAACCCTGTCATGCACCATTTATTTAGTGATAAATTGATCATTTGGACACATTAATTGTTTACTTGTTTTTTTTTGCAAATGGCGACCCCCCAAAAAACAGGTCACAATAGCACCCTCAAGAGTCCTCTTTCCCATTCTGAAAACTGTGTGGCCGTGCGATCTTTATTTTTTCTGAAGGGATTTAAACCGGTCGCTAGCGACATGTCAGCACATGAAAGAGTTAATTAATTAATTAATATTATTGTAATTATTGTAAATATTATTAATTTATATTAAAACAAAATAAATTGGGGGGGGGAAGGTTACGTATATTGGAATGTTTTGCCAAATATAAATATTATGACTACATACAGTATCTGCTTGAGAAGCGGACATCTCCAGATGCTGAATTACATCTGATACCAGTTTGGAAGCAGGAGACATTGAATTCTTGTCGCTTGGTGCCTTCAGCAAACAAAAACAAAATTTGGATTAATACCACACATATTTAAACTTCAAATTATGCATTTCTCGCCATGAAATACCACAAACATGATATTTTGATCATATCAATTTTATCAGTGACATCAAACATGTTGGCATAGTTTATCTATTGTTCATAACCACAGTTGGATGTATTGAACAGTCAGACAGTAGGAGGTTAAAGTCAAAACAAACCCAATACAACTCAATTCCATACATGACACTCATGAAAACCATCTTCTTAAAATGTACATGTCAACAAAAACGGGCGTTTCTTTAAATTCCTCACCTTGAGAATTCTGACAAATTTTTCCCTGGCTCCCTGATAGTCCCCTGCCCTCAGGCAGCTCATTCCCCATGCAGACCACACAGCAGATGTATCCAGCATACACTTGGTCGATACTTCGCTCGCCAGTGAAAGCCGTTCGGCGAGAACTAAACGGTCTCGCACTTGTCTGCAAATACAACATTGACGTGAGATCAAGACATGTAACTTTTCGTCGGCTCAGGACTATAAGGTCATTAGTGCAATTTGTATGGATTTATAAAATTGCTTTTGCATATTTTAGAGCTGCTGGTAAATGGAGTTTATTGATCAAGAGTGGTCTTCAAAGCAATTGTTTGGCAAAAAGAAAAAATTCATTGTCGACGTAAAACATTTATTTGTTGATTTTGTTTAATTATTTTCAAATGTTTTTTCGTTTGTTTTCTTTACTTTATTTAGTCAGGGTTTCATTGTGACAACGGTGTTCTCAAAAAAAATTACATCAGAAGTTCCGAAAAGTTCTGAAAAAATAATACCATGCAGAAGAACGGTAAAGAATTTTTAATATACCGACATTCAATACCGTATTTCAATTGATAAAAGTTCCTTGTATTGATGTACATGGGAGTGTAATACATCTGCTAGCATTAAACTAATAGTATTAAGAACCATCCTTACGAATGCTGTAACCTCCATTCAAGGCTCACCTTGCCGAGTCCGTATTAGATAGTTGCTGAATACTAGGTATATCAGCGCTGTTACTGCTGACAAAGAGACTAAGTAGATCAATGAAGCTTTGGTAACTGTCACACAGTTCAATGCTACTGCTGTCTCCGTCCGTCATGAACTTCAGTTTAGCATTGAACAGAAGTGTCTTCATCATACTACAAGGTGAAAACAAACATGGCAAGTTATCTTTTAAACCATAGAGACCATAGCGGCCAGAAACAGCTTGTACCAAAAGGCTTGTACCAAAAACGGCCGCAAGTTCTGACCTACTTCCACTCAACCAAAAAGGTAAAATTAAGGGTTATGTCCTGAATTGATACTTTCCAATGTTTTCCATAATAACATGGTATCTATGTTTCTAAAACACAACAAAAATGTCCGTTCATAATATTTTTTCAGACACTTTTGCAAGAAAAATATTGTGTGAAAAAATCAACAATATTTGCCTTGTCTGGGTATAAAAACATATGGTCTCTAAAAGGTTAAAGGTCCTATGAATTGGTTTCCAGTTAAAAATATAAAGGATGCAAGTGATGCAAGGATGCAAAGGATGCAAGTTTGTTCAAAATTTATATGTTTATATCACACACATAATTAAATAAATACAAAATATAAATTTATGGGTGAAACCTGTTTCCTCGAAAAGGGATAACATTGTGACGTTATCATAGGAACATGTAGTCAGTCTGAGCACGGCGATCGATACGTGTGGATGTGATAAAAACATGCAATCTTATGCAACTTTATGCGCTTAGCTTCTTTGGACAAAACTCTTGATATTTGGGTTTTGTTGTATAATAACTTCAATGCATGATGACGCGCTATCTAGCCATAGCTGTAGCTGTAGCCGCCAATTAGGATTCAGCCTCACCTTATGATCAGGTTATAGTCCACTTCAGGGTTGGGCACTCCGGGTCGGATCGGCCTCAGATACTCAGACAAGTCTCGGCATATATGTAGTATGAGGGCGCCGCAGGTTCTAGGATCACTGTGGAGATCTAGAATGGACAGGCAGACGGAAGTACTCGGTGCCTGAACAAAAAAGGAAAAATATAATTGACCAAATTCACCTGACCTCATCATCACAATAATCTTGGTTGCGCCATTTTGGGAGTCAATACACCCATGTGTACAGTGTAGTGTGCATTTTAGGGGACATGGCGTTTACATGTTAACAAGTTGACTCCCACAGTTATGAGTGTGGTAGACAGTTGCAAGGCGTGACAAAGTAAAGTATTAGTTAGTAGCTGTCCAACATTCAATCTAGTCTAGTTGGTATTAAGATTAAGATCAGAGACTGGTCAACTATTAGTTAGCTGTCCAACTCGCTCATCTAAGCTACTAGTTATTGGCAGAGTGACATCAACCACTAGTCAACTATTAGTTAGCTCTTCAACTCGCCACTTACCTGTTCATAATAGAAGTCTTCTCTGATAAACGTGTTCATGGCGTTATCCAATGTTAACTTCCACTCCATGATTTCCATATAAAGTGTTTCAGATCCTCCAGAGTGTCCACTAATCAGACTGGAGCCAGGAACGGGTGTGTGCTGTTGCCATGAGCTAGGGGAGACACGGAAGCTTGGTGATGCTCCCCGGCTGCAGGGCGACTGTCTATGACTCCCTAATAATTTAAAATATATAAAATTTCAACAAAAACTTATGTGGCATGTAGTGGCCGAACGGATAAGAATACGGGACTCAAGCTCTGGTGTTTCTGATCAGCGGAGTGTGGGTTCGAGTCCCGGTCGTGACACTTGTGTCCTTAAGCAAGACACTTAACCATTATTGCTGCATCCTTCGGATGAGACATAAAGCCGTAGGTCCTGTGTGTTGTGTAATGCTCGTAAATAAACCCATTGCACTTATCGTAAAGAGAAGGGGTTTGCCCCGGTGTTCCTGGTTTGATTGGCTGCATATTGCGCCACAGCACCCTGTAAACCATTACATGGTGCTATGTTAAGGATTAGGTCTCATACTTCAACATGTAGCTCCACAAACCTTGTAGGAAAAATACTGAGTGCTTTGAGATGCCCATCGGGTGTGATAAAGTGCTATATAAGAAATATGTATTATTACTATTATATCAATGCATTTTCAGTTTATTACTCTTGAATTTCAGATGGAAATATTTCTCTTAGGATCAGCACTAACTTGAACTTTGTATCCAATAATCAGCTCTCAGATTAAGAAACAATCTATTTTTTCTTGATAATTATCAATCATGATGTTTGTCTTCAAACTATCTAAAAAAAACATATTATAGCTTTTCTGACCTGGCTGCCTGACTTTGAGACGTTGTTCAAGAATCTGAGAAGATGAATTCCCATGCTGTGGTCTGGAAGGATGAAGAAAAAAGTCAAACAGTAACGTTGAGTTACCAATGGTGTCCTAAAGCATCACGACAAATGGCAAAGGTCGTGGGTTCGAATCCCACCCGAGTACTATGCCTAGGTTTTCTTTTTCACAGGACTTGGGAAACACATCAGTGAGGAGTAAAACACACAACATATTCTTTGTCCCCGATGTAAATTTGACATTTGTTAAAAATGCACTGTGCTTGCTGTTTATGTGGTAACTCATCAGTACCACACTTCGACAGTTTAGTTTGTTTGACGATCTCAGATTGGGCTGAGGATGGTATGTACACAACATGTCTCTTATCTACACTGGGGCTAGACCATGAAGTGCTTTCCAAGTCAACAGCAGGATTTTGTAAATAATTCTTTGTTTTATGGGTAAGCAATGCAATGCAATAAGTAATGGAGTAATATGGTCCACAACTGCTGGCACTGTGACATTCTGTTCCTTCTACAATCACCTGAAGTCAACTGTAATCCTACCTTGGCATGATGAATGCTTGATAGCATTGATCACAGACTCTGACTGGAGTGTCGCCGTAACCCTCCACCACTGCCTTCAGCTGAGAGCATCGCCAGCAGACAACACGACCACAACGACGACAATGGTGACGTCTGTTGAACTATTATAAAGAACGATCGGTTTGAGTATCTTGTTGGAAAGTGCAAAGTCTGCATGGATGTGTGTGATATCCTTGAATGCTTTGGGTCAAGGACATTTGATTGACCTTGCTGTAGGTTTGATGAAGATTTTTTGTTGAATCCTCTCAAGTCTAAGAAGTAACTAAACTAGTAAACTTGTTGGTACAACCATGTGTAAAATCTCGTTTGGGAGGAGTGTTGGCTCTGAAAAGAGCCAGTGTGGTCTCGACAGTTCGAAAAGTATACTCTGCTCGTCTTCATATGTACTATATCTGACACGGATTGTGTTTATTATTTGTACTATTTCTGACACTTTAATTCTCCTGAAGACGAGCAGAATATACTTTTCGAAACTTCAAGACTACACCAGCTCTTTTCAGAGCCAACACTTCTCCCAAAAAGAGATTTGACAAATGGTTGTACCCACAAGTTTACTATTTATAGTTACTTCTTATTTTCCACATCGTGCAAAGCTTCAAACATCACTTCCCCTCACAAGTCTGTTGAATTAAGAACTTAGCCAACATTGATAATTTGTCAAGAGCCAGTATCCGCACTTTATGTGACCCTCCATGTACATAAAAGAACAAACCAGTGAAAGTTTAAACTTCTTAGGAAGTTTACAACATCTTTGGATCATTTGTCGACGACATAAAAAAGGGGGAGCAAAATTGATTCACATTTTCAAAAATCATTAACTTTGTAAGTCTAGTGAATCTCTCTTTGAGTTGTGGTGTTTCCGAAAAGAACCAGTGGTTTAACAAGTCGGTTCTTTTCAGAACCACTACAATTCATAGAGAGATTCATGTACATGGTGTCTCCGCAAACCTCACTAGCTTGTATTCCCACCGAGCAAAGTTTCATATCTTACGCAATTTTGTGTAAAAAAACCAAACAATCAATAAAACATTGGTTTAATTTTTCTCTAAGCATCTTGTGATTGGGGTCAGACTACTCACCATGCTGAATCTCTCATCCTTGCATACCATACAGTGTGTCACCTTAGTGTCTGGTACCCAACTGTCTCTTTTCGGTGGCGAGGTGGGCAGCCCTTCTTGAATGGGAGCGATGGTTGTGCTGGTAGAGGGCGCTATACTTCCTGTAATAGAGACAGCGTCCGACACCGTAGATAATGATGACACCCTCCGTAACGATGAAGTTACACGTGGAGACTGGCCACGCAGGGAGAGACCCCGGGACACACTTTGAACTGATGGGGTGGGGCTGGGTGCTATACATATTGAGAGAAAGCATTGAATAATTTAAATATCATAAAAGGTAAGTGGACAATTTTCTAGATTAATTTCTTGAAAAGATTCAACAAAGCTTAAAAAGCAGCCAAAAAGCTGAGATCCAATAATTGTAGGAAGGAATGATTACATTCAAAATGAACTTGTTCAATTTAAATTAAGAATTATGAATTACAAATTATTGGAAAACAAAGCTTTACAATTTTTATCCCCAAAAACGGAAGTGCACTTTGGATTCTTTTCCATTCATCTGCCCTCTTTGTTCAGCCCCCAGATTGCGCAAATTTCACAGCTCAATTAAACTTGGTAGGTCGCATATTTGCTAGGGTTGTGGCCATGCCCACAAGGACTTCGCCTTCGGCTCCGTCCTTTATCGCACAAATGCGACGGCCGTTGAAGACCTCGTCGCCACTCTCTCTTATTCCCTTATTCACACATGGGGGTCAACCCACCTCTTTCACTAGGTACTGGTACAGGTATAGATTGTGACGATGGTGGGAAAGTTGGAGAGCTCACTGTAGTTAACACAGACGATACACTCATTCGACCACGACTTCTTCTGTACCCAGACGTTGGGGATGTAACACTCTGGCTTGATACAGATCGTACCGTACAATCCAGATCTGTCAAGGAAGACAAAAACCACAAGGTGGTGAGGAAAGCTGGTTCAAATATCCTCTTAAAACCTTTCTTCTGCTCCTGGTAACATTATCCAGCAAGTTGATCAATCATTCTGAAACTGTTTAACTGCACGGGTCGTGTATGGTGACACAACTGTGCTCAGAACTAACTGTGTACATGTGTACAAAAGGGACAATAGGACCCAGTTGGGTGAAAGTTCTGAGTTGGAAAGTGTGTACAAAACCAATGGGAGCTGTTGCCAAAAGTACAAACAAAAGAGGGACAATAGGAGGTCCCCGATTGCAGATGTTTACACACTTGTGTGTGTGCCTGGGTATGTATACACTTTAAAACCAGGGACCTATAACAAAAGAGGACGGTAGGGTCCCCGGTTGGGTGAAGGCTCTCACTTTCGGTACCTTATAGAGACCAAGGACAAATAAAAGGACTCCAAAGGGAAATTCTAAAGACCGGGATGCTCCACAAGGAAATTTGTGTACAAAGTCTACGGAAAACTGTTAAGTGCAGGGACAAAGGAAAGAACAAAAGAATGCTCCACAAGGATGCATTTTTCATGATGTACGTCCCCAGCTGGAAAGTGTGTAAAAAACAAATGGGAGCTGTTGCCAAAACATTATAGTACAAACAAAAGCGGGACAACATGAAGCTACAAGGAAACATTTCTTGACCACAGGTGAATATTCATAAACCAATGAATATTTATAAATAGTTAATATTCATAGATGAATATTCAAAAACAGATTGACAATTCGGAACAGCTCCAAACCTTGTGTTGGGCTCTGCACAGCAAATAGGTGAATATTCATAAACCGATGAATATTTATAAACAGTTAATATTCATAGATGAATATTCATAAACAGAGAGACAATTCTGAACAGCTTCAAACCTTGTGGTGGGCTCTGTACAGCAACAACTAGCTGTATAGCTTTCTTAGCATACTTAGCCACTAGTGCATCGCATGATGGTAGAGATAATTCACTGCCTCTGAAGTTGGTGGTTTGAAGTTCACGTCTCAAACAGTCCAGGACGGCCGAGGCATGCTCTATCTGTATCAGCAACAACATTACAGCAGTTAGAAAATAAATGGAAGTTAAAAACTCGCCTCAGTGTATAAGTAGTGTTTACAAGTACTAGCCAGAGTGTTCATTTCTGCTGTGTTAGTGTTCTATTCTTTCACCCTGGTGTTAAGGAGTATTACCCAAGTGTTACCAAAGTGTTCACGATTGTTACATTCGTGTTTGAAGATATTATAGCAATGTTCATAGCATTACCTTAGTTTTTTTTAGTGTTACCTAAGTGTTTATGAATGTTACCTAAAATGTTCATGAACAAATTCCTTCAAGGACATGAGTATTACCTGTTGTATAAGTATTATCTTAGTGTTTATGAGTGTTATCTAAGTGTTTGTGAGTGTTACCTCAGTCTTCATGAGTGTCACCTCATTGTTCATGAGTGTTTACCCAGTGTTCATCCTCATTGTTCATGAGTGTTTACCCAGTGTTCATCCTCATTGTTCATGAGTGTTTACCCAGTGTTCATCCTCAGTGCTCATGAGTGTTTACCTCAGTGTTCACGAGTGTTTACCTCAGTGTTCACGGGTGTTAACCTCAGTGTTCACGAGTGTTACCTCAGTGTTCATAAGTGTTACCTCAGTGTTCATGAGTGTATGACCTCAACGTTCATGAGTGTTTACCCAGTGATCATAAGTGTTACCTCAGTGTTCATGAGTGTTTACCTCAGTGTTTATGAGTGTTTACCCAGTGTTACCGAGTTTTCTCTAAGTGTTTATGAGTTTTCCCTCAGTGTTTATGAGTGTTTACCCAGTGTTCATGAGTGTTACCTGAGTGTTCATGATTGTTTACCCAGTGTTCATTAGTTTTACCTCAGTGTTTATGAGTGTTTATCCAGTGTTACTGAGTGTTACCTCAGTGTTCATGAGTGTTTACTCAGTGTTTATGAGTGTTACCTCAGTACTCATGCACATTACCTTGGTATTCATGAGTAGTTGTTCCAGTATCAGCATCGGTTTGGAAACAAGATCCTCACATTCGGATCTCTCTGGCTCTGGTAAACACAGCAAAGCCTGCAATGGAAAAAGATACCATGGTAATACTTCAAAATGAGTTCGTAGGGGTTGAATTTCATTAATGCTTGTAAGCACAAAAACGGCTTAGCGCAGAAATACCTTGCTAAACAAAAACAGGTTACCTGCCAAAACTACAATGTGTTTCTCATTGTTGCAACTGGTTCCTCGTTATTTTTCTGCTTAGCATACAAATTTGCCAAGAAACAGTTTGTGGTTGACAGCTTTATGAAACTGATTCAATGAAGGTATAGTACCTTGACTCCTAGACTCAAAGCATGTAGCTCCTCCATCTCCTCCATGGATATCATGTCCAGGAAATGATCCATCATGAACTGAATCAGGAACACCGTGCTGGCCAGACTAATCCGATCATCCGGACCCTCCTTGGCCAGTAGACTCTGGCAGATTTGCAGACACATCAGCTGGTCGGGGATGTGCTCTAGGATCTGGTAGAGAGATAACATACATATTCATACTCATAAATATTCATAATCGAGAGCCGAATTCTCACTGGTCCATTCACCATCACATGCCATATGCTATGTTTGCTGTTTACACTGGGTGCTGATGCACTAGACCACTCGGCTACAACACTCCACATTCTTGCAGCCACGTAATTTTTTACAAAGCGGTCAGAATGTTCGATGCAAAAATGCTTGTTGAATAAATGTTATATCTCGGCTCATACTTGTTTCGTGTACACATCCAGGCTATTCTAAGTGAGGTACGACAATTTTAAGCTATTGTAGGAGATACAACGTTTTTCGCACTGACACGTAGAAATCTTAATCGAGTATTGACAGGAGCGTGATGAGAATGGTTGATATTGTCGCTTACCTGATATGCAATTAGAGTGTTGCTGCCGTCTCTCAATAAATGCTGCAGGTGTTTCTCGTGAATTGCCTGGGAAGAAATAAAAATAAAATGCCATTTAACCCTAGCAGTGCCCTGCGTTAAATACACATCATGCCTCGCATTAAGCTGTTACTTACTACTCTATTTAAGAAACTGCAAATAGATATTCAAGAATTAATGACTTCAGTGTGCTCTGTTCTTTCTCTTGAGAATACCATTTGTGAATACCGTTTAAGAATACCATCTGAGAATACCATTTGAGAATACCAATTGAGAATACCAACTGAGAATACCATTTGAGAATACCAATTGAGAATACCGTTTGAGAATACCATTTGAGAATACCATTTGAGAATACCAATTGAGAATAACGTTTGAGAATACCGTTTGAGAATACCATTTGACAATACCATTTGAGAATACCGTTTGAGAATACCATATGAGAATCTTCAGGAGAATACAGTTTGAGAATACCATTTGAGAATACCATTTGAGAATACCATTTTAGCATACCGTTTGAGAATACCAACTGAGAATAGCGTTTGAGAATACCATTTGAGAATCTTCAAGAGAATCTTTTGGGAACTACGTAATCAGGGATTTAGTTTGACCATCACAAAACTTCAACAAAGTAAGGCCATGGGTCAGAGTCTCATCCTCCCTAAAGGAAAACTCACCCACACCTCCCAAGGTACTCAATATTACAGGATTTGAATCCGTTTATAATATTTATGAATTTTAAACAGAACTTCTTTCTTTCACTTGGTGGCTATCAAGAAGAAAGATAAGAGAACACATTCTCATCCTGACCTCTTTGAGTGCGTGGTACACGCCGTGAAGGACAGCCCATCGCTTTGCCAGATCAAAGTCCCCAGCACTCAGCATCACGTCCAGAACCTCGCTAGGGCTCTCTGCGCTGTCTGCTGCCACCCGCTGCCATTGGGTGTAAGGACTCGGTAACGCCACACAGCTGGGGTCGGTCTCCTCCTCAGAAATCAGAGTTAAGGTTTTCACCTGGGCATATTCTGTAATCTAGAAATTGAACAATATGGTTGAATTGTTATTGATTTAAATAATGATGCCTCTTACAAAAAGCCTGTTGTTGGTTTAGAGTGCATCACAAGATATGACTTTTTTTTTACTAGAAAGCCATGCAAACGCATTATTTGGGAAGGTTATAAGTAACAGAATACCCAAAGTTTTTCAATAAAATGTAAACAAAACCTCCCTTCAAATAAGGACCTCAACACTACAACATTTACATAAAGTATCAAGAAAGTCAACCTTATTGTATGTCTTCATTTGCTCCAACTTGTCACAAACAGCTTTCCTTAGGCTGGTTCCCGAAGCCGGATGTGCAACACAGTGATTCAGTAATTGCAGACACACCAAAACTGGTAGACGTGATAACAGACCAAGGGTCACACGAGAACACAAGTCCTTGTCTTGAAGGCAGAGGAGGGACCTCCAGGATTCCGAAATCAAAATATCTACCCCTCTTGGAGAAAGGTCTTCCTGTGCCGCACAGCAGAGCACAAAGTCCCGAATGATTGGCAGATCAGGCAGCCAATCAGAAGTTGAATCTGACTTGGGCAGAGCCTCGATAAGCTGTAAGGCTTCTGTCCAGTTGGAGTGTGTCACCAGGTAATCCAAGGTGAAAAACATCATTGCCTGATAATGTTCACTGTGATGGTTTGCAAGGGTGCAAGAGTGCGCGTTGCACAGTGTCATGGCAGCACTTGGGCTCTCCGGTAGGTAACTATTGGGCTCATTCTGCACTGCTTCCGCCGTTTCAACAACACTACTCATGTAGGTCTCCACATACCTATGCATTGTTGAGTATCCCATTACATGCTGCAAGACTTTAGCCATCTCAACTCTTGAGGAAGCTTTGGTGGCGTGGTACTCCCTGTCCTCCCCAAATGCCCCCTCATCAAAGACAAGGCTCTTTGGGGTTCCCATGGGACTGGTCAGGCTACCACTGCTTTCAAAAGACTTCTTCAGAGCGAACCTGTCCGGTCTCTCATCGACAGCCACGCTGATGAGGCCGGCTAGCGACGCCACGAGTTTGGACTTGGAGTGAAGGTAGGCCATGGTGGACTCAGTCATGCTGAATGTAGGATCAGGAAGACTTTTGAGCGGCCTGACGCTCGGAAGGTTTTCCGGCTGTGAAGAACTCCGCTTGTGCTTGAGGGTTGGACGCGTGCTGAGTGTAGACGTAGAGTGGTAACCAAACTTGTAACTGTATGAGAAATCATAGGGTTCAATTCTGACTGTGAATCGGAAGGAGCGGCCTCTGTTAAGCGGTGGTCTGTCAGCCGGACCTAGGATAAAAATAAACAAATGACAAATATTTGTTGACTATTCCCCTTCACTAAAACAACACTCTATGCCCATAATATCATACATATTGGATGCTTACGAGTGTATTGTCGCCAAATATACTCAAGAGGTTAAATCTGGACTATTCCATTGCATGAGGCGATTTATGTAAAAGCCAGATTTCACTGAGTGATTATATTCTGCGACAATGCACAAACAAAATGCATTCATTATTTGTTTTTTTAACTAACAAATAGATCCTTGTCATTTGAAGTTTTTTCACAGTAATTACAAAATAGACACAGAGACTCATCTACCCCACATTCTTAATAAAGAATTAAAGAATAAATAATAATAATGATAATACTGAGTTCTTATATAGCGCTTTATCACACCCGATGGGTTTGTTTTTAAGTATGAGACCTATTCCTTTACATAGCACCATGTAATGGTTTACAAGGTGCTGTGGCACAATATGCAGCCAATCAAACCAGGAACACCGGGGTGAACCCCTTCACTTAACGATAAGTGCACTTGGTTCTTTTACGTGCATTACACAACACACGGGACCTACGTCCAATCCGAAGAATGCAGCAATAATGGTCAAATGTCTTGCTTAAGGACACACATGTCACGACCGGGACTGGAACCCACACTCTGCTGATCAACAACACCAGAGCTTGAGTCCGCAGTTCTTATCCGCTCTGCTACGACACGCCACTTAAGTATTTCTGTATAAATAATTGAATAGATTGTGTACATACCACCAGACGAGGGTGCCTTTTCCTCCAGCTGAATGTGTCCAGGTGAACAACTCAGTACATAACTCTCCAATTTCTCTCCCATGTGTTTGGACATATGAGGGGCCACCACATTAAGAAGCCCACCGTAGATATGGCCCTGCTCAATGTCTATATCCAGACTCTTCCCAGTGAAGTCCTTACGGAACCAGTCTAGTTGTTTAGGTATCGTAACCTACGATGAAATTTTGCAAAGAGAGAACAAAAAAGTACTTTTATGTCAATATAGTGTATGGAATGTACTCTGTCTAGTGCACCGAAGTCAAGTTCTGGGGCCAACGTCATTGCGCTGCGTAACTGTAAGCAAGTTTTTGTGCTAACTATAGCAGAAAATTTGCTTAGGCGTAAGCGTATTTCACGGGTTTCCGCGAGTTCACCATGGATTTGCATTATTGGGTCATTTGTTTGCTTATAGTAAGCACAGGAAGCTTAGCATGCCTTTTCCAGTTCTTACAGTTAGCAGCTCTATGAAATGGAAATCGCACAGTAAGCACAAATTGGCCGCTAAGCAGCTCTATGAAATTTGCCCCTGGTAGGCAGGGTGTGGATTAGTATCCTAGTTATGACATTCGAGTTCTTTTGTTTAGAGACACTATAATTGCTTCTCTTCACCCAGGGGATACCTGTGAGGGAAGAGATTGTTCTTGTGATTGATTTATCTTGGTGCGCTTCATACTTGGCAAAACAGGCTGTATACTCCACAGGGAGTTGAGATGGTTTAAGGAATGAAATAACTGACCTAGTAATAATGTTCATGCACCATGAGCGAATTGGCAGATAACGGCAATGTACAAAAATGTGCATTACCATTACGTAAACACGTTCCAGATACAAAAAAAATATTAGGGCAAAAAACACTTACTTTGAGTTTCTCTTCATCTATTATGACATAATTCTCCAGGAATCGCTGCATTGCAACTTCCAGTTGTCCCTCAACGTCTTCCAATCTCAAAACCTAATAACAATAAAGGAGGGCAAACTATGATTGGTCTTCTTATTCAACTAATTCAATTTTCCCCAAGGTCTGAAGATGACGTTCTCCAATATAATGTGACCACCAAATTGAATGACGTTTTCACAGATTGGCTGTACGGTGTGTCTTTTGAAAAACCAGAGGATGGGAATGAAATTACTCTTCCCAAAACCAATAACAGGGAATGATGTATTAGCACTTTATAGTATCCCTCAAGATTTGTTTGCAAATGTCCTTAGTACAAAACGTCCTTACAGAATGTTGATCAAACTACTCTACCTCCAAGATTGGTGATACTTGGCATCCACTTGAGATGACGAACAGCAAACGGGTTTCAGCTGGCGGTAGATACTTATGCCATGGGTCACTCGGACTTAATGCTTCAAAAATAGAAAGCACAGATAGACTAAACATTAACCCTCCTACTATTGGTAACATATTCAAGCAATTTGACCAACCATTTGAAACCATTCAACTGTATGGGTTTTGTAAGGTAGCACAACTGCACACAGGAGTATACTGTGTACATGTGTGTATGGTGTAGTTGCATTTACCCCATGATATTACATATATTAGGCTGGCATAGTTTATATATCACAGTGGATGATATTGAATGGTCAAACAGTAGGAGGGTTGACTGTGTTCCGTTTAGATGCATTCACCATAAGATATCTTATTAATAATAATAATAATAATAATAATAGTGGCTTCTTATATAGCGCTCATATCCGTCACTCAGTGACGCTCAAGGCACTTCATCATTCAGTATTTTTCTGCAAGGTATTGTGAAGCAACGTTTTTGAAGGATGAGACCAATTCCTTTACATGGCACCATGTAATAATAATAATAATGCAGTTCTTATATAGCGCTTTATACTCCCGAAGGGTGTCTCAAAGCGCTCAGTATTTTTCCTACAAGGTAAGTGGAGTTATGTAATGGCAGGCTGCAGGCTGACATAGTTTATCTATCATTCACAGCCACAGTGGATGATATTGAATGATCAGACAGTAGGAGGGTTGACTGTGTACTGTGTAGTGTAGATGGATATGATATTATATTGCAGGCTGGCATAGTTTATATATCGTTCAAAAGCCACAATGGATGATATTGATTGGTCAAAGAGTAGGAGGGTCAAACAAAGTGCAATAGATTTTTATTTACAATCAACACATATGTAGGTTTAACTACTGGTATCTTGAGAAAAACTCCTTTTTTAAGGGAAACGTTAACATGACTCTATATATAATGAGATTTGGGGGAGATGGGCCTTTATGTTCATCTTTTTATTTATCATCTAAAAATGTTTTTGTTGATTAGAGTTGCTAAAGGATGCATTACTTTAATGACTAATATTTAAAACATTTTCGAAAATATTGACAATCTGCATGGGAGGTGTGGGAATCTATTAGGGATTAAGATGAGTTGTATTTGTACCATGTAATCTGTGCTGGAGTAGATTGTTGAAACAAGATGGTGGATGGAGACCTGCTCGAAGAATGATGTAACGAAGCTCGAAGGCACTGCAACAATCAATACAGAACGTTTGAGAAATCCCTAAAATGGTATTACATGTACTTTTAAAAATGCTTAGTGCAGACGAAGCTGGTCATCTCACCCCCTAGAAAGCTCGCCCCCAACAATGTCACCCCCAACAATGTCAGTTCAATGTCAATTCAATTCAATTCAATTAAATTTATATTGTCCATAAAATGGAAGTTTGCTTAGTCGAACATGCTCATAACATTAAAAATATGTTTAACGACAGAATTACAAATTATGCTGAAGAGTTTTAACACTAAATAAAAACTAAAAAACGTATTTACACAAGAGCACATCCAAAAAATAATTACTTCATAAACAAACAAGAAAGAAAACTACGGGTGGATTTATCCAGCCAAACCATTGACCCTAAAAACCTCTAACCCCCCCCCCCCAACTGACCCTACAAACCTCTACTGACCCTAAAAATCACAGGTTAAAACCTAGCTCTACTAAACTTTTCTTTGTTGAACCCAAAACTCCTTCAAAAACATTTAACATTTTGGATGGACCCTAATATGCCTACTCACGTTACTCTGCCTAGCTGACCAATGCAATACGCCATCTTGTTTAAATACATGATACGATCGCTGATCTGCCTACTGCTGGTGCCTGGTAGGATGACCTCGTCTTCAAAACGGAGTCTCTCTGTCAGTGAACTGTGCCTCGTGTGACCAGATGTCTGCCGCATAACATCCTATATAAACAACAGGGAAGGTTATATTCTGCATACTCCAAAGTTAGGTCAATATGTAATTGAAAATATGAGGAACGAGGCTTCAAATAAATGCTGCCAGTTGTGGCAGAAACATGAGAAAAACACCTGGAAATGAGATACTAGTGAGGTGATAAAAGGTGGCATGAGCCAGTATGAGGTACTCACCTTGAAGATAGCTGACTGTGAGTTCACAGAAATTGTTAGAAGCAAACATAATGTACTCATATTGAAGATGAGCTGCTGGTAGACAGATAAGTGGCATGAGCAAGCATGAGGCACTCACCAGGAGATGAGGTACTTGTAAGGTGACAAAAGGTGGCATGTGCCAATACGAAGTACTCACCTGGAGACAAGGTGCTTGCGAGGTGACAGAAGGCGACATGAGAAAAAATGAGGTACTCACCACGAGGGGAGGTGCTTGTGAGTTGACAAAAGGCGACATGAGCAAAAATGAGGTACTCATCTCGAGGGGTTGGTGCTTGTGAGTTGACAGAAGGCGACATGAGCAAAAATGAGGTACTCATCTCAAGGGGAGGTGCTTGTGAGTTGACAGAAGGCGGCATGAGCAAGTATGAGGCACTCACCTGAATATGAGATGCTTGTGAGGTGACAGAAAAATGGCATGAGCAAGATGAGGTACTAACCTTAGAGATGATGTGCTTGTGAGTTGACAGAAGGCGGCATGAGCAAGCATGAGGTACTCACCTCAATACGAGATGCTTGTGAGGTGATAGAAAAATGACAAGAGCAAGCCTGAGGTACTAATCTTAGAGATGATGTGCTTGTGAAATGACAGGTGGCATGAGGCAAACATGAGGTACTTACCTTAGAGATGATGTACTTGTAAGGTGACAGAAAGTGGCAAGAGCCAAACATGAGGTACTTTACCTTAGAGATGATGTGCTTGTAAGGTGACAGAAGTGGCATGTGCCAACATGAGGTACTCAGCAATAGAGATGAGGTGCCTGTGAGCTGAGAGAAGATGATATGTGCCAAAATGAGGTACTCACCCTGGAAATGAGCTGCTGGTAGATGTGATAGAGGGAGGCATGAGCCAACATGAGGTTCATCACATTTGCAAAGAAACACAGCTTCTGATTGGCAGTCTCTAGCAGGTCAAGATCAACATAAGACAGCTCTCTGGTTGCCTCCGAGATGTCCAGGAAGTCTTGACAACAGCAGGCTAGCATGCTTGCCCGCAGGTCAAACACTTTGCTGTGGTTGGAGGTTGTAGCATGAGCTGAAAAAAAAGAGATGCAACGAAACTGATTTTGAAATTTGCTCCAACCCAACAAAATGATTTCACAATTCACTAATAAATAAAAACGACAGAACCATTGCACAATGGTAGAACAAAGAGGAGTCTTTGATTTACCGAGTTGAGAAAGATGTGTTTGTGAGCGTGTCTACCCGTGGACACCCGAGTACTTTAGCCATAGGGATCTGGGTGGTGTGACAGTCAGAGCACGTCATTGGTTTGCTTTTGTGCACAAAACCAGTAGGGACCTATTTTGAAGACTAGGGTGCTCCACAGGGAATTTGGGGTACAAAGTACATGTGAGGATGTTAAGTACAGGGACAAAGGAAAGATCAAAAGATGTCTCCACAGGAATGTAAAAAATAGAATTTGTGTGTGTGTGGGTAGGTATCCACATTCAAACCGTGGACCTATAACAAAAGGGATAATAGGTCCACGGTTGCTATCACAAAGGAAATCATTGTGGTCCACGGTTGCTAACACAAAGAGTTGAACAAAGGAGGGTCCACGATTGCCGGTGTTTACACACGTGTGTGTGTGTGTATCCACATTCAAACTGTGGACCCATAACAAAAGGGACAATAGGTCCACAGTTGCTATCACAAAGGAAAACATTGTGGTCCACGGTTGCTATCACTAAGAGTTGAACAAAGGAGGGGCCACAATTGCCGATGTTTACACACGTGTGTGTGAGTGTGTAACCATAAATTATCAAAAGAACAACATGAAAGATCTGTTGTACTCTTCTCATACTTTTCATCAGAGTGATCATTCTGGAGAGAAGTTCCTCTGCAACAACCGTAGGATGTCGAGGCTCTTGTATCCATCTAGTCTCTTCTCCAGGATCATTTAGGATAACATGTCCGGATGGTCTGGAAGGGATGCTTTGTGATCTGGGCCTTCTAGTCTCCTTGATGTTCATTGAGATGGTTGGGCAACAGCTCCGAACGATGACATGAACGAGGTTGAGCTTGAGTTGGTCAGCAACACCTTCCAGCCTGGCAGAGAGGAGTACACACAATATTTGCCTTATTCATAAACCAGAGAGGGGCTCTAAGGTCCAATTCAATTGAGTGATCCACTCATTTTCCAATAGATAGAGTCCTCATGAAAGTGGGGGACAAAATTACAAGTCTCTAACCTCACGTTCAAACAGTGTGAAATGCCATTGTATTTAACACCCTTCAAGAGCAAATGTTGTCAACATCCGACAACATCTAATGATGTCACATTTGAGATAATTATTTGAGCTGGTACATTTTTGTACAGGAATTTTTTTTTATCAAAATCAAAACATTGAATTTGACCTTTTGACTAACGCAAAAATTCCTCTTTAAATTTGATATCCAATGATGTCATGCTTCAAATCTCGCTCTGAAAGAGTATCAAATAAAATGACCTTTTTTCACAATTTTAACTGTAAACACAATAATCTGTGACAATGCACTCATACACATCCAATATTTGTTAAGTATTTTTTATCTCTTAACGGATATAATTTCTACAAATCAATCCAGAATGACAACCTTGCGGGAGGGATCTGGTTCTGGAACATGAGTTTGCCAAGAACGAAGGTAGGACTTTCCTCCAAGACACAGAATGGGTTGACAGCCTTCACACCACCACTATGCAAAGGCTGCTCATGGCCTGAAAGACAACAACATAGGGACGTTAATTCTTTTGACTACACGTATTGTCTCATTTTGAAAAGAGCCGGTTGGCTTGCTTTAGTCATCATCAGGAGACTGTATCTATTCAAACCCTCTATCTATTAACATTTTTCTGGTAATTTGACCGATTATTTGAAACCACCTGCACGGGTTAACTGTGTTTACTGTGTAGCTGGCATAGTTCATCTATCATTCAAAACCACAGTGGATGATATTTAATGATCAGACAGTAGGAGGGTTGAGTGTGAACTGTGTAGATGCCTTAAACACATGATACAGGTATCACATTGTAGGCGGCATAGTTAATCTATCAGTCAAAACCTACAGTGGATGATATTTAATGGTCAGACAGTAGGAGGGTTGACTGTGTACTGTGTAGATGCATTCAGCACATGATATCACATTGTAGGCTGGCATACATGTAGTTAATCTATCATTCAAAACCACAGTGGATGATATTAAATAGTAAGACAGTAGGAGGGTTGACTGTGTACTGTGTAGACGCCTTCACCACATGATATCACATTGCAGGCTGGCATAGTTCATCTATCATTCAAAACCACTGTAGGATATAAGTCTGAGGAATTCAAGTTTAATCGGTCACTTGTGGCTTAGCAAGTTATTGTGCCAGACATCTCTTATTTAACTCACAAATGGCTTAATGTTACATGTATATAGACCCCTTGCATATGATGTCACAAGACCGAACAACGCCCTCACTGAGAGTTGTGCGCGGCGAGTACACATTGTTTGGCCTCAGCAATGGCGGTCCATGTAAGGGGAATATTGGTTAGACATACCTGGATGCCAGTCCTTTGCTTCTACAAGTAACGACGACAGCACACTGACATGACTGTACAGACTCATCAAGTAGTTACTAAACGCCATACTTTGGTCTGTATCTGCAGCGGCTAGCAACCCAGCCAGGGAGTAACACGAGTTTCCGCTCTTATCAAACGTTTGCAGCAGATGCCTCATGGCCTGGTGCACAATGGATTGTCCCTTGTTTGCAGAGCTCAAGCTGGCGTCCAGGTCGTTGGAAGTTTCAGGAAAAAACGTTACCTGTCGTTTGCTGTCGGTCTTAATAGCTCTGCTGAACCCCATTACGGCCTTCCTGTGCTCCAGGATGGTATTGATCTGCGCCCGGAGCGTGACAGCATCTAATGGCCTTGTGGCTTGCAGGAGAGCATCACTGGCGCTACGCTGATAAAACTCTTCCAGAATGTCTTGACGAATGAGGGCAGTCGATTCGGCAGATATTGGTGCTATTAGATTAGTGATCTGATGCACAAAGGGCAAGACGCCTACCAGGAGTTGCAGTGGGTCCAGCTTGGTGGCCGACTGTGGAGGCGAACGAGCCTTGTACGACTGATCATACTCCCCAAGACTGTGCAGTCCAAGTTGTAAGCGTCCCTTGGCGACATCCAGTAAGTCCGTGCTGGCCTTCCAGGATTTGCAGGCTGTGCATGCTAAATCGAAGATCACCACCCCGGCTACGTTTAACATCTGGATGCTCTTCAGCATCGTGGCCACACTGGAGTGCTTCTCATGTTGATCTGAATTGACGAGCGGCGTCGTTGGCAATAAGGGAAGGTGTGACGTTGCCAAGAGGTCATCGACGACACCGGAAACAGACAATGACGCTGTCCCAGATGCGGCTATTTTCCCGATGGAGGATGACGACGATAGTCTAGGCTTTGGTGCTGCTGTGGTGGAGGTCATTTTGAAAACTTTGGTATCAAGACTTTGGAGTCGTCTCACTGTGTTCTCCCAGTGTTCGGCAAAGTAAACCTCAGAAACTTCCGTCTTATCTTCAAGTTCAAACATCTTCACCACCTACAGGTGAAACAAAGTGGTATTTAAAGATCGTCATAGAATTAGTATTTTTATCTGATGGAGCTTCCATGTGAAAAGAAATGAAGTTAAATGAGCAATAAAACAATCATAATAGAAATTTGTTCATGCCCACACAGATGACTTGCAAAAGATTCCATTCAAAGATGTGAACAACTTTCTGCCTCTTGGATTGCTGTGTGGGTCTTTTGTGTGTGGGACAGGGTAGAGCAACACAAGTGTATGTGCTACCCAAGTGGACGTCATTGATGGCCAGTTGCTGTGGTAGCTGTGGCCTAACCCTTACAGATATGGCATACATGTAACTCCTCCCATATCCTCTTCTTCTATTTCACTCTACACCAAATTGTTGAGACTTATTAAACTGGATTGGAATGCCTGAACCTGTGATAAGCACTTGTTGTTTGGGCCTACTGGCCCCAGCCCTTCGGAATCCTTCACTTTGGCAATCGGATAAAGAAGGATTTGAGACTGTCACACCCTACACTCCCCAGGGCCCAATCCATAGAGCTGCTTTAGCACAAAAATTTGCTAAGCACCAAACAATTTTGCTTACTGGAAAAGGGTTACCAGCCAAAATACCATGTTATGTGCACAGTTTGTGACTGGTTCCCTGCTTATTTTTGCTAAGCAGAAATTTTGTAAGTAACATTTTCTGCTTAGGCAGCTCTATGAAATTGGGCCCTGGTCGCTACACCCCTGGTTCAGATGTCTTGATTTCTAAGACAGATACCTGAAGGGCCTGTGCATAGCTCCCTCTATGTAAACACATTCTAAGAAGAGTGTCTTGAGACGACAGCATACGGGCGACCACCCCTCGTTCACTAGACGACAGTTTGGCATCTGACCTCCGGCGTCTTCGCCTTCTTTTCCGTCGCTGTTTAGCACTGCCGTTACTGCCCTCTTTAAGAAGAAATGATGAACAGATATCTTCAACAGATATTTACATTTTTTTCCGTAAAAGTTTTGTCAACTGAAGTTGAAGACTTCAAAATCTCTACCTGAATCTTGAGGGTTGCAGTAACACCATGTACATGTACATGAAATAGCTTTCTTCGAGTTGTGGTGGTTCTGAAAAAAAATGGTGGTGTAACACTAGTTGTTACACTACCGGTTCTTTTCAGAACCATCGTAACTCTTAGAGAGATGCGGATGTACATGGTGTTATCGCATACCCCACTAGACTGTATCTCCACCATGCCAAGTTTCCAATCACACACTACCTGATGTACAAAATTCCCAGTAAAAAAAAGGTTAAAACTAACAATTTCATCCATCGAAGTTTGGAAAGAATAACATTTCTGAAATTGCATGTTTGAGTTTACTGCACTGCTGAATTTATAAAAATTAACAATCTTTCACAAGTCAGTTTCCAAATATCTTTAATTGGAGGCTCAGAAATTGGTGCAATGGTGTTCTGTGCTTTGAAAATCATACTAGCGTGTTTAATACTTATCTTAACTCAAATTAAAAGAACAAAATTAAAAGAAACAAGGCCACTTCTTGATTGAGTGTCTACAGATCTCATTATGCGTGCAGCTAGTCTAAGGTCATTTTCGAAACCACTGCCTCTGACTGAGGCTCTGAGGTTAGGCTTCAGCCAGAGGTGAAGCCTCAGCAGGATGTGAGGCCTCAGTAGGATGTGAGGCCTCAGTAGGATGTGAGGCCTCAGTAGGATGTGAGGCCTCAGCCAGAGGTGAAGCCTCAGCAGGATGTGAGGCCTCAGTAGGATGTGAGGCCTCAGCAGGATGTGAGGCCTCAGTAGGATGTGAGGCCTCAGCCGGAGGTGAAGCCTCAGCCAGAAGTTAAGCCTCAGCAGGATGTGAGGCCTCAGCAGGGTGTGAGGCCTCAGCCGAAGGTGAAGCCTCAGCCAGAGGTTAAGCCTCAGCAGGATGTGAGGCCTCAGCCGGAGGTGAGGCCTCAGCCGGAGGTGAAGCCTCAGCCGTGGTTTTGATAAGGGCCTTATACTGGATCAAAGGTAATGGTTGAATTCATAGTAGTGTTCAGAAAAGGCAAAACAAAACAGCATTTGTGCAACACATTCTTCCTCTGAAAACTGTGGTCCATGCATGATATAGTAGCAAGAGTGAAATAATAATGCAGAGATTCCACATTTACACAATTACATTTTTACAATACATTACACAAACTGAAAATTTTTCTTGAATGGTGCAGGACTTGTTAGGGTGTGGAGTTAAAAGGCCAAAGTGGTAAAACTACTGGACTCTGGCCAGTGGTCAAGTGGGAATTCAGGCCTTGAGCCTAAGCTTTTCGTAAAGTAGCCTACCGCGCTAGTAAACTGTGCGTTTTTCCTGCTACAGGAAGTTTTAGTAACCCATATCTTTCTGATGTATTAGCAGTAGTGATCACAACCAGGGTAATGGTCAAATGAAGTTACATTCACACACTCAAAATAAATAGGCCTAACACATTTTCTAAGCATATTCACATCTGAAAAGGAAGAAATATGAACATTATACACAAGTAGGTTGCGCAGTTTTAAGTAGCCCACAGGGCAAGTTAAGAAGTGGTGTTACTAGCCCACAGCAGTTTTTTTTAAACAATGTACGCCTGGCTAGTGTTAAGGATGAACCCTGACAATACACCCTAAATCAAACAAATGAGTAAAGCATTCCTCTTCCATGACACCTTCCATGACAGTAATAGGGTTTGAATAAAAGCATGAAGCATGATAATCTGACAGTCTGGAAGAAACAAAGAAGCAAGCGATGTTTTGAACAGTCTAAGCCAATGAGTATGAGAATGAGATGAGTATTTTCTCTCATTTACATGTATTTTCACATTTGCATGAGAACCTGACCTGCTGACAACATGGCAGTGTTGCACTTGGCTGAATGTGATCTGTAATACAAGCCTGATGAACTGCGTCTCATATAACCTGTAGTTTGCAAAATTTCATTTTAAAACATGTTTAAATTGTTTTACGTCAGGTAATCTAAACTTCCAAGGTGTTCAAACTAGTTCCACAGGCGAAGCTCCAATAGCAAGGGGAAGCTGCTATCGACTGTCCACTTGAAATTAACCATGTTGTATTTGTTTTACTGGATACCTCATACTTCTCTAGTTTGGCATCATTGAGCTTGGGAAAATGGGGATTGACGTTTGCATGTGCCGCCATTTTTTCATGTGTATGTAGCTAGGGCAATGTTTGCGCGTGTGTACTACACTCGTGCCCGTGCAACAGTTCCACGAATGTTTCATAAAGCGCATGCGTAGTAGACTGCAACAGCCAGTTGCACCTAATGCGACAGTCTACTACGCATGCATATTGACCCTGTGCATGATTACTGGCGCATGCCTGATAAACAGCA
Organism: Plazaster borealis; assembly: GCA_021014325.1. NCBI lineage: Eukaryota > Metazoa > Echinodermata > Asteroidea > Forcipulatida > Labidiasteridae > Plazaster > Plazaster borealis. Next base: position 10,933,398 of record CM037472.1, read on the forward strand.
AAACTAGCATCTGGTCCACGTGATCGTGAATTGATCAGTGAGAATTCGGCTCTCGATCACGAATATGTATGAGGTATAGTGATAACGTCTATTCAACATGTTTTTGACCCAAACTTGATGTACTTTTTTAATGTAGTTTTTCAAAAACTGTACTCGACACAGTATGTTCCTTTCATAGAAGCATTAACATCAAATGATTATGGTTTTGTCTGCTCAGGACTACAGTATAAGGTCATGAGTGCAATTTGTTCGGGCTTCATAAAATTGCTTTTGTATATTTTGGAGCTCCCGGTAAATGGGGTTTATTGATCAAGAGTGGTCTTCATAGTTGTTTGGCATAAAGAGACATTTATTTTATAAGTAAAACATTTATTTGCTGATTTCATATATATTTATTCAAATTTATACGCATTTTTAATTTAATGACCTTAATTGATCCTTTAGAATATACATGAATGCAATGAATGACCTTATGGCACTGAGCCGACGGTTTGTGGTAACACAACATGTAAAAAGATTTGAACATAGTTGACAAGACCAGCTGAAAGGTGGTCAAAAAATACATGCACATTTAACACTTTTTAATATGGCGCGCTGCTCACAGTGGCTCGGTAAATAACACCTGGCACCCACAAGCCACTGAGAATATTTTGTTCTGTGTGAATACGCTTCCTTCACCACAGATGCACATTAAATTCTGCAGGTTGAAAGAGTTATCGGATGATTATACAGGATTGGTAAGGATAGAAAAAAATCATTGTTTAATTTTAGTCTGAAAGCTTACTGATTATGAAGTTCATACTAGAACCATTTTTTTTCTGTGAAATATTTCCCTCTGAAATGAAGTCATATTCGAGACAACTGTATCTGAAAACCTAAACAAACGCAACAGCTGATTTCGGTTGTTACAACCAACATTAAGGACAATGTGTTTACATACATGCTGAAAATTGTGCATGGTTTTTCCACTATTTTCTCCTTACTCACACAACGTATTAAGCCCAAATTTTCAGAGGTTTGTTATTTCATGTATATGGTTGATCACACAAAACATGAACACTGTCTGCGACTATTTTGTCAGCTCTACCAATCCTGTATAATACCTTTAAAAAACATGACTTGTATGAGCTGATAAACCCACATGAAATTTAATTGACATTACCTGAAGCGCTGCGGCTGCGACTGTCATGACGATGCTTCACTTTCTTGCCCTGCTTCTTGTCCTCTTTACTGTCGTCCTTTTCTCTATGTAAACCAGATGTGTACAGCCCATCATCACTACTGCTGTCTCCATGCTTCTTACTGCCACCGGACGACCGTTGCGCTGCGCTCTGAGAGTTTGTTGCTTGGAAAACGAGCTGATAGCGCCACCAAGCTTCGTTGATTCGCTGCGTCAGCTGAGAGATGCGTTGCGCCATGGATGGCGTCGATACAGAGCAGTGCATATACTTCATAAGACTCCCGCCGGCTTCTTGGAGGACCCCGACAGATGCGGAAGGTCCAGCCAGGGAGTACCTAGCCTCGGAGAGATCGGCGAGGCAATCCTTGAGCATACTCAACAGCGCATCGATGATGTCTTCGCCGGCCACGAAACCAATCATGGTACCCCCTCCACTGTTAACGCTGTGCAGGCTGTGTGTCTCTGAGGTGTTGGATTTCTTGGCAACCATCGATCCAGAGCTTGTTCTATCTCTCTTCTCTTCATTCATCACAGTTTCTAAAAAACCAGCGCTTGCTGATTCTACGATTGTCTCTTCTTGTTTGAGTCTTGGAAGCTTGGCATCACCCGCTGACTGAATAACACGCGGGCGGGCTGCTATTTCAAAGGAAACATCGTCATTTTTAGGGGTTATGCTTTCGATACTGGTGACGCTTCTGTTCTGCCACTCCTCGTCAACAATCCCTTCCTCTCCACCGCTGTCAGATATTACTGCCTTCCCGACAAAGACGTCCTCACTACGTACAAACAGCAGAGAGAAGACATTCTCAAGGATCTCCACTCTGTACGTCAAGGGGTACAGGAGAGAGAGCTGGTGCCTGGCTTCCTGAAGATGCCGTACGACACTCCTGTCCCATGAGTCTTCGTGGTCGGTATCCACGCACCGATTATCAGAATCTGGCCTGTCCTTGCTAGCGGAAGTAGCAGCACGTTGGTTTGGCTGTACCGGGGTACCATCCACAGTACCTGGTGCTTGATCACCAGTCGTTGATGCTGTCAAACCTTCCCTGGACAAACCTTGCTTGTTTGTCTTCGGGCTTACTGATGGTTTCTTACACTGTGTGCTATTTGAGAGTGCAGTCATGCAGTTCTTAATGGACAGGAAGCTACGGTAGATAGCAATGTCCCTCTCCTGTTCGACAGACATCTCCCATGGCTCCTCAAAATGAACGCTCTTCCCACCAGATTTGTTACTTTCCTTGGAAGATTTGGTTTCTGAGGTAAAAATCAATCACACGCAAAGTCATCAATATTGAAAATTATTTTGAACAACAGGGTCTCTGTACAACATCAAACTATTGGGAATTTGAATTTGTTTAATGCACTTATCATGTAGGAAGGTATGCTTGTAGGCAAAAATCATGTAACAAAAATCTCTTCTTAATTTTTGAACGAACAAATTTGGGGTTTTACTTGAAAAATATATTCTTCAAAGAAGTGTTGCTCTGGTAAGGAACTGATGGTGTGGACGGAAATAGTCAGAGTAAGAATATCCTGACCGCTGGAACCAACAAAAACTGTTTTAATGGCCTGACTTTTCGACCCTAGCAAATCTTGTTCGGAGGCTAAATCGAGAAAGACTCTGCTTGGGCCAAAACGTCAAGCCATTTACTATTTTTTGCAATTATCCCATAGGTCATTTCAGTTCGCAACAACAAATTCTATTTTCCAACTGCATTTTTGTTAACTTTTTTTTGATGGAAGGTTTACGGGTTTTGAGGCATTGCATGAAGGGCTTCCAACGTATATTCAGCTGGGGTAACACCACGTCATGCGTGTGTATACATCTACTTTGCTGTGTAGATTTGTTCTTGAGAACTTGTCTTTCTATTTATTCTACTCTGCGGCAGTAGCATAAATAGCAACACTAGTTCTCAGGAACAGATCTACACAGTAGATAAATACACATGGCGTTACCGCAAACTGAATATACATAGATGGAAGGTTGATTGGAACTATGGCCTTGTACAAGTCAAGCAACTTTGACAACAGCTGTGGCTGCTGGCAGAAGCGTAATTTTGTACGAATAGGCCTCTTCAGCGGACTAGCCACAGCCACTCCCGAAGCCGTCAGTTCAGACATGGCCTAAGATTGGTGGCCGCATGGAACTAAGGCAAATGCTGAAGCTGCTATGGGCATATTGGTGCAAGCCACTTGGTCCCTGAAAGGTTATAAAGCTGTCACTTAGTTAAGATCTCTTGATAGGGTAGAGGTTTTTTTTACCGAGTTGTGGTTTCTTGCTCAGGATGTCGAAGACTTCTGCAGTATCGAGCTGGGTGAGGTTTATGGCGTGGTCTAGCATGTGGAGAACAGATCGAGAATCCAGACTGTGAAACATCTCATTCACTTTAGGATCAAACGCTAGATCTGCACCGCTGGCAACTAGCAAGGGCCTGCAGTCAAATTCATAAATGATGTAAAATATTATTTGTGTCACCCATACATTTGTATTAAGCACTGTAGGCCTATACTCAGTACTTTCCCAGAGTCCTGAGAAACAAATTCACCGTAGGCATATTACTCGGGTGGGATTCAATCCCACGACCTTTTGCCATTGAATGGTCAAACAGTAGGAGGGTTTTTCAAAACAAAGAATATACGAAACCCCAAACTTCTTCTTACTTTGTTTTCTCCAGACACCATTGAACCAACTGCACCTGGTGGGTCAGTTTGCCGCACGCCTGATCAAGAAGTGGCTCATTCACAATGGTAGCCTAGTGGTGCAGATAGAAAACAAAAAAACAATGGATTTGCATGAAGTAAGTTTCTTTTGAGGTGACCTCCCTAACTGTACGATTTGAAGCTTGCATGGTGTTGATAGTGGGAATTATACTAGCTTGTTAAAGACAACTATGTAATGATCTCTTCTTGAAAGAAGTATTGGTTCTGAGAACCCACTTTCTAGAGCAAATGTTTTTACCACAAAACCACCTTGCATTCCCTTGACTATCATTGAGCATAAATTTTTTTTTGTCATTCAAACCAAATATCTGTTCCAACCATTTCAACCCAGTTCTTACTTTACTGGGCTCATGTAGAGCATCTAATAGCTTATTGGCACTGTCACAGCTGTATACGTAGTTCCAACCGAGGAGTAGGACCAGTGGCTTCAGAGGTGCAAACTCATCTGGTGACAGGAGGGTGACCAACTCATCGTACATGCCGTCTCGAATGAACGACAAGCTTGTATCCTGAAAATAAAAGAAAAAACAGTAATAGTTGAAACCAATTTTTGTAAAACTTTGTCTCTAGACACAAGGGCCCAATTTCATAGAGCTGCTTAAGCACAAAAAGTAGCTCAGCAGAACAAACTTATGCTTACCAGAATAAGGTTACCAGTCAAAATACCATGTCACATACACAATCTGTGACTGGTATCCTGTATTTTCTGCTTGAGCAGCTCTATGAAATTGACCAAGGTTGAAAACCTTATCTCTTCCAACAGTGGCCCAAATTCCATTGCAGTTGAGCACAGCTGGTGGCTTCTCCAGTTTACCACTCTCATTGAAGCACATTGAGCTATGGCTCTACTCTTTACATCAGCATGTGTGTGCCTCAAAATGCCACTGTTGTGGCATAATGAGGTATGAGTTGGCTGTCTCCAGAAACACACCGCTTGATTTTGAGGCATTTTGGAATATGTGTCTATAAAGGGGCGTGGTAAAATGTGAATATCTCAAAACATTATTTGAACTCATTTTGACATGCCCGTCTTTTTGTGTTAGCGGGGACACAACTTAGATAAAAAACTTCTCCCCACATCCGAAAAAGAATAACAGATCCTCACATCTGAAGAAGAACAGATTGAACATGAGTTTATTACTTACCACTACATTTGCCAGCACGTGCCTCTCGCGCAAAAGCGCATGATGGAACATCTCCTTCCACGCAAGCTCTCTGTCCGTCATCTGCGCTAACCTCAAGGTGATTCTCAACTCCTGCGACAGGACCTCCAGCTTGGAGTTAGAAATCCTAAGCTCCCCGTTTAGCTCTTGTATTCTCTCACGTCCCTCAAGCCTACAAAACTCTTTGATGAGGTACGGGGTGTCTCGGCCGAGTAGGGAAGAGTACAGGGACGGGATTCTGAGGAGGTTGTGCGGAGCTCTTGTCAGATCCAAGACATTTAGGAAGAGAAGCTCCACTTGGAGATCTTTCATATTTTCAGTGGGGTCCATCAGGGAAAGAACCTTGTAAACTCTGGTGACGATTTTCTCCACGCCGTCTCCTTGCAGCTGTCTCAGCATGGAGATGTCTTCCGTGAGGCAGTCTAGGTAAACCTGCTGGAGGCTCTGATTGTGCTGATGATGCCTCGTGGAGGCAGGCAGCTTGAGTTGATGGAGGATGGCGTTGCCAAGGTGGGCATCACGTTGGATGACCGTCTTGAGAAACGTCCTTAGTCTCTCCGTTACCAGCAGGTCCTGAGGATTCCTTGGGATAGGGTTTCCTAACCCTTCAGCATTGTGAATTGTTTGTACATGAAGATACAGCTTATAAACATCCTATGAAAAATATTGAAACACAGAACAAAACCTATAAGCACCGTTCATTTTAAGACAACACCATCTTAACCATACACTAAAGATGCAGCGTGTCGTGGCTGAGCGGTTAAGAGCACCAGATTCAAGCCCTGGTTTCTGATCAGCAGAGTGTGGGTTTCAAGTCCCGGTCTTGACACTTATATCCTTGAGCAAGATATTTTACAATAATTGCTTTGGCGTTTGGATGGGACATTAAGCCGTACATGGTAGGTCCCATGTAGTAGGATTGGTAGTGCACGTAAAAGAACCCACAACACTTATCGTGGAAGAGTAGGGGTTAACCCTGGTGTTTCTGGTTCACATTGCAAGCACCTTTGTTTATAGATTTCCTCAGGCTTGCGAGCTACAGTTTTTAAGTTCACTGGCATCCTTGGTATCATTACCAGAAATATAATAATAATCTTACTTTAATCCACGCAATGTTGTATTTATGTATACATGTATCCATAAAAGGCTGTTTCATTTTTCATCTAAAGGTTGTGAAAGTTGTATGGCACATTAATAATGATCCGGGACATGTTATACCCGCTAGAAATTATCCCCTGTGGTGGTTGCATCATTCCCAAAGCACTGAGGAAACATCTAGATGAAATAGAAACAAATGTGAGGGTAGATCTATTACAGAAGGTGGCGCTTTTGGGAACAGCAAGGATTCTGAGAAAGACCTTTGATGTCTATGGCTACGGGACAAAGCTCGACTCGAGGAGTTACCGGCACAAAGGAAAATTTCATCTTTTCTTTTGCAGGCTGTGATAAAATGAAATAGTAATAATACTAAAGTAACGTACCTGAATGAGAGCAGATGAGGTGCAGTCTCTTACATTGAAGAGAAGAAGTCTAAACTCAATGAAGGCACTTAGGGTGTGTGGAAGTCTCTCCTAAACAATGCAAATTATAAAAAAGCATTTCAGAAAAAACCTTAAACTTACAACTTATTCAGTTGACCACACAGACATACTGAGTATACAAGTTTAACAAATAGATAATGGCCTGACGTTTCGACAGAAGCAGAGTCTTTCTCAAAGGCCAAAGACTCTGCTAGGGTTAAAACGTCAGGTCATGAACTATTTTTTTGCATTTATACCATAGGTCCTTTTGGTTGGTATAAAGCAGTTTGCAACAGCTAATTCTAATTGTTCTCGAAAGCATACAAGTTTTAAAGTGTTTATCACACCCAGTGGGCCTTTCAAAACGCTCATCATTTTGATGACAGGTATGCACAGCTCTGTTTGAGTTCTGAGACCTGTTTTAGCACCATGTGAGGGTTTTACAAGGTGATGTGGCGCAATCTGCAGCCTACCATGCCAGAAACATTGGGGCAAAGCCCTTCTCTTTACAATAAGTGTACTGGTTTCTTTTGCGCGCATTACACAAAACACAGGGCATATGGCTATACGTCCTGACCGAAGGACGAAGCAATTAAGGTTAACTGTCTGGCTCAAGGACACAATAAATTGGGGAAAAAAAACAATAAAATAAACAACATAGAAAGTTGCTGTAGTGTTGTTTTTACTTACCACTAGGTCTGTGGTTAGGTTTCGGTGTTCTTGTTGAGCAAGCCATGCTATGTGATGCGCTGATGGGAGACTCTCAGATGCCAAACTAATCAAACAAATTGTACAAAAACAAAACCAAAAAGGACACATAAAAACCTAGGAACAATACAATGTAAAATTATGTAGCTATAGAGCAAATTTCATGGAACTACATGAACCATTGCATGGTATTCAGTACTCGATTTGACCAGCCACCTTCACAAGTAAGACTGTCAAGCATCATCGCATCACTTATAGAACGTTCATGACACCGTTCGAAATAAGCCATTCGAAATCTGCCTCAGTGATAAGAGTGGATGCTCTATCATATAACTCAACACCCAGTTGAGTTACCATATATGGAGTGAGATTTTGTTTGAGTGAGAAAGGGTCCCAGCAAATCACTCAAGGGAGTTTTGTTGAATTGCTTTTAAACAATGTCACTTGGAACTTTAGGTTAAATTACGCACAAATCCATGTCAACCTTGGAAGTTGATGCAGAAAAAGCTTGTATTTCGATAGTCAGATAGTACGCCTACTCTTGGATAATTTACTTTACAAGTTCATTTATTTTTTGTAATTTTAATTTTTTACACGGTGTGATTTCCTTTCCTTAAAAAAAAAAATTGTTTTTGTTTTGAGGTAATTGTTCATGCGCTCCTTTTAAACACTTCACATTCAGTTTTAAAATATGAGTTCTTTTGATGAAAGTAAACACACAGTAGGCCTATTAGTAAAATACTAACTGAAAAAATAGAATTAGCTAAATGCAGACTGCCTACCAACCAAAAGGACCTACATGTACATGTACGGTATAAATGCCAAAAGTAGTTAAAGGCAGGGTACAAAGACAAGTATCCTCACTTGGTATACCACAACATAAAATAACACACTTGTGAAAAGTTTAGCTCAATTGGTCATCGAAGTTGCAAGAAAATAATGAAAGAAAAAACACCCTTGTTGCATAGAACTGTGTGCTCTCAGATGGCTGAGAAAGGCTTTGGGTGAAAATTACCTCTTTCTCTAAAACTACACTACTTCAAAGGGAGTCGTTTCTCACAATATTTCATACTATCAACGGCTCTTAAATGTTCCTTACCAAGTACGTTTTTATGGTCATTAAGGATTTGGGACTGTAAGGGTTTTAAGCTAACCTCAAATTTAACTTATTAATCCAATTTTCATTGAGATATTTTGTATAATAGACCTGACTTTTTAGGACCCTGGAGCTATAGACATGCAGGCCACCGATTGTTCTCCAACACAATTGATCTACAGGAAGTTTGATGCACATGGGCCGGTTAAAACACAGCAATTTCCTGCCGGCACTTTGCAATCAAGGCCAACTAGCAGACTTAGTTACAAATATCTGTATTTGGTTGCAGAAATGTATGGAAGCATAGTGCTGCAACATTCAAACTTTTTTTTTTTTGGCAAAGCTAAGCCGAACGTACAAAATAATAAGTCTTACATGCAAATATTAAAGTCAGAAACAGTGTACGAGATTATTAGTCGTATACATGTACGAGAAAATAAGTCCTGTGTATGACATAATAAGTCGTACATTTATATCTTGTACGTATAACTTACATGTATTATTTAGTTACATGTATCGTAATGTAGCATAGAACCTACAAGTACGTACAACTTATTATCTCGAACAGGTACAACTAATTATCTCATCTGTTCAACCTATGTACGGCTTAATTTCGCCAACAAAATATTTATAGCACCCTCACTTTCAAACTATTTGTGAACAAGGGTAATTGAGTTTCCCCACAAAACAAATAATGACTGATGGAGCAAGAAAGAAAAGACTTCTCAGGGAAAAAAAAACTTTTTTGATTTGTTTCATACATCCAGTTCAGACTACGATGAGGCTCATAATTTAACCGCAATTTTTGTAGCGACAGTAGGGATTTCCCTTATTTGATCTTTTTTTTTCACTCAATGAATGGACTAGTAACCCAGACTTTTCGCAGGTATTTGCAAGAATTTTCAATCAAATCCTGTTTTCTTAAACATTTTGAGTAGAATCAGAAACATTTGAGATACAGAAAGTTGACAAAACTATTAACATTTTCTAACTAGATAATAACAATAATTATTTGGGAGGCTAATCTTCCTTACTTGCAGCTGAGTAGCTTAATTGCGAAGAAACGGCTACAATGTGTTCGAACTGCTTGAATGCAAGGGTGCCCACGGCAGCCAGCCAAATCAACCCATATATGAACAAGGAGCACAGCCAGAGATTGAAAGTGTTTGATTTTTCCAGAGGGAGGAAAACCAACAGGCCCGGAGAAAAACCCTTGTGGCATAGGGAGGAACCAACGCACAACTCTACTCATGTATGGCCATATGCCAGAATGGTCCGACCAAGCTTCCCCCTCCCCAACAAATAGATTTCATTGAGTGCTACGTAGCTGGTACGGTTAGCTGCAAAGTTATCGCAGTGTACCACCACATTGATGTGAAACTGAAACCATAGCCCCTTTCAGTATACTACCAATGTGTGCAATTTCCAGTCATTTCTAGTGACTACCGACAGATTTGGCTGAGGTTTTCTGCAAAATATTTTCTCCATAATGTTTTTGTTCAAAATTGATTCATTACACTACGGATGGAACGTAAAGCCGTAGGTCCTGTGTGTTGTGTAATGCACGTACAAGAACCCAGTGCACTTATCCGAATCGTAAAGAGAAGGGGTTCCCCCCGGTGTTCCTGGTTTGATCGGCAGCATATTGCGCCACAGCACCTTGTAAACCATTACATGGTGCTATGTAAAGGAATAGGTCTCATACTTCCAAAACGTAGCTTCGCATACCTTGCAGGAAAAAAATACTGAGTGCTTTGATACGCCCATCGGGTGTGATAAAGCGCTATATAAGGAAGAACTCAGTATTATTATTATTATTTGGCGAGCGGGCGACCGCTAAGGTCAAACTCCGGACAGCTTTATTTACCTGCAATCGTACGGATGTTCAACCACTGCTTCCAATACTTTCCTCACATCAGGCTCTACTGTTGTCCCTTGCCCCACATTGCCAAACTCCAGTAGTCCTCTTGCGCATGCCCTGACAAGCTCCCATTGTCCGAGGTGGAGATGGTTACAGAAGGCTACAAATAGCTGCTGCCTGGAGACTTCCTCCTCTTGTCCGAAGGGATGCGTGTTATTGGAGATCGGGGTGTAGTACGCCATTGTGGAAAGTCTCACCACACTAACCCAAATTGGTCAAGAGGTTGATCTGAAATGAAATAAAAAAATTGATAAGCCGACTAATTAAATCCTGAAAAATGTAAACTATTTTGATGCATAGCTGCTGATGCTCCACTACTCCTGATCTTGACCTTGGTGCCCCTTCAATATCCAGACTGGTAAGGATAGGATTAGACCTGCAGTCGGATAAAGGGACTCGGGAGGGAGTGTATATAAGCAAGCAGTGAAGACCACCGTAGTCGTAGACCCAAAAATGGCTATTCTGTCAACCCTTCTGGACAGGTAAGGATATAATTTGACCTAAATTAAATGAGATAAACTGGTGGCATGCAGCGGAAAATGTACCCTTCGTTTTGCTTAATAGCAGAAAAACGTAAGCAATATTTTCTGCTCTAATGAACTTGAACTCATTTTTATGGGTGAAAAGTGAGCGAAAGAAGAAGCAGTTCTTACAACTGTACAATAACATTTAGGCCTAACGTTGAACCGTCTAAATTCTAAGACAAACACATCCCCAAACAAAAAAGCTTACCGAATAATATGACTGTACTCATCTATAGTACCACTGGAATGTTGAATGGCTATTGTAGTTAACATAATAACAGAGTTTTACAAAACAAAATGCTACAAAAACTGGCGGTGCCCTGTACTGTTTCAATCAGCTGGAAGATCTCTCATGTCATAATACACACACGATAACGGGTGGCATATATCCAAAACGTCTCTCCTGTGTGTAATAATTATTAACTTTAGTTTCTTCACATGGTGCACCAGACTATTGGTGTAGGTTGTTATTATTTTTTCCTATAACCGGAAAGAGCGTTTAAAAATGAAAATTCATACCTTTTACCATGTCACGGAAAAAGTAAAGTTCTTTACGATTTCGGGGTCGGCCAAGTGGGCGGGGTTAAGGGGTTATGAATAAGTTTATAAAAAAATTGTTTCCAAGAAATGCAAGAGGGCGCAATAACATTAAATATGTGTGTGGGTTATGAAACAGTTTCTACCTCCATGAGTTTAGGTACACCATTATATTTTCGAAGATTAAATTTATCTCCATCCTCTAAACTTCCTTAACCCTCCTACTCTTGGTAACATTTTCCTGCAAGTTTTGCACTGATTGTGTATGGTCCATGTATGGTGGCACAACTGTGCATAACATTGACTGTGTAATGTGTAGGATGCATTCACCACATGCTATCATATTGCAGGCTGGCATAGTTTATCTATAATTCAAATAAAGCATAATGGATGATATTGAATGGTCAGACAGTAGGAGGGTTGACCTTGTAAAGTGAAGATGCCGTTCATCACTACTTGACACCACATTGCAGGCTAGCATAGGTTATCTATCATTTCAGAGCATAGTGGATATTAAAATAAATGGTCAGACAGTATGAGGGTCGACCGTGTACTGTGTAGATGCATTCACCACATATCATTCAAAAGCATAGTTGAAGATATCGAATGGTCAGACAGTAAGAGGGTTGACTATGTGCTGTGTCAATGAATTCATCACATGACATCATATTGCAGGCTGGCATAGTTTATCTACCATGAACAAAGTATAGTTGATATCGAATGGTCAGACAGCAGGCAAAATAAAAGAATACCAACAAATGTTTACTGAAACAAAGGACTCCTTTATTCATTGTGTATTTACATAATAAAGCCATCACTAAATTATGCAACAGAAAATACATGAATCAATCATAAGGAACACAATAGATATAGTTTTTGTTAGAATGAACTTGAAGTACAGAAGTACATTTAGTACAGAAACCATAACAAATAAACTATACTTATGAAATAACAATGTCAACATCTTTAAAGGCTGGGGAAACAGCCTAAGTTCGAACACAATTTGTCAGTAATTTTTCAGAGGCATAACTATGACATAAGTTTTGATGCGATTCATGTTGGAGTATCAATATGGTTTGCAGTGTAACACCACAAGCTGTTAAAGTGTAACAGTGCGTGGTCTGCAGTGTAACACCACATAGTTTCAGGTGTAACACCAGATGGTTTGCGGTGTAACACCACAGTTTGCAGTGCAACACAGAACGGGGTTTGAACCTGTGACCTCCGCATTTACGTGCCAGAGCTCTACCAACTGAGCTATCTAGCCCTAAATGTTGGCGATCTCCCTATTTTGTCTCCATTTTTTTGATCAAACACAAAAACAAAAACAAAATCAAATATCGAAGGCATCAGACACTTCCTCAAGTGGCAAACAAACTATACTTCAGTGCGCCCAACTTGTGTCAATAAAAGAAATTTAAGAATATCATTGTTTTATAATATTTCCTATCTGACTTGTCAGTGATGCACAAAAAACTACCCCACTTGGGGCACAGTTTTACCCAATTTGGACACTTATCCTCCAACTAAAATATCAGTGATCCCCAATTGGGATAAGGCCACTTTATTCTCCAATGAAGATATATAGTGATCTCCAATTGGGATAAGGGCCACTTTATCCTCCAATGAAGATGTCAGTGATCCCCAATTGGGATAAAGGAAACTTTATCCTCCAATGAAGATATCAGTGATCCGCAATTGGGATAAATGTTGATGGGTTTCGAATCCAATTACGCCTATTAAAAAAATTATAATTTACTTTTTTATTTTTACTTTTTCTTCTTCCTTTTTTCATTTGTTTTAGTTACTCACCTAATGCTTATGACATAGAATAACTAATAATCATAATTAATCACTACAAATTATTGTTAATTACTAGAGGTTGTTCCTGGGTCCTCAAGTGGCGACAACTCTCTTATGAAAAATTATTACAAAAGTTTGATGAACATACAAAATCGAGATAAATATCTATAATACAAGTTCAAAAAGTCATTACAATTTAGTGTGAAACATGAAGGGTTTTTTCTCATCCAGAAGCATTTCCCCTTGAAACACAAAGAAAGCTGTTTTCCTGTGAAGTCAAGTAGCTATTACTGCGACAAGTGTTTTCCCTGCGACATTTTTGCAAATGAAAGTTAGGAGAACTGTAACTAAAACAAGAATTGAATGCCGGGCGTTTCTATATAAATCACGGGTGGCCAGAGACTTCATGCAATAGCTACATGATGCAACATGGGATCAACCCTCCTACTATCAGCATCATTATTGTTTACAAGTTGACAAAACCAACCGATTGCAGCCCAACTGTGCACAAATCTATCTGCAGACTGAGTGTAGATGCAATGACCAAATGATATCATATTGCAGGCTTGCGTAGTTTATCTATCATTCAAAACCACAGTCGATGGTATTGACTAGTAAGACAATAGGAGGGTTAACTGTGTACTGTGTAGATGCATTCACCACATGATATCATATTGCAGGCTTGCATAGTTTATCTATCATTCAAAACCACAGTCGATGATATTGACTAGTCAGACAGTAGGAGGGTTGACTGTGTACTGTGTACACATTTACCACATGATATCATATTACAGGATGGCATAGTTTATCTATCACTCAAAACCACAGTCGATGATATTGAATGGTCAGACAGTAGGAGGGTTTTGTATGTATTTATAACAATTTTTTTTTTAAAAGTATGACACTTTAAAGTAAACAACAGAATAAGTGAAAAGAATTATTAACTGATGATATTTCTCCAATCACTGAAGGAGAATCTTTACAGAAACTCTCAAATTAAACTCTAATAAGTTGTGCAAGTCAACGATTAAAAAATAAATAAACCTACTCCAAACCCCCACCCCAAAAAACAATAGAAAACAAAATTAACAAATTCTACACCAGTTATAACAAGTCTTACCACTTTTGCTATAGTACTAGTAAGTGGAATGTTTTTGGTGCCTTTCTGATGACTTCAAAAATCTTATTCTTCTCAGAATTTGGTTGAAAAGTGACTGATTTTAATTCTGACCCAGTAGAAAGCACACATTTTCTGACCACCTAGAACAAGCACCGCCGAATTGATAATACAATTAATTCCCAAAATATTAATGCCCCAAACTGGGCTTTTTTTTTTCTTGTTGTTGTAAATAACAAAATACTAAGTTTCAACTTCCCAGCCTTTAACTGATTTACTTCCTTTCAATTGTGTGAAACAAACACCAAGTAATCCTTACCCTATAAGGGTTATTATGAAGCCGTAAGACTGCATGCAATCTGGGCCCCATTGCATGATCTGCTTACCGCGGAATTCTGCGCTTATATCTCACACACTTTACATGGCACCGTGAGAACACAACATTCTGTGGTAAGCAGAACCATGAAATTGGGTCCAGTTAATACTTTCAATTTCATCAAATTAAGGCAAAGGGTTACTTCGTAGTAGACGAGGCTCCTCACACAACTCCAGAGACAAAGGCCTTTGTCACAGTGCAGCAATCCAAGACCCAAATCTCATGAAGCTATTTCATAGAGAAAATGGTGCTTAGAAAATTGTTGTGCTGAGCAAAAATTAGCAGGGGACCAGTCCCATAGGATATAAAGTATTTTGGTTGGTAACCCATTTCCGCCTAGCAAGATTTTTCAGTGAAAAGCAACCTTTTGTGCTTAACAACTTTTTCTCATAATTTTCCTACAGCTGTTTTTAGCACAACAAATTAGCAAAGCACAAAGCAATTGTTCTTACCCCAAAAATAGTTACCAGCCAAAATACAATGTACTATGTACCATATGTGACTGGTTTCCTGCTAGTTTTTGCTCAGCAGGGAATGTATGCACCTTTTTCTGCATGAGCAGCTTGTTGAAATTGGGCCTCGGTTTACAAAAAATCAATGCACCCGAAACCGAGATTGGAAAGGAAAAAGTCTGTGCCCTTTTCTTTAATCAGTGCTTGGATAATTGGCCATGAACAGGGGACCTGTCAATGCTTTGATGGTTGGATCTTCTGCAATCCATAAATGGGGCCAGCCTAGATTCCTGACAGCCTCAGGTTTCACTACAGAGTCTAAACGAAGAGATTGCCGTCTACCGATTAAACTTCATATTCTTTAAACTCAATCAATTAGAGCTAGACACTCTCATCTCCGTCTGGGCTTCTTTTTAGGCGGTTGCTCTTTCTCATTCGGGGTTTTTCCTGCCTGTTTCTCCTTGGCGCTATCCACATTGATCCCCATCGCCTTAAGTCTCTTCTCGAAGAAGGCTCTGAGCTTGGTCCCCGACTTGTAGGTGTCGCTATAGGGCTGGTTGTACTGTTGACAGTTGGTGAAAATCAGCTGGACGTCCGCGATGAACTCGGTAGCGCCCCGGTACTCCACGGCGTTGACTTTTGTCTGCATCGTGGCAAAGTCCATCGGCCGTTTGATAATCTTGTAGTAGTCTGGCACCTGTAGTTAAAATAAAAACACCAAAAGCAAATGAGTTACAGTCCTGTGAAATTTTAAGCTTTGAAAAGTGTATGAAGCTTTTGAAAAGTGTATAAAGTTGCAAGGAAATAGTCAGCGGAATCCTAAAATACTTGATAACAGAATCCTCGTAGTCTTGAGAAGACGCCAAGAATGTATACAGCATTACAGAATCTCTACAATCCCACCCACAAATAGAAATCTACAGGTTTGGTCATAACATGGGCCGAGTCTCTCATCTCTATGCCGGTGAGCTCGACTCTTTCAAAGAAAATCTGAAGCCCAAGGGAGGATGATGAAATATCCTGAACTAGGGAAAACATCCTGACAAACCAACCTCCTACCTCCTCAACCCTCCTACTGTCTGACCATTCAATATCATCCACTGTGGTTTTGAATGATAGGTACACTATGTCAGCCTGCAATATGATACCACATTGCAAATGCATCTACACAATACACATCTCCACAGTTTCTTCTGTGCAGTTGTGTCTCCACAACTTTCAAATGTTTCCAAATGGCCGATCAACTTTACCAAGAGTAGGATGGTTTAATGCTACAACAAAACAAGCGTTAAAAACTAATTCCAGGACAGTCCAACCAAGGTACTCACATTTTTCTTGCTGACTGCAGAGAGGAAGGGTCTTGCTTCCGGATGTTTGACCATCTCCTTAAGAAGCTCCTCACAATGGGTTAATTGTCTCATCTCTTGACTGCCACGCCCAGTGGACGACACCCTCCGGTATACGGAGGAAGGACCCGAATCTTCCGATGCCGAACCTATCAATCAAAAGAAGAAGCTAGATTGTAATCTTATGTCGAAAAATTTGACAACAAGGCCAGTGCACCACTCTTGGGTGGTCGGGTTGGCGTAGTGGTATCTTTCCTCGCCTTAAACCACTAGAACTGTGGTTCGAATCCCACCAGGGGCACTATGTGGATTGGGTTTTCAGTCCCTGATTGTGTGGGTTTTCTCTGGAATAATTTTATGGGGTTTTCCTCCCACATCTAAGTATAAAACTTCCTTCATTGTCTTCTTTCCAAGGGGTTCTTGGCTATGTACATGATGTATAGTGATTAAGTTCACTTTTCTAGGAGTCCTTGGCTTCACAACCACAATTAATAAATTACATGAAAATTAAACTAAATCTGGCGTTTGCCAACCGATAGTGTCTGTGAATATAATTCACACCTTTCATGGGAAGGGCCAATTGTTACATCAATTAAACAATCAAACATTACCATCATCCACAGACTGGCTCCTTGATCTCTGCTTCCTGCTACCACCATTGAGAGCAGACAGGACAACCTTCACGCCTTTCATCATCTTTAGCTTTTTGGCGTCCACATCCGGAGTCGATGACCGCGAGTCGGAGGACTGTCTCCTGCTGCCCCGCCCTTCCCTCGGGGTCACCTTCTGAGATGACCCTGCCACCGCCTTGGCCTTACCAGTCCCTGGGGTTGACTTGGTCTGTGCTTTGCCTCCTTTGGGTGTGGTCTTTGGTGCATTCTTAGATGTGGATGCTTTGGGTGTGGTTCCTTTAGGCGTGGCACCTTTGGAGGTCGAGTTCTTGGTGCTTGTTGACCCCTTTGGAGTGGAGTTTCTGCTTGAACTATTTGTTGTTGGACTCGCTGTGGCAAAAAGACAACAACTTTCTTTCTTTAGAATCAAACATTGAAACAAGCAACTAAAGAAACAAGACCTTAACCAAGAAATAGATTTGTTAAGTAGGTTGATAAATAAGATTTGATAATTTATTTCAAAAACAATTACAAACTTTGGGCACTAGGTGACAGCAGACACGACGGGCGATTTTCCATTGTTTACTTCAATCTGGATCTTCTTTGCTGTGTGGATTACGCTTGAGAACTTGTCTTGCTATTTATTCTACTACCTAGAGTAGATTTCGGATTTCGGAATACAGGAGACTACTTAGTTCTGAAAAGAACTGCTTATTAACTACTACCTGGGGAGGTAGGACATCAGCTGGGACTACTACTTTCGCTTAGTGGACCGAGGGGACTTGTCCTGATTAACTTCACTGCCTCGAAGTGGGTTATTAATTTAAACATTGATACCTTAATAACTCACTCCGAGGCAGTGAAGTTAATCACGAGAAGTCTCTCGATCCACTTAGCGAAACTAGTAGTTCTGTTTGATTTTCCTAAATCCCGAGGTAGAACAGTTCTTTTCAGAACTAAGCAGTCTCCCGAATTCTGCAAATCTACTCCGCGGCAGTAGAATAGCAAGACGAGTTCTCAAAGAACAATCTACACAGCAAAGTAGATGTATACACATGGTGTCACCGCAAACTGAATATAAAGTGTATAGTGACCAATCAATATCATTCACTGTGGTTGTGAATGATAAATAAACTACATGTATGCCAGAAGACAACAGGGCACACTTGAATTACTTGAGACTGGTCTTCCTTCTGGAACAGAACCAACACTCCTTCCTAGAAGATCCTCCAATGTCATTAATCCTCTAGAAAACTCACCCTTTGATTTTCCTGAGCCTTGATTCTTAGCACCCTTAGTTGATCCTTTCTTACACACTTCACAGCTCCACTGTCCCTTAGGGATACGAGACATGACTGGCGTACAGCATTCCATGTGGAAGGCCTTGGAGCACGTGTCGCAGCAAATCAGCTCACCGCCGTGCCTACACTTGGTACATGTGTCATCGTGGGCATCAGCATCACTTGCATAGCCCCTGAAACCAATGTATTTATTTGTCTTATTACAAAGGTACAAATGATACACATAACAGCTGAAATGCATGCAGAATCCGACATAAAATCTTGTCGCCGACAATTATCTTTACAGGGCTTGATCTACCAGGCACAGGCATGCAACTGTAGTTTGGCAAAAGAAAACAAGGGAAGTGCCAGGGACAGCAATACTTTGTACTGTGTTTTTCAATTTTCAATGGCACAGCTTGGAAACCCAAAATAGGGCAATCAGCTGAAAAATTGCATGCCTGAAGTAGCTGATGGACCACAAGACAGAGTCCAATAACTTTAGCAGTTGGCCAGTAAATATTGGAAGCATTTGAGTGCATTGTCGCACAATAATAATCACGAGGTGAAGTCTGGACTATTCCATTTCAAGAAGCGAAGCCGGATAAACCAAAAAATGGAGAAGCCAGATTTCATTGCGTGGTTATATTCTGCGTCAATGCACAAACGAATTGCATTCAATATTTGTTTTGTATTAACTCACACATAGATCAGATCCTTGTCATAAATGTTCACAATAAACACACAACACTCTGAAAATTCTTTTTAAAAACTTAAAACCAACGTGGACGACTCAAGAACAGCTTTGGAATGTACAGCAAAAAGACTGCGGCAAAATATTTACTGTTGTCTCACTCTCCCAGGCCTCTCTTAAAGGCAGGGTATACTTTTGGTAATTGTCAAAGACCAGTATCCTCACTTGGTGTATCCCAACATATGCATAAAATAACAAACCTGTGAAAATTTGGTCTCAATTGGTCATCGAAGTTGCAAGAAAATAATGAAAGAAAAAAAAACACCCTTGTTGCATAGAATTGTGTGCTTTCAGATGCCTGAGAAGGCTTCATGCCTGAAGCCTTTCTCAGATCCAATTGTTTTGGTGAAAAATTACCTCTTTCTTTGAAACTACCTTACTTCAAGGGGTGTCATTTCTAACAATGTTTTATAATATCAACAGCTCTCCAGTGCTCTTCACCGTGTAAGTTTTTATGGTCATTAATAATTGCAGTAATTACCAAAGGTACACCCTCCCTTTAAAAATATATCTTTTGGCCCATTCGTGTGGAATTGCCAATGTATACAAAGTGTACACAAAACGGTTTTACAGTTGGACAGGTACTGCAAGCTTTTAAATAAAAATCTGCATGATGCATACACATGAGCTTTGGATCAATTTCAGCTGTACAGCAGCCATGTTTACATTAAAATCTTTTCCTTCAGTAAGAAATGCAGAGTGCTAAACAGCGGCCGAGAGAAAGCAGAGTATCGGGGGGAAGAATGAAGCATGATTCAGGTGGTTGCAAGCGTAATGGCGTAGAGACAAATAAATGCAAACTGCGTAGGAGTCCCGAGCGTATTCGAACATTGTGGGGTTTCCCTGGTACTTTGCATCTGGCCTGGAAAATTATCTTTGAGAGGGCATGGCCATTTTCATTTTGCAAAGGGCACTTTGGAATATCTTAAAGTCTACGGGCGACTTTTTTGAAGAAGCACCAAGGCCAAGACCAGGGCTGGATTTCACAAAGCACTAAGATTCATCTTAAGATGAGTTGTAAGTATTACCACAGTGATTTGTATTGTGATGGCACACTTTGCTTAGCAATTATGGTTGATTCGCACTTAAGATCAAACTTTGCACTGTGTGAAATGGAGCTCAGGGCACCAAGGCCAAGACCAGGGCCCAATTTCATAAAGCTGTTAAGCAGATAATTCTGCTAAGCAAATATCTTTGCTAAGCAAGACTTGAGTGGGGTACCAGTCGCAGCAATGTAAACTGTACGGTATTTTGGCTGGTAACCTATTTCTGCTAAGCAATATATTTCTGTACTTAGCAAGTTTTTATGCTTACATGCTTTATGAAATTGGGCCGTGGGCAACAGAGGCCGAGACCAAGACCAGGGCAACAGAGGCCAAGACCAGGGCCGTGGCCTCCATGTAATTCATGGCCTGTTGCTTCAATATGTGAAAGAAACAAAGTTTCTAATTTTAACGGCCCCCACAGTTCGAATGCGCACGAGTCTGTTCACAGATACATGGGTAGACATTTCACTTGAGGAATGACCAACAATGGCAGGACAGGAGTCAAACAATCTACAGTAACTAGAACTACCATGCATTCAATAAATTACACAAGCACATAAACAAAACATACTCACAACTGTAAAAAAAAAGGGTCTTCGGAAAGGATTTACGAAGTTTGTGTCTGAATTAATGGCTTTGGCTTCAGCAATGTCTATGGCTGAACGTTTATATTCTTCAATGTTGTTGCTATGGCCAACGGTGAAAGCCATAGCCGAATTTAAGGCCTCAAGTTATTTTGTTTAAAATTTAAAAGTGAAATTCATAAACCACAAGGGAAACTGACTGGGTACTGAGAAAATGGGTCTATGAAACAAGGGAAAATGACTGGGTACACAACTCATTTAGGTGGGTAAAAACACAAATAATATTCCTTATCCCAGATTTGACTAAAGTGGAAGTTGAACCTGCGACCTCCGGGCTTATGCATCGGTGCTCTATCAACTGAGCTGTGAAAATTTCATGTTTTTTTAAAAATACAGAGAACGTTAAACTAAATACCAAGTTATTACAAGTAAAAATGTTCAAAAAGCTGCCTTCTGAACTGATTCCCTTTTTTTGGTCATCAATTTCTTGAAGACGACTAATAGAGTATTAGGTGCTTAGTTCGATAAGTTAATTGACAATTTTGGGTTGTTACTAGTGCTGTCATTAAATTGTTAAAAGATCAGGGCATTTTAAAGTTTCATTGACGGATACAAGGTTTAGTGCATACACATGCTTATTGTATGTTGAAGACATTCATGATATTAGTGCAATAGGGCAGTTTGGTAACGATGTCTGAATCAGTAACTGCACAATGTGTCAATCATGTCCAAATTAGCTTTTTTATGGCGCGTCTTTGCTGAGCGGTCTAGTGCATTGGACTCAAGTTCTGGTGGCCGTGTCACCAGGTTGTGGATTTGAGTCCCTGTCATGACACTTGTGTCATTGTGTCCCCTACAATTCGCTACAGTGTCTCACCACACATGGCCTGTTGACACATCCATTGCCAACACATACACATACACAGAAACTCAAATGCCAGTTTATAAACCCACTGCTGTGAGTTGCGTAAGAGTTTTGCGTGTTATTGTGCCTTCCGGTTAAAGAGAGGATATACCTTTGGTGACAGTCAAAACTTAATGACCATAAAGGTAAGAAGCACTTACAGCTGTTGATAACATTTTAAGAAAACAATTCCCTGCAAAGGAATGTGGTTTTAGAGAGAGGGATTCAAAAACATTTCAATCTGAGAAACGTTTCTGCATGAAGGGTTTCTAAGATTGTGTATTCCAATAACCGATTATTCTTCCTGCATGGACATAACCGCTCCAGATTTTCAGCGATATCTCATAAACGCTACCACCTTTTGAAATGAAATTTTCACAGGTTAGTTTTATTGTATATATATTTACATTTATATGAGGATTAAAACAACCGAATGATTTAAAAAAAAACAAAGGAATACATAAGAAGCCTGTGCGAACTGCCCCAATACTTTTTCCTGCATGCAACTTTTAGTTCATATACTCATAAATTTATTTATAATGAGAAGATGCGATTATATTGATTAAGTTGAACTCCAAATTGATTAATTTATTTTATTTTATTTCATACGAACACAAAGGGAGTGGAAGGGCGTTTTTTTTGTGGGGGTGGACACGGGGGTGGGTAAGTTTTTACATGCAGGGATACAGCCAAGATCAAAAACACTGAAGGGATTTGAAATTTACCCATTAGGCAAATGCTTAGAGCACGTTGGACAGAACCATTTCCGGCGGGGGAATTTATGCAGGGGCGGCTGCAGACACTCTATGTGGAATGCAGAGGGGCACCTATGACAAAGTACCATGTCACCCCCATGCCTGCACCATCCGCATGTATCATTGTGGTCGATACTGTAATGAAAGAGTCACCAGAAGAGCTCAAAGATTTACACAAAAGTCAAGATTCCTTCTGGCAGTTGTTGTATCAATTAATGATCACATGAACCACAAGGGAGAAAAAGATAAAAAAGGTTCATCTACAAATCTACCACGGAGAATTTACTGTTAATTGACCAAGGTTTGCGGTTCATATTCAGAGCTGGAATTACATGGAGGCTATGGCATCTGTTGCCCCGATCTTGGCCTTGATGCCCCTTCAAACTTCCCCATAGACTTTCTGATTGTCCAATGCAAGTGCCCTTTACAAAATGAAAACGGCCTTGCCCTCTCAAAGATGAAATTCCAGGCCTGCATATTAAACCCTAACCCTCCCAATTCCTATTAATGAAGTTGTCTGACTTTGTAAGAATAGGGAATACAGGCTAAGCTTGGGCGATACCACGATATTATCGAATATCGCGATACTAGTTCTGAAACGATTACGATATCGGGTAGATTTTTTTTTGATCGTGATATCGGTAAATCGCGATATCGTCTAAGTATCGCGATGCATTTCCTAACCGAGACGATCTTGCAACAAAAAATCTCCTAGTGGAGACAATCTTGCAACAACAAAGAGCCGCAAGTCACAGACCGCAACCGCAAGATTCCCCAACAGATCCGACCCGACCGGGTTTGTTCGAAAAAAACAACATCAAAGCCTTATTAGCGATCAGGCGGTCTCACACAGACTACCAAAAAACTACGACATCGCGCTTCCGGGTGTTATCACGTGTTGCATCAACCTCGTCCCCATGGTTTACTTTATTTCCAACCATGTTTACAATCATACCTCGTACTGCTCGACACACCTTGGGGACGAGGTTGGTGATCTAATTAGTTATGCACACATATAGAACAGTCTGTCAAGCGCAGTAGACACATTAAATGCGTGTAATAGGCCCAGGTTTTCACCCCATAGGTTTAGAGTAAAACCCGAAGAATAGCTCATTGGAGAAAAGTAGAAATAAAACGGCTGCTTCTACAACTAAATCTTGCACAGTGAGTTTCGTGTTGGAGATTGGCGTCATCAAAAATTAATCGCGATATTATCGAATATCGCGATATATTCTTGACGATACATCGTGGATGAAAAAAAGCGATATCGCCCAAGCTTAATACAGGCCCACATAACATTTGCTTATCACTGGGCCAGGCATACCGATCTGATCCAAGTCTAAACATTTGGGTGTGGAATTACCAGAGTGGATTTTTTCTTCAAGGATATGGAAGGGTCTCTAGCCAAATTCTCTTGGATTAAGGTTAATTATCAGGGGAATCCCAGAGAAAGAAAAACAAGTTCTCCGCAAATCTACCCAACTTTTAACTTTTAAAAACCAAGTAAAATTGACCCCTTGCATGCACCTATCCTGTCCGCCATTTTGAGAGTCAAAATGCATGCATAGCAATCGACTTAACATTGCGGAAATGGTATACGCGCATTGTGTGGAGGTGCGTTCCGCGTCGTGCAAGGGGCCAATACAAGTGGAAGAAGATTCCCCTCAAGAATAATATTCACGAGACTAGGGTTTTACGAGACTTGAGTAGTATGAACTCATGGGTGTTTATACTTCACTACCTTCCTATTTACAGAAGGGAAAATCAAGGGGGGGGGGATATCAAACTTGTTAAAATTTCCCCTCCCCAGATTACATTTACTTCCAACGGAGAAACTTTTCAAGAATTACAAAGAAGAAGAAGCCATGCATGATTCAAACAGGTGTTTAACAAATTCAGTTTCTTCATAGAAAATAGAAAGAGGAATACAAATTTTATGATGACACCAAAGAAACAGAAGGGTGCTAAAAATAGATTTGTCTTACTCTTCGTCGTCACTCTCCATCTCGGCATCACTGGCCTCCTCCTCGCTGTCCTCCGCATCGCTATCCTCTTCTTCCGAATCCTCGTCCTCGTCATCACTTTCTTCTTCCGACTCTTCTTCTTCCGACTCAATTTCCGACGAGGAATCAACCTCCTGCTCTTCATCATCTTCTTCTTCTTCTTCTTCAGATGATGACGATGCCTCCTCCTCCTCCTCTTCTTCCACCTCCTCTTTCTTCATCAAATTGCGCCGCTGTTTCCTCGGACTACGGTGAATCTCCTTGGGCTTACAGTCTTTGCAGTACCATTCACCCTGAGGTACTTTCTGCAATCGGAAGACAGTAACGATAACCAAAACCATAAGCAGGGTTTGCCCGGAATTTTTTTAGTGACTGGCCATCAGGACCTGTTAGCTTGTCATTTCACTTGTCCGCCACCTTTTTCACTAATCCAAGGCAGGCCGATACTTTTCAAAGAGGAGGTTGCCTCGATGCTCCTAGCAAGTGCCTTGGTGCCCTTTGAAATAACCCATACAAATCTGAATTTCCCGCAGAGTGGTGCCCTTTGCCATTTGTCTTGGCCTTAACAGTTTTTTACATCAGCATAGCTGCCAACATTTGCAACTTGCAACCAGAGAGATATTTAGAATTACGTTCAACATAATAGGGACAAAGTTTCCATAATCAGGGAGATTTTCAGATTTGTTCATCAGACCGTAGAAAGATTGGTACTTTGTCAGGGAATTTTCTGCAGAATTAGGGAGAGATTTATGGCTCTGTAACAGAATTAATACTACGCATTAGGGGGGGGGGGGAAGAAGAATGGACTTTTTAAAGAAAACCCGGACCTTTAGTGGTGGCTTCAGACAGTACATATGAAGGCCTCTGTCGCATCCATCACACAGCAGCATCTGCTCTGCATCTCCCTTGCGTCTACAGATACGACATCGAGCATTCAGGATGGACTTGGACCAGATGATAGAACGCTCCAGCGTGGAGAGATGCAGGAAGATCTGTGGAAGGCTGGAGGCCGCCATCAGGGATTCTTCCCAGCACTCCCGACATGTCTTCTTTGGCTTCTTGTCACCTGTTCAGACATGAAAAGCAAAAACATTTCATTAATATGTTTACTAACCGCAGGCCTGGAATTTACACGGTCTTGGTCTTCACAAGTTTCCCATAGACTTTCAGATTTTCCAATAGAGGTGCCCTGGAAAATGGCCTTGCCTCCTCAAAGATGAAATTCTAGGTCTGAACCCATCCTTCATAGTTACCACAAACTGCCACAACTTCTAGGCTAGCATTTGGTGCATGGGTTTCTTCAGTTTGTACAGCTGGTATTATGTGGAAACTCCATGCCTTGTGTACTTAGTGACTTAGTCTCCACAGCCTCCGGTGGTTCTGTGGAAAGAGTCAGTTGGGCAGGAGATTGCACAGACTGCCACAAAGTACCATACCTTCTAGGCTAGCATTGTGTGCATGGGTTTCTTCTGTTTGTACAGCTGGTATTATCAGGAAACCTCATGGCTTGTGTACTGTGGACTTTTCAAAGCTCAAAATGAAAGGCGCTACACATATTTAACAGAGGGCACTGCTATGGTTAAGTTCTGGGATAATTTTGGTCAAACTCTCTCAGTCCAAGATACTTACCTTCTTCCTCATCCTCGCTCTCCTCTGCTTTGCCTTCAAGTTTCTCTTGCATCCTCTTGCTCTTTCTGATGGCTGCGTATCGACCGGTATCCTCCGCCCCTATCAGATTGTCACAGTAAGAAACAAATTATTGTCTTCAAAATGTTTCACGTCTCTACGATACTCAGTTGTATAGCATTGGTATACCATTGGTTCTGGGACATGAACATTCATTTGAATGTCTTTGAAATTGGCATCAGGATGGGCGTTTCTGTTTTTAATAAATATCATTCAAAATGGCAGTGAATGATATTGAATGGTCAGACAGTAGGAGGGTTGACTGTGTACTGTGTAGATGTATTCCCCACAATGATATAATATAGCAGATACTGGCATAGTTTATCCAGAGCTGTATATTGACAAGAGTTGCGACATGGAGAGACAAGTTTTCTTTGGTCACGTGGTTGCAGGACGCCATTTTTGATCCAACTGTAACACAACCCAATGTGCAGTCTAGTCTGGCACCCTTTATGTGCACATGCGTTTTTTAGGACCGAAAATGGCTTCTAATTGCAAGTTGTCGCAACTCTCTCAATACACAGCTCTGAGTTTATGAAATGGTCGGACAGTAGGAGGGTCGACTGTGTGATGTGTAGGTGTATTCACTGCAGGATATCATATTGAAGGCTAACACAGTTTATCTATCATTCAAAACCACTGTGGACGATAGCAAATGAGTCAGACAGTAGGAGGGTTGACTGTGCACTGTGTAGGCGATTCACCGCACACAACAATGAAATTAACAACATTATTATCAATAACTTTGTACACACCCAGTGGAGCTTTCAGATACTTGGCTTCAATTCCCTGAGACACCTGGAGTAAGGCACACGCCAAGTCCCTGACGACATTCTCTGATGGGTTGGTAGGGGTGCTGCACCGGGTCGATGACGGTGACCCTGTAGCATCTGCCCGCCGTAGCTCCGCCAGCCTAATGAATAATCATATAAAAACTTACTTGGTAAAGAGCGTTGGAGAGCTGTTGATATTATAAAACGTTAGAAACGACACCCTTTAAAGTAGTGCAGTTTTAAAGAAAGAGTTAGTTTTTCACCAACAATTTTGAATCTAAGAAAGGCTTCTCACGCATCTGAAAGCACACAATTCTACGCGATGAGGGTGTGTTTTACTTTCATTATTTTCTTGCAACTTCAAAGACCAATCGAGCCTAAATTTTCACAGAGTTGTTGTTATTATATGCATATGTTGGGGCACACCAAATCAGGATACTGGTCTTTGACAATTACCAAAAGTATACCCTGCCTTTAAGAGAGGGCTGGGAGAGTGAGATCAAAGTAACTATTTTGTTGCAGTCTTTTCCTTTACATTCCAAAGCTGTTCATGAATGTTCATAGCAAAACATTACAAATTAATCCGTGACCTTTATAAATTACAAGATCATTTAAAAAAGTTTTACATGTACGATTTATTTCCTCCAGGTTCTTAAATACTCAGTCTTTTGCCCTTTTGTTTGACAATTACCAAAAGTATACCCTGCCTTTAATCAAACAAACCTGTTTTGTTTTTTCCCAGTGGTGCCTTCTTCCAGCTTGGGTAGATCAGAGAGTGACATGTTGAGGAAGTCTTTGTCGTCCAGGAAGGAGCGTGCGTACAACGGACCCCAACTGATCTCTTTACACTGACGGTCGAAGGATCCCTGCTCAATGGCATTGATCCAGTTTGCCCTATCGTCAACCTTTAGTCAAGATACACACAGAAAAAAAACCCAAACGCCTTTTAAGGATGTGTACCATACTACCTTCAGGCCTTGAAATTCGATGCCAATCCGCAAATCCATTTGCGTTAATATTCACGCAAGATTGTGACAGCAAGACTCTGCCTGGATTTGCGCGATAGGAGATTTGTTTGGGTTTTGTTTTAAATTGAAATAAAATATTTTGTATTGAAGTTTTATTACCTGTAGGCAAAAAGGCCAAGGGAGTAGGGATTTATAGCACACTTTTATATGGCATTTATGGACTAGACAGTATTAAAAAATGGTCCAAATAAAGTTATACTGGAAACCATTTACAGATGTCCTTCTACCCAAGATTCTTAATGTGCCACGACTGAAATATGTGAGAAGCTTTTTTATGGTTCATCAAGCTGTTAAAACCTCTGCAGACTGCAGGTCTGAAATCTCCTTAAAGGGTGTGTACAACATTGGTAAGAATAAAAATATAAATGCTCACAGATTTGCACATAACTCACATGGTATAAAGATGGTCACGGTAGAAAACTTCCCTTGAAATAGTTTTGATTGAAATGCCATAGTTTTTACGAAATGAGTAAAATAATAGTATTTATCCTGCAGGATAAATTCCGATGTTTGAAAAAAAGTTAAAACACATAAGGGGGTTTTTCACTGTTTTCTCATGACTCCGAAGACCGATTTAGCTTAAACTTTCACAGGTTTGTTTTTTCATGTATATGTTGGGTCACATCGAGTTTGGATACAGGTCTTTGGCAATTACCAATATTGTATACACCCTTTAATGCCAAAGCCTACACTGCCATGATTTGGATTTTGTGTCCTTTAAAAAAAAAGTATCTAAGAAATGTTTATAATTTTGAGTGGAAGAGCCCTTGCCTCAAGGAGGTAGCCTCGACTTACAATAAATGAAACTTCACATGTGAGACTGGCTCTTTCTACAAAATTCTACAAGAGAGTGTAGACAGTACACAGTGCACAAGCCACAAGGTTTCCACTTATACCAGCTGTACAAACAGAAGAAACCCATACACCCAATGCTAGCCTGGAAGGTATGGTACTTTGTGGCAGCTTGTGGTACCAGTGCCAGCTGTACAAACAGAAGAAACCCATGCACCCAATGCTAGCCTGGAAGGTATGGTACTTTGTGGCAGTTTGTGGTACCAGTGCCAGCTGTACAAACAGAAGAAACCCATGCACACATAGCTAGCATGGAAGGTATGGTACTTTGTGGCAGTCTGTGGTTTGGGAAGGTTAGTTGCCATAAAGTCTCGTTTTCAAAGACAAGTAAAGTGTACATTTCTATTGAGCTAAGGCACCTCCTCAAAATTATTTCAGGATAAGTTGCAAACTAATCTGTTTCCCGCAAGTATGTTGACAGACTCCTCACCCAGCAGTCTGTGGCTTGGCCAACTGATAAGATCTCATAGCTTTTGGCAATGCTTATGTCTTGTGACATGCCTGATTCATTGCTCAAGGACACTCTTTAGTCTTAGTACTTTTGGGAAGTCAATGAAAGTGCCTAACCTGGACAATCCTGGTGGTTTCCAGGAGATAAGAATCTCAAGGTCTGTGGTTTATCCGCAAGTTATCCTGGAATAGTTTTGAGAAAGTGCCTAAGGCTCTTAGGAAGAAGTCAAACATTACTTTCTGCTACTTACCTTGATGATACCCAAGCTTCCATTCCAGACCCTTTCTTCAATATCCAACAACTGTTCCCTGAGAAGTAACTCCAAAGCTTCATCCCCGTTGGCCTTATCCGATACAAGACCCTTCTTGCCACTGTTCATCTTGACCACCACTTGCCGTGCCACGCCCTGTTTGTTGGTCTCGGCCACTTCCTCGACCACGTCTCTATCGGTACTATTAAGGGCATCCAGGGGAACATTCTTCAAGGACTCCTCGATCCGCATCATCTCGTGGAGGATCGCCTCCTTCAGAGATTTCTCGCGGAATCCACGGTGATTGAGTGTGCTTAGTAGGCTGTTAAGTTCGTCAGGAGTACTGTAGTAGGCCCATTTGGCATATTCCCTCTGCTGCATGCACGGATCGGATACTTCGTGCTTGACTTCCTTGACCACACCATTTGCCATCAGGAGGTCCTTCACAAGTTTCTCTTGTGGTGGAGAAGCGTCCACTTCCATCCCTCCGTTGACGGCCTCCATGTCAATGTTCTCCTTGTTACTACTCGTCGAGGTATCTTGTTCTTTATCGACTTCGGATATATCCATTTGAACCTCGGGTAGGCTGGTTTTTGACGGCGTCAACTTAATGTCCACTCTCTGCGGAACAGGGCTGAAATCCATGGCACCAAGGTATGACAAGTCTCGCTCGACGAACAATCCTGGCACAGAGCTGAACAACCAGAACCGTCGGTAAATCCTGTCTTCTCCGAGGGGTGCGATGCTGTACCGTGATGCTGCCTCTGCCATCTCCAAGCGATACTCTCGATTCTTCTTGGTGAACTCTGCCTTGATGGCGACACTCTCCTCCTCTTCCTTTTTCTGCCTTATGTCCAGTTCCTCTTGAGTCGGTAAAGGCTTCAGGTTCTCCAACCGCGCGACAAGATCTGTAAGATCTGCTCGCTCGTTGGTCTTTATAGAGTCTTTGACTTTCGTCTCCTCTTCGTCGTCATTTTCGGAGCTGCTGTCTAAGTTGATAACTTCAATTTCCGTAGTCTGCTGGTCTTGTCGCAGCTGGGCTTCACGTTCACGTTCTCTCTTCTCTCTTCTTAGGCTGTCATGATCTCTCTCTAAAGCACGCTCCTCCAACCGTCGCTTCCATCTGTCAAGAAGGAAAATTACTCTCTGAAATTATCACTGAATTTGAGCCTATACTGGAAAACTCTCAGAAAATTGAAAACCAAAGACATGAATCTGGTAGCATTGAGTTGAAAGGACAATGAAAAAGAGTTCCAGTAACAATTGTCAATTAGAATAAAACACATCATTTAACATTATTTCACATACTGTTGGGACACTTAGCACCACAGAATTACCAAACAGTAATCAGTATTAACCCTCCTACTGTCTGACCATTCAATATCATCCACTGTGGTTTCAAATGATGGGTAAACTATGCCAGCCTGTAATATGATATCATAAGGTGAATGCAACTACACCATACACACAGATGTACACAGTATACTCCTGTGTGCAGTTGTGCTACCTTACAAACCCATTCAATTGAATGATTTCAAATGGTTGGTCAACTCTCTGAAAAATGTCCCCAAGAGAACTTGATTTGTAATCAAACTTTCTCAATCGGTTTTTGTTTTTACCTGGCTGTTGCCTCTTCGCGCTCTCTCCTCTGCTCCAGCCTCGCAAGTTCTCTCCACTCCTTACGAGAGGTCTGGAATGTTTCCAAGCTCTCTTCAATGATGTCCCGCATTGTTACATAGGTCAGCAGCTGGCCACAGACAGAGGTCAGGATCTTTAGTTTGGATGCTGCCATAAAAAAATTATACAACAAAAAAATATACATTGGACCATATTCATTTACATACTCACCACGCCATCTTAGAAGTAAAACAATGATCAGACAATGGAAAACGCACAGCTATGTACGCGCAGCACACAGGACGGACCAATGAGCAACCTTTTTTTGACCTCTAGTCGAGAGCGACCAACGCAAACGAAGTCTAATGAATAAGGTCTTTTGAAAATCAAAGATATATGAAATTCAAACGTAAAACAGGGAATCTTGTAGACAGGGATGTGATCGTTAGGAAGGAAATTTAAAAATCCTGACAATTTGATAAGAGTTTCCTCTCCGTGTGGAGATGAAGCCCAGGGTTCTCCCCATGCACTAGCTAGCGTATCGGGTCGATACGCGCGATTTGCTTGCCAAAAGCGCACATTTCAATGCTCCAGATTGCAAAGTGGGACTTTTAAAAACAAGATAAACACCAAGTGGAAAAAAATCCGAAGGACCTTGATTTAATTCAGCATGCTTTGGCCAAACATACACAAATTTGGATCCAAAATACCCAAAAGTTTTGGAGAAAACCTGGAAAGAACCCTGAAGCCCTTGAATTTACCAGATGATACATTTTAGAGGTTTACAGACTCTCTGCATCATTTCATATAGAAACCTAGAAGGTTTGGTCATAAAGTCTCTCATCTCTGCAATGGTAATTTTGCCACTTTCACAGAGCTGCCAACATTTGCATCGTAAAATCAGGGAGATTTTGTACAACAATCAGGGAGATATTCAGAATTACATTAAACATCATAGGGGAGATAAAAAAAATTCCCCCGGGAACTTTCTGAAGAATCAGGGAGAGTTGGCAACTCTGCTTTCAAGAAAATATGGAAGCGCAGGTAGCTCAACTGAATTAACAACATTGGACACCAACCATAACACACCCGACACCCCCCCCCCAGTGTGCACCAATCACAGCAGTTCAAGCACACATTACTGGATCCTTCAACAAGAATATACATCCAGTCTCCTGACAACTTGAGCACTAATAATAATAACAGAGCATTTATAACGCGCACAAGATCTGGGTGAAACCATTCAAAGGCGCGGAAGGCACTAGTCCAAACCTTTGCAAACTAGCTCTCCTCAGACCCAACACTATCTACTCCTAGATTTTTACATCGATCAGACTTACCAGGGCTGAGATCGAACATGTTTCCAGTCGTCAGCGTTTTCAAGATGTCAGGGTCTTGCATGCGGAACTCAAGCCCCGGATCGTCGTGGGGGATGAAGCCACCCCTCTGTTGATAGCGCCACTTGGTATTCTCGGATGTGGTACGGGAACCAGACGATAAGAAATGAAGACGCAAGACTTCTGAGATTGTTGTTGAATCAATGGGCAGCTGGCGTAGAAGCGTACCTGGTTGAATTTGTTTTAAATAATAATAGTTCATAAGCACCCTTGTGGTTTATTACTTGAAAATTCATAAACAATAAGTTTTCAACCAAGAGAATTTTGTTAAAAGTCCTTAGGTCGATTTCACAAAGCACTAAGATTCATCTTAAGATGAGTTGTCAATGTTGCTTTAATGATTTGTATTGTGACATCACAGTTTGCTTAGCAATTACAATCGATTCTCAGTTAAGATTAATCTTAGCTCTTTGTGAAATCAAGCCCTGGAATATAATATAGATCACTGGCTGTTACGATTTATTATTATTATGGGGGGGATAATGCCATCTATACATTTTAAACTCAGGAGACACTTTGTGACGCTCCATAACAAAAGCAGGCACTTCTTGCGGAAACTCAAACCAAGGTTCACTTGCTCTTCAACTAAACGCAGGCCTGAAGCTTTTTCACCTAAGGCCTAAAAAAAAAAAATTGTTATGTTGGCGTAACGGGCCAGAAAAAATAGGGTAGGTAGGTCGGGATTTTTTTTTTTTTTTTTTTTTTCCCCCAACAGTGAAACGAAACGTGTGAATTCCAGTTAACTGTTTACCTGTTTCTACCGTTCAAATCAAAACTTTAAGCCAGCAGATGTCAACACACTCTCCAGGTTTAATAGAACACTATACCCACTCGTAAGGGTCACAGAACCAGGTCATAAAACTACAAAGACATAGCGCGTGGCTTGTGGTTTGATTGAAGCAAGAGTATTACAAACTGAAACAATAATGTATAACAAACTGCAGAGGATTAAGATAAGACGTAATTGGATCTCAACAGGAGTGTCAATCATTCTCCCAGGGCTGGAGAGTGTCTGGGGCTGACATTAAAATATAAAGAAAAGGGTGTCAGGTTTTTTTTCTCACTTTCGGCTTCGTTTTGTGGTAGGAAAATTGTTTTTTTAATCATTGACAAAACTTCAGCTGGGGGAAAAAATGTTGAAAATAAATAAAAATATCCAGGGTCGCCGTTTTTTTAGGGTCGGTCGGGTTACGCCAACATAACAATTTTTTTTTTTTATGCCTAAGGGCAAGGCATTTTGTTAATTTTCTCAGAAAGGGCATCTCAAAGAGGGAAATGTTAATTTCTATCGGTACATTTCAAGGAGGCACCAAGGCAATGACGAGGGACATGTAGGCAATTGCTTCCGTTGCCTCTGTGAAGAATCGGGCCTGAAACATTTCAAGGGGCACCAAGGTAATGACAAGGGACATTGAGGCAATTGCTTCCGTTGCCTCTGTGAAGTATCCGGCCTGGAACATTTCAAGGAGGCACCAAGGCAATGACAAGGGACATGTAGGCAATTGCTTCCGTTGCCTCTGTGAAGTATCCGGCCTGGAACATTTCAAGGGGCACCAAGGCAATGACAAGGGACATGGAGGCAATTGCTTCCGTTGCCTCTGTGAAGTATCAAGCCTGTCAGAACTTTTAAGCAACACCTATAAAGTCCTACAAAGTAAGTTTTTCTCAACATGTAGAGAATGTTTCAACTCTAATGCAGAATTTCTGCACGTATGTCTTTGGACAATACATAAATAGTTACTCACCTTGATGTATTTGTGGCCAGATCAAAGCCGAAGTTGCCGCTTTCGTCATGGCTGCATAGGTCGGGTCGTCGTCACCCAAAGTCTCCGCCAAATCAGCTGTGAAAAAAAGTGACGAAAATATATGTACTGGCTGGATTTTATACTGTTTTTTTATTTCATTCTTTTATTGAAAAAAAAGGGGTTTTCCTCTTACTTGAGGGTGCATCGTGTTCCTGTTCCTTCAGATCCACCTTCTCGTCCTCTTCTTCCTCTTCCTGCATCCTGAAGATCGCCGTCAGGAGACTGTTGACGAGGTCGTAAAACAATCCTTCCACCTTGTTGCTGATCAGGCTATCCTCCAATTGCTCTGTGCACAAGTAGAACAAGACTGGTTTAGTTTTTAGTTTGTTCACAACAAAGTTAATAAGGCAGTGTCTGAATAAGCCATTCGCAAGTTAGATTTGAATAATGTCTGGTACAATGACTTGCTTAGTCACAAGTTACCGCTCAAATTTGAATTCCTCAGACTATAGAGACAGTTGCTCTGTCAAATAGTTTGGGGCAAGCTTTTGCATAACAACCTCCAGATGGGCAAAGCCTGGTACCATCGTGCCATACATTCATTCAGAATTGTGTATGGGTGTTCGCGGGATCATTTTGGAAACGACGCTGCAAAGCATCCAACAATTGTCCATATTGGACTCCAATATTAAATT
This sequence comes from Plazaster borealis, assembly GCA_021014325.1. Lineage (NCBI taxonomy): Eukaryota > Metazoa > Echinodermata > Asteroidea > Forcipulatida > Labidiasteridae > Plazaster > Plazaster borealis. The sequence continues at coordinate 10,968,293 of CM037472.1, forward strand.
TTGGAGCGGCGCGGCAGTATACACGGCAGTATACACATGACGCATGTTCCACCAATCAACTAACAAGAATCTCTGTGTGTGGTATATTAATAACAATTCATCGTTGCAAATTGGTTTGATGTAAATTGTACAGACAACTCACCAAGGGTGATTCCATCGGGGAAATCCTCACTGAAGCCTAGGTAGTCCTTGAAGTGATACATGAATTCCAGCACCATGACCATGTCACCAAATAGCTCATGGGGCAGCTTCATGTTCACAGGTGTTGGCCACGGAAGATCCTGTGATTGGGGACGGGAAAATGGAGTCACACTTTAACATTATCCATCAATTTTTCTAAACAGCTACTTTGATAGATAGTTAGGGCCTGTTAACCCTCCCACTGTGTGACCATTCAATATCATCCACTGTGGTTTCGAATGAATATCAGGTTGTGAATGCAATAACACACAGTAAACACACATATAGTTCTGTGCACAGATGTGCCACCATACACAACTCGTGTCTCAAAGCGTTATTTTTTTAAGAGACACATTTATATATCACTTTGTAAGAGTTTACAAGGTGCTGTGGCTGCAGCCAACCATGCCAAAAACATCAGGGCAAACCCCTTTTCTTAACAACTGTAAACAAACTGGTTTCTTTACAGTGCATGAGACAACACACGGGACCTACAGCTCAATGTCCCATTCGAACGACAAACCTATTATGGTTAAACGTCTTGCTCAAGGACACAAGTGTCAAGACCAGATCCTGAACCCGCACTCTGACAACACCAGAACTTGAGTCCAGTGAACTAGACTGCTCAGCCATGACATTCCCAACTTGCTGAAAATGTTATCATGACTAGAAGATGTTGATGACTATAAATGTTTCTCCAGAAGGGGAAAGAAAGGGTTAATGTCTACAAAATGTGACCTTACCTTGAGGTCATCACATTCCAGATCGTCTCTTATACGATTAAACTCCCTCATGTGTTCGTCTTGGATACGCTTTTCCTCTCGCAAGGCTTCACGTTCCTAAAAAGTGAAAACAATATATATATATTATACTTATTATGTATCATAACATACAACATTGTATAGATGTTTATGTATAAATCATCATACTAAAGGCCATGTCACACGTGGCAATTTAGAGGCAACCAGTTCCACGCAATCTCCAATAAGGACAATCATTCACATTTCAGTTTTCTCATGATTTTCTTGGGGTTACTGAGTTACAGCTAGAAGAATGTCTCTTGTGCTGCCGAAGTGTTCATTGTCCATACAGTGCCAGTGGTTGCCCCCAAGTTGCCTGAAAAAATTGCCCTGTGTGACATGGCCTTAAGGCTTTTAGTACGGCAGATAGGTGATGAATTGTGCCTTTGATGATACAAGTTTTTATGAAGTAAAGGGTACTTCTATGAGGAATATTTAAATTTGTGCATGAAACATTTGAAGGGGCACCAGGGCAATGGCCAGGAGGCAGGGAGGTGAATGTCTCTGTTGCCTCCCTGAAGTATCAGTCCTGGTGGTGGAACTGTTTGTACCTTCATTTTCTTGAGACGATCTTCCTCCATGATCTTCCTCATCTGTTCTCTTCTTGCCTCTTTCTCCTCCAGCCTCTGCAGTCTTAGGGTCTCCCTGGCCTGGGCTCTCTCTAGTAAGAGTTGCTCCTTGATCATGAGCTTCTCTTGGCGTATTCTCTCTCGGATCGCTTCCCTCTCCTCCATGGTCATCTTGGGTTTCTTCGGCTCAGACGGAGGCGATTTTTGTTTGTGTTTTTCTGTTTTTAAAAATCAACCGATATGAGTTATGTAGGATGCCCACTGCTTTAATCCATTAAAATCAATCTGATATGAATTGTTTTAGGGTGCCTATTACCTTAATCGTCCAAAATTACAGTGCAAAAATGCTGTATCTCGGCATGTACTTGTTTAGCGTGTATATCTGGGCTATTTTAAGCGAGATACAACATTTTGACAATTTCAAACTTGCGCGTAACAGAAGGAGATAATGTTGTTTTTGCACTAAAACTATGTTGTGTAAAATCCCCCTTTATGTGGAAGAATGTTAAGCGTGACTCAATCTTTCAAATTCATCAAAAATTGTCTGGTTGATTTTGAAGGAATCAGGAAGGTTAGATGGATTAGTTTCTATCTACATCTTGAAAGATCTACCCACCAGATCCCTCTTTCTTTGGTTTGCCGTCTTTGAACCGCTTGGCTTGAGCCTTCTTCTTGACTTCACAGAGAGGCAGGTCATCGTCCTCATCTCCCGACGACACCAGCTCCGTGCTGCACTTCCAGGTTCTCTTTCCGGGGGAGAAGACAAATAGAGGCGGCGATCCTCCAAAGAAGTCCTTGAAACTCTTGTTGTGTAGACTGTACTTGGCTTTGTACTCGCGCTGTGAAGACAAACCAACATTCATAAATACCCAAGTTAGATTAGGCAGTCCTATTGGTTAAATGGTGGTCACGTGACCATTTAAGACCAATTTTTAATGTTAAAGACATAACATGAGCTGTGAACAGAAAAGTTTATAGATTTTTCTATTTTATTATGCCTTTTAACAAAAGGGGCATTTATGAATGGGAATAAAAGAGTAGTGACTTCGTATTAAACGGATGTTAAATAAACCGGTTGATACATGTATGTGTACTTCTTTGTCAAAGCGCCTTTGAACACATTTTTGTATGGATACCCGCGCTATACAATACCGGCGCTATAGACCCATTGCATAACGCGCAGCGTACTCACGTGCGCCTATCCTGGGTGTCATATTGGGTGTCAAAATCGTATACAAACATGCACAAAAGTGAGTTTTGACACCCAACATGACACGCATTGTCGGAGGCGCGTTCCGGGTCTATAGAAATCAATAGGTCCCCCTTGCATAACGCGAAACGCTACAGATACGCTGAGGTCACGCACACGTTTTTACGCACAGAGAACAGCTATCGTCCAATGATCTGCCTCCTTTTTGAGAGAGTGACGTCATATGCAATGGGTCTATACAATTTTTTTGATTGATTGGTTGAAGTGCCCGATTTTGGCATAGGTCGTTTATAATTTTTGCTCACCTTAACACACCAGACGTGGTTAACAATGGCGCAATGCTGCTTCAGGAAAAGTTTGTTCTTCTCACGTGTGTAAAGACCCTTCTTCCTCCTGCAATTAAATATGTATCAAAACAACATTTTTCATCAGTGTTTGAAGACTTTCCGTGTTCCACGTATTGAGTAACTGGGACAAAAGATGTATCTGGCTGTGCAGTATTCAGTCCATCACACTCTGGTAAAATCAAGTGAAAGTATTTTGGGAAAGTCTGAAGAAGAATTATCACTGACCCAATGTTCTTGTACTCCACTTGATAGGTGCCGTTGCCTTGTAGAGACATCACCACGTACTTGTAGTCGCTTGAGTCTATAGTCTGTGGAGGACCAGACCTAACAGGAAAAAACAATTGTTTCGTTAAACTATTTACATTTTTTTTCATCATGCAGACATAAAAAAGGTCTCAATTCAGAAAAAATGTCTGAAATTTCTCATTCCCAATACATACCTGCAACATTTGAAATCTGGAAAAAAGGGACACACCGGCCGTTTTTGAATCTGAGACTTGGTCTTGCGCTTTCCTTGCAGGACTTCAATCAGGCAGACACGGCCCAAGTCCAATCCACGTTTTCGAAAAGGGCCACAGCAGAGTGAAAGGGCCACTGAGCGGAGCAAGAGGCGCGCAAGCGAATTGTACAAGGGCGGGGTCAAGGGTCAAACTGCCCAGCAGGGTCCAGGATTTGGGCTTATTAAGACATGCAGCAGCTGACCACGAACTCTGGCTTGTGAAATAGCGCCATCAAGTTACAGCTCCCTTTATTCTACATAGTGTCTGACTCAGACAGCCGTTTTTTTGTCTGAGTTTTTTAGGTTGTTGTTTTCGGGTGGTTTTTTTTTTTTTCTTTTTGGGGGGGGGGGGAGGGGGTCGTGAATGTATATGTGTGTTCTTCCAAAAAATCATGAAGTCCCATTTTATAGGTTGTTTTTAACCTCGGACATTACTGTGTAAAGCGGGACGGTTGGCAGGTACATGCTGATACTGGAATCATTGTGTTAGCCAGAGGGGTGTTTGGGTGTCTTTTGGGCACCCTGTTTTATCTGTCATTTACATTTAAAAATATTGTAAGTGAACAATTTGGACACCCAGCTTTTAAATTTCTAGCAAATTTGGACACCCTTTTACCAAATCCTGGCTGAAACCTTGACTGGAATGGTAAATTCCATTAGCCTATTCAAGATAAAAGTGAACACCATAGGAGTACACAGTTTGGTTTGTGCAATTATAAATGTGTCCACCAGTGACCATATCTCAAAACGGGCTTGTTCCAGAGAGGGATAATAAATGTGTTCATCTACCAATTCTGTCTTCTCCCTTTGTCCTTACCTGGATTTGGGTGTGCCCATCTTGAGTACTTTCTCCTGCCCGTCGTCCTCAATGAGGATGACATCATCGTTATCGCTTGCCTCACCGTTCGCCAATTCGTTACTGGCCACCGGGGGTACAACCTTCACAACTCGGCATGTTTCCCTGCACGATCGTGAAAAATTGAAAACTTTGAGAAAGTCTGATTAAGAACTCTGGATAAGTCATCATGCAATTTGTTCCCCGAGTTGGAAGGAAATTATAATAAAAAGAATAAAAAGAATAAAATAGCAATAAAGAGTATAATCTACAGAGCCGAGATGAAACCGTTATATTTGACATTTGCAATGTGTCACTCTTTTGGAATTAAAAATAAATTCAGACTGCAATTAATGGTTGAAATAATGTAGGTATTTAAAATACACACTGTAGATGTAACAATTGAATCTCGGATCAAGAATATTATTTGTGTTTTTACCCTTACACCGATGTGCATTATGCACTGCATACTCAGTACTTTCCCAAGTCCTATGAAAATAAATCCACAGGCATATCACTCGGATGAGATTGGGATTCGAACCCATGACCTTTGCCATGCTAGAGCAGATGTCTTACCACTAGACTACTCGGTGGCAAGAGGGAGTTTGAATCCTAAATTGTTTTCACAGGACTTGGGAAAGTACGGAGTATACAGTGCTTAATACATATTGGTATGAGGGCAAAAACCAATAATATTCTTTATCTAAATGAACATCTATTAAATCGCTGGGGTGCCCGCTGCTAAAACAATACACCTGTCATACCAGCAAATGAAAGGGTGAACCTATATGATTATGGTCACACTGTAGTCATTTGTCCAATCACACCCGGCACATCAACAAAAGCACAATCTATCAGTGGCACAATCTATGCAGTGGTACGAGTGCCTGTGTACCCAAGTCAAATAAAGGGTCAACGAACTTTCAAAACCATGTGCAAACCTATTGCTTTTCAACCAATGGCAATGAAAGAGTATCCAGCTAGAGGTAACGTGGACCATGTGGAAGGTAAAACAAAAATCATGAATATTCATTTTTGTGTGGAGGTTCTTCCACACAGTCGTGCCCCGCACAGTTTTAACAGAAATTATTCAGCAGTTCACACTATTTGCTTTAATGAGAAAGCAAAGTCTTCATCCACAAACTCCTTACTTACCTTGTCCCCTTATGAGACACATCCACAATCTCTCCAATGAAGTAGCGGTCCCTCGAGAAGACAAATACATCGTCACAGAGGTCAGCTAGGCGCCCTCTCTGGGTGAGGGTCACGAGGCACAGTATGGGTGCCTCCAGGTACACAGGGAAACTTGCCAGGTAGCGTTTGGCCTTGACTTCGCTCTCTATCGCCTCCTGGTACGTCAGGCTGGGTTTCCCTGTCAGGCTGCAACTCCATACTAAGCTGTTGCAAAGAATCGTCCTCTTGAAGAACTCACTGCAGACACAAAGAAATAATATTGTGTGAATTATTACACTCAACAGGGTTTGCCATTAACTTTTTCAGTGACTAGATGACAATTTATATAGTGTCCATTCATGAAACATGCTCCTGGGTGCTTAACAATTAACAATAACAATCCATACAGTTTTAAATTTTACCAGCAGGACCAGTTAGCTTGTCATTTCACTAGTCCGCCAGCTTTTTCACTAATCCATACTTTATATTAAATAAGGAGGGTTTTCAACACTAGCCAGCCGGGCTAATTAGAGTGAAGTTTGACCGAATCTTCAGGTGTTTCAACTGGCATTTGGCCAACGGACCACTGTTATGCTGCAACTATGAGATCTACCCATGTATTTCAGGCACACATGAACTCAAATTTTGGAATTTATACAAATATTCTCTGCAAGAAATTGTAACTCAATGTGAAGCAAAAGCAAGTGAATTCTGGGGTGTCAGTTTCCAAGGATTTCACAAGATTAAAAATAATTTTTTTTCCTCAAATAATTGTACATGTTGATAAAAGATTAACTGTATTGGTTGACCTTTATCATGGTATGGCCATCTTGCTTTTTATTATATTCGACCCAATGTAAGGCCGTGTCTGAAATGGCGACTTCGGCTAGAGCTACGGCTAGATTTCCGCATCATCATGCATTGAAGTATAGGACGTCATTAGCAACACCCTTAGCAACAGCCGTAGCTCTAGCCGAAGTCGCCGTTTCGGACACGGCCTAACCAAACCAGGGCTTGAAGGATAAGAAAGTCTGGTTCCTTTCATGATGTGAGAATTAGAACTGCCATTGTCACTGTTGTATGCAGGGTGCCAGACACAGATGACCGGGTCCTTTCTCTATGGATGACCACATCTTGATAAAGGTCTACTGACCCCTTGCACAGATGCCACATGCAGCTATTCTGTGCCCATTGTCTGCCATTTTGGGTGTCAAAGTTGTAAGGATGTGCATCTTATTGCACACAGGTCGCCCAAAAGGCGCCCTGCACACGAGGACACCGACTCCATGGCAAAACCAAGATATTTTTGTTGTGAGGCTAGAGCCCTCATGTGAAATGTGTCAACAGACCTTTATCGTACAGTGGTCAAGTGTGTCTGGTACCCTGCATACTAACAGTGACAGTGGCAGTTTAAGTCCTGATCTCATGAAAGGGACCAGACTATCTTTTTCTTTGGGTAGAATAAAAGAAAATCAATTTGTATACTTATTTCCTATGAACCTTAAAAACAACGAGCGTAGATGTTTTACTTCGTTGGTAAATGAAAAAAACAAGTTAATTGTTCCATTTCTCCTTTATCTTTCCTAAATTTGGGACCTACATAAGCGGTCAGGTTTGCAAATAATTTCAGAAGTCAACAAATCAGATTTCTTTCTTGTAAAACAGTGTAGGCTTAAAATGATGAATAGCATACGAGGAACTAAATTTCCATTACTCATCTATCACAATCATATTAAAAAAAATCAACACTTGTACATCATCCAAGGGGACACTATTGCCTTCAAACTTGGGGGGGGGGTTTAATATTTCCTTGGTGATATTAAGATTAGAATAAGATGCTGTATATGACGGTCACTTTTTAAGTCATTACGACCAAAAACATAACACATTTGTTTTTGGCAATTTAAATGAGTTAAAAAGTGGCAGTCAGGTCTTCCATTTCCTTTACACCTTTTCCTGTTACGGTTCTAACAACCTGTACTTAAATAAACTTTTTTTCCACACAGCTAAACAACAGATGTCAAAATATCAAATGACATTGATGTTTTCATTAAAGCATTCAGAGCTCGAAGTCGAACCTCCATAAGCTTATCGTGATGTGGGCTTGTTTATGACTGAGTAACTAATCTACGATATAAAAAAAACTACCCATCACCCCCAACCCAAAGTAAAAATCAAACATGGCCATGCCATGGTTTTGTGGTTCTGCTTTTTCCACACCACCAACCATCCTTCCTCCATGCACCAAGTCCAACTTCAACTTCAAGACTCAAAAGTACCCCAACCAACATGACCAAGACCCCACAATTAACACACCTGCCTGGGTGGGTAATCTAACCAAACAGAGCAAGAACCAAACATTCCTTTATTTATGATCTTCTTGCTTTTTAAGCAAGCTATTCCTTACACAATGCAAAGTAAAAGACCTTGTAACAAAACCCTTTGAATGTCTGGACCAATTCGGTCCAAACCCCCGGCACCTCACACACGGCATGTGTGTGTACCCCGTGTGTGGGATGCGGTTGAGCCTAAAGTCTAAGGTCGGCCATGGCCTGCTGCTCCAGCTGAACAAAAATGGCGCAATTTTGAGAACTGTACACACATTGGTCCACCATGTATTCAACCTCATGTAACGAGATTACAAACTAATATAAACACGTGTGAAATGTGTATTAAGTATCTTGAAGACTCACTTGTATTCCCTGAATAGCTCATTGGTGAGTCTGCAGATGAAAACCTCCTCATTTGGACGTAAATCTGGCGGAGGTTTTAGCGGTTTGAATTCTCGGCGCCGAAGCAGAGGCATCGTTCATGCGTTGACCATCTGCAACTCACACGGAATACCTGCAAACAAACAATGACCGGGAAAACATACTTTTTATGAATGACCCAAAACACTCTATCTCAAGTTACACAGAACCCATAATGGTCACCAGTCATGTTACGAATAAGTAATTATACCGACTGCTTAGTTTTAAGACATGGATGATGGGAGACTTGCCCGAAAAAAAGGTGAAATTCTTGCCACTGTGAAAACAACTTCTTCCCTCGTCGTGTGGAGTAGCGCCAACGTTCATATTTTATGCAAGTGCAATGACGCATTCCACCTCCCAGTTGAGTTTGGGGTAGGGTAGATAAAACATTTAAATGCTCTGTACAGAGACGCTAGTCATACATGAAATTTGGCACGGTTCTCAAACATATTCCCCGAAACATACCTGCAAAGTTGCAACACAACAGGTGGTTTTATTGCAAAGTTATGAAGTTTTTGGTGAGGTGTTTTAGACCAGAAGTGGCTATCGAGAGTAAAGAGGGCGGGAAGTACTCGCCTTATTTGGAGGTTCCACGTGTGACGTCACAAAATGATTGACAAGTTATGAATAATTAAAATTCGCGGCACACGATATATTGCACGATCACTGGGAGTGTGTGTATTGATAAGGCGTGCGATCGATGAAAATAATTGTTTGTTTGTTGTAATTAATTGTATTGATAACAAATACTTTTCGTTTTATTACTAGAGCTACAATTCAACACCACCTCGTACTTTTTTCTCACTGAAGAGAGATGATTACCTGCAATCTTCAAATAAAATGGAACAATGAATTAATTCATGCAAGCGTACTGTACATAAACAATGTACTACTTTTGGGATTTTAGTGTTATTTTTGTTGTGCTAACATTTTTGTTTAGACAAGTATATTTGTTACAAGATTTATTCGAGTTTCATTGTATGGTGTCACTCAAAAAAGTTCTTGTTTTACACCTTGAAGCTTCGGACAATTTTCCTTCCTGGTAAACTTTAGTTTTAATAAAAGTGCGATGTTGCAGACCCCAGAAATAATCACCGATGCTTATATTTCGATTGCCAAAATTGAAATAAAGCTGCATATAAATGTGCATAAAGGAATCCTTAACAAAACGTAAACACTTTGGGTATTTTCACTCCATCAAAACTTGATCAATATGCACAGTTTCTGAGTTTTGTTTATGGTGTGTTACAAAAACTAAACGAAAAACAGGCAAACGCGAATTACTCTTCCAGCTGGCAAAATGGTACTGATGAGGGCGTGGCCGAACCCTGTAAATGACTCAATCGTGTGGTGCAGGGCCCGGTCGCATTGGGGATTATTTCCAGTTTTCATTTACTCAAACAGTTTCCGTTGCTAAACAAATTGTAATACAAGCCGTAATTTTCCTTGTTCATAGTTGATGTTGCAGTAATTTCACAGCATGTCTCTTTTTAGAGTGGACAAACAATTATGACAAAAGTAAATACTTCTTAAAATAATACATTCCGCTCACTTTTCTTATTTTATATATACTGTTTTCATGTTCTGGCAAATTCGGACCAATTCCTAAAACATTTTCTCAATTAAATAGTTATTTTATTTATTTGAGTTTTCAATGTCAGGGCAAATATGATCAGAACTATTGGGTACCTCAAATCGTTAGGAAAAAATAGGTAAACAACAACAACAACAAAACAGAAAAAGTGGAAATTTACCGGTTGGTCAGTTTGAGGTCACTTGTCAATAAACCCCAGAACCTGGTTAACTTTATTAGGAGCAAAAACCAAAATAATTTAAACAACAAAATGACTGAACACAACATGACTCTATAATTAAACTTTGATTCCGTGTTAATTATTAATCATAACATCAGGAATGTTGCATCTAATTTTATTATTAATGAATTTCTCTTAAATAATATTTATTATTAGTCACCATAAAACAGTTTTAGCTTTAGTTCCAGCTAAAGAGCCTACACGCATCATCGGGAGCTAACGTCGAGTTGTCAAACCACCAGTTCTTCTCAGAACCACCACTACTCAAAAAGAATTTATACACATGGTGTCACCAAAAACCTCACCTGATTATATCCTTTATAATTAAGAAGAAGACAATTAATAAAGCACATCCTACCATCTGGAATGTAAACAATAAAAACATTAAGCAAACTTGGTTTCTTTGGTTGATTAGTAAGGCACTTGACTGCCAGTTTTTCCAAACTGATATCAAAAAAAATAAACAATATTAACCCTCCTACTTTCTAACTGCTCAATATCATACCCTGTTTTTGAATTTTAAGATAAATTATGCCAACCTGCAATATGATATCATAATGGTGAATGCATCTACAAGGTACAGTCAACCCTCCTACTGTCTGACGGGCCTGAATGCTTCATTCTTAGGTGCAAAGTAGGCTGCACGTTGTGAAATGGGTCAATAATGTGTTAAAATGTTTGGTCCCAACTAATAATCTGACAAGAAAGTTCTTTGGGTAAAGAAAAATAGCTATCTTATATTTAAATTAACTTCTCACCATCAAATTGTCAAAAAACACACACAAAAAAAGTGGGTGATGCATTTTGCAGCAAGTAGATTTGAAACTTTGTATGGTAGGATCCTCCAATGGATCTCCTATATCCACGTTAACATCCCCTAGTACTTAGACTTGGGTCATCTATACCCTCAGTCTCCTCTAGGCTTCCTACTCTCCTTCCATGTGCTTGGTACCAACTGATTCAGTTCAGTGAGCACACACTCCCTACCCACTCCCAGTGGGTTTCAGTTTTAGCTTTAGTTCCAGCTCAAGAGCCTACACGCATCATCGGGGAGCTAACGTTGAGTTGTCAAACCACCAGTTCTTCTCAGAACCACCACTACTCAAAAAGAATTTATACACATGGTGTCACCAAAAACCTCACCTGATTTTATCCTTTACAATTAAGAAGAAGACAATTAATAAAGCACATCCTACCATCTGGAATGTAAACAATAAAAACATTAAGCAAACTTGGTTTCTTTGGTTGATTAGTAAGGCACTTGACTGCCAGTTTATCCAAACTGATATCAAAAAATCTAAACAATATTAACCCTCCTACTTTCTCACTGCTCAATATCATACCTGGTTTTGAATTTTAAGATAAATTATGCCAACCTGCAATATGATATCATAATGGTGAATGCATCTACACGGTACACAGTCAACCCTCCTACTGTCTGACAGGCCTGAATGCTTCATTCTTAGGCGCAAAGTAGGCTGCACGTTGTGAAATGGGTCAATAATGTGTTAAAATGTTTGGTCCCAACTAATAATCTGACAAGAAAGTTCTTTGGGTAAAGAAAAATAGCTATCTTATATTTAAATTAACTTCTCACCATCAAATTGTCAAAAAACACACACAAAAAAGTGGGTGATGCATTTTGCAGCAAGTAGATTTGAAACTTTGCATGGTAGGATCCTCCAATGGATCTCCTATATCCACGTTAACATCCCCTAGTACTTAGACTTGGGTCATCTATACCCTGATTCTCCTCTAGGCTCCCTACTCTCCTTCCATGTGCTTGGTACCAACTGATTCAGTTCAGTGAGCACACACTCCCTACCCACTCCCAGTGGGTTTCAGTTTTAGCTTTAGTTCCAGCTCAAGAGCCTACACGCATCATCGGGGAGCTAACGTCGAGTTGTCAAACCACCGGTTCTTTTCAGAACCACCACTACTCAAAAAGAATTTATACACATGGTGTCACCAAAAACCTCACCTGATTTTATCCTTTATAATTAAGAAGAAGACAATTAATAAAGCACATCCTACCATCTGGAATGTAAACAATAAAAACATTAAGCAAACTTGGTTTCTTTGGTTGATTAGTAAGGCACTTGACTGCCAGTTTTTCCAAACTGATATCAGAAAATCTAAACAATATTAACCCTCCTACTTTCTAACTGCTCAATATCATACCCTGGTTTTGAATTTTTAAATAAACTATGCCAACCTGCAATATGATATCATGTGGTGAATGCATATACACTGTACATAGTCAACCCTCCTACTGTCTGACAGGCCTGATACTTCATTCTTGAAAGGGCAATGGCACCAAGGTGTTTTCTCCTTTGTAAAACGGGCACCTCTGTGAGGAAACTGTAAATTGCTATTGGAACCTTTCAAGGGGCACCAAGGCAATGACCAGGGGGCATCGAGGCAATTGCCTCCGTTGCCTCCATTGGGTATCAGGTCTGGTCTGACCATTCAATCTCATCCACTGTGGTTTTGAATGTAATGCCAGCCTGCAATATGATCAATGTAATTAAATTGGCAATTGTGCTTTGCTAGTAGTATTATGTGAATTACTACTCTCTTGTATTAAATCTGTTGCAGAAGAGAATAAATATATATTAAGACATCCTTTGGCGGATTCATTTAATTTTTATTTGATTTTGGGTTGAACAAAGAAAAATTGACTGGAGCGGGATTTGAACCAACGACCTCCGGTTTAACACTCCGGAGGTCGTTGGTTCAAATCCCGCTCTAGTCAAATTTTCTTTGTTCAACCCAAAAATTATTTAAAAATTTACACAGTCAGTTTCCCTTGTGGTTTACTATTTGATATCTTAATTTTTATTTGGCGGATGTTCATCCTTAAGTACATGTTTGTATATAGAGGATTGTTCCTCCTTCCTTCCCCTTCATATGAGGGGGGTACTTCTACAAATATATAAGCACAAAAATAAACTTCTCTTTCTATTATATACAGTTCTTGTCATCTCAACAAATGCTCTCGTCATTGCACCTTTGAGAATAAATGTTATAAAGTTAAACCCAAAGACAATCCAAACTAAAATTGTGTACATGTAAAAGAAGAGTTTGAAAGAAGAATCGAGTTCTTTGGAGTGAGAGATGCTTGGACTGAGTGCAGCTAGTTTACAGGTCATGACGGTGTCATCACGTCATCAGATACTGATCATGAGTCTGCCATAAATGTATACATCTTGACGCATCCTTTAGCAGATGGTGCCATCTTCTTCCACATATCAGTATTTTCCAGGCTCATTACCTCCTGCAAATTGATTAATAAAATGTCATGGTTTTATAAAATCATTCCCAGTCCATTGAAAGTTCTGAGCTCCAAGACCTGCCGTCAAGTCAAGATTATCTTAAAATTCAACTACTCAGTACTACTGAGTAAACTCAGCACTGGTCGGTAAACTCAGTACTACTGAGTAAACTCAGTACTACTGAATAAACTCAGCACTTGTCAGTAAACTCAGTACTACTCAGTAAACTCAGTACTACTGAGTAAACTCAGTACTACTCAGTAAACTCAGTACTACTGAGTAAACTCAGTACTACTCAGTAAACTCAGTACTACTAATTTAACTCAGTACTACTGAGTAAACTCAGCACTAGTCAGTAAACTCAGTACTACTCAGTAAACTCGGAAGCAGTCAGTAAACTCAGTACTACTGAGTAAACTCAGTACTACTCAGAAAACTCAGTACTACTGAGTAAACTCAGTAATACTCAGTAAACTCGGAACCAGTCAGTAAACTCAGTACTACTCAGTAAACTCAGTACTACTCAGTAAACTTAGTACTATTCAGTAAACTCACTACTACTAAGCTAACTCAGTACTACTCAGTAAACTCAGTACTACTCCGTAAACTCAGGACTATTCCATAAACTCAGGACTACTTAGTAAAATCAGTACTACTCAGCACTACTCTGTAGACTCAGGACTACTCAGTAAACTCAGTAGTAACTCAGCACCACTCACTAAACTCAGTACTACTTCCACTACTCATTAAAAACTGTGATGTTTCAGTGAGAATAATCATATAAATTCAACAAAATATATGAAAACAGAAAATAACTATACCAAGGTAGTGTGAGATTACTGTAATCCTAAAGTTATAACTGTGCGGGTTCGAATCCCGTCATGACACTTGTGTCCCTGAACTGAGCAAGACACTTAACTATAACTGCTCATCATCCAGTATGAAATGGTTACCTGTGAGGGTAGACATTGTTGATGTGAATGATTCGCAATCTGTGCACCCATTTTTTGGCTTCTAGTGCTGCATACTCCTAAGGAGTTGAGATGATTTCAAAAGGTTGCTTTAGGGTCCGATGAGCTGGGTAATAATGTAGGGGGCTTTTCGGGAGGCCTACTTGGCTTGAAAAAGCGCATAATAGACTCACTTAACACTAATGTTAAAATGCATTATGCTTTTCATTAAAAGCCACAAATTTGAACATCAGAAACAGGATTTTCAAGGGAAAACAGTTAAAGTTTACCGATAGCGGAATGAGTTTCAGACCGGTTGATTCCTCTGCCTCTGCACCACCAGCTTTGTACAACTCCATCACTTTGCTGGAATGTAATCTGCACCTGCCAAGTAATTTATAACAACAAAGAAATTATAATGAACACTTGGTATAAAAGGGCACGGGCCAGGATGAAACAAAAACCAGATGGGTAAGGATATCTGAATGAAGACATGGATGGTTTTTAACACAGTAAGGAGAAGATTGTTCCAGAGTTTCGAGGGAAGCATAGGAGTAGGACTGTTGACCCAGGTACAAGGCAAAGTCAATTGAGGTTATTTTTTGTTTCAGGGCAGCACGGGAAAAGGACCCTTGACCCCAAGAGGGAATTGGGGGTGGGGAGGGCAGGCAGTTGAAGTAGATTTTGTGGTCTGAGATTTCTTGCTGGCTGGTACAATGTGATTCAGACACTGAAGTGCCAAGAGGTGAATGGAAGTCATGAAGGAGAACCTTGAAGGCATTGCAATCAGTGATAAAGAGTCAGTGAAGAGAATTGAGTGTGGGAGGTCAGCCTAACTGGGAAATTAACAAAATTGTATGCAAGATTTAGTCTGATAAGTGAGGCAAAATTCAACACATACTTGACAAAGAATGCAGCGCTGGGTCGTCCTGAGCTGGTGTTATTCTTGGCCAGTCCTATCAGGTAAGGCTCTCCCAACTCAGACTCGGGGATGTTGATCTCGTCTCGGATCTCGCGTATTGTGGAATAGATGAGCTCATTTCTGACATCCAGATCAGTCATGTTGGTCAGGACGATGTCTTTGAGTCTGGCTGCGCCTCCTTTGACTTCCTAATCAAATAAAAAGGAAACAAAAAGAAAGCATTCCAGGCTAAAACACTGCAACTGAATGACTCAAACACTACAAATGCAATGGTTATCTTTATTTATAAGTGAGCTTACACTTGGTTTCTTGTGAATTTGTAAGTGTGGCAAAATGCGGCAAATGGTTTCTTGTGAATTTTTAAACATAATGTTTACAATATCTTTTATATCTACTCAGATTTTACTGTAAATTGTATATTTTTTGGGTAACTGTTTAATGCTCCATCTTTCTCTTAATCCAATCCAAGTTTTTTCTGCATTTTTTGTTAAAATTGTAAATTCAATGTAATTTTGCCTTTGGCAACCAAATTGAATGTTTTTAATAAACCATAATTAATAATAATAATAATACTATGCTTTCAAAGGGAACTTCCTTTTCGGTTTACCTGGAGGGAATTATTTCCTTGCTTTGTTTTGTAACAAAGATAATTAATTCTATTTGAGAGGGCCATAGGTGAGCACACTCTCCCAGAACAAAAGCCATAGTGTTACTTTCTTAGGGTAGCCCTGGCAGTCCCCATCCAGACAAAATGATTGAAATCCCTTTTGTTTGTGGGGAATGTGTCTTATTAATCCCCTACAATTTGTCATACATTATTTTCACTCCCCTACAACTTGTATTATTTTGTTTACATGTTTTGCTTTGTCAGGTTTGTACATGTTGTATGCTGAAACAACTGAGGCACCTGCCACACTGTGGGTTTGTGATTATCCAGATTGGTACCTGCACCTTAGTTCCGATTCTCAATGTAGTTTGGAATCACTTGATCAATTTGAACGTTTAGGAAATTAAACGCAGATGCACAACCCTAATTTTGTTTTACATTTTCCTAGGTGCTTTTAATGTTGTTAGGTAATTTCTTGCAGGGAAGTTCGAAAGAAGATAATCAATTATGTACCCCAGGTTCAGCATGACCTCCAGGTGTGTCCCATAGTCCTTGCGCCTCACCAACATGCTGACTCCTACGTATGAACATGACACAATCATCCGCTGTTTGCACAAATGCACCTACACCCAAAGCATCGGACATATATGCCTGGCTGTTACTGAAATCTCTCCTCCCAGACTCTAAAAGCTCAGCTGCATTATCTGCCCAGTTGGTCCCGATGAAGTCTTTGTATCCAGTGAGGCCTAAACCAAACGTGACCTCTCCGTTATTGTTGTCGATACCGAGTGAGTGAAACCGGAACTTGGATCCGTTGTAAAGCTTGGGATTCTGCTCTATCCGTAGTCCCCATATTCTGTTGATGTTGCTCTCATGCGATGGCAAAGTCTTCCGGTTGTATTCCTCAAGCAGTTTCACCTTGAGCTTAGACTGTGGAATTCCTGGGGGCCTTGATGCTGCGAATACCACTGAAATCTCTGGATCCATGTTTTCATCTGTTAAGGAAAAATTGATATAAATACCAACCGAAACATTACATAACAGTTTTTTACTGGCTATGAAGTTGGAAGTTGTGATGATCACATTCCTCCAGGAATAAGAGACCAGGAAGGCAACGCTAGGCCTGGGTGACAAGTGAAGTTCACTACCCGACCAGTAGCGGCTTCCACACTAGTCGCGACTATTTTCAAAACCAAAGGTTTTTGATCACCGCAGGCCGAGATGGTAAAATTCAGGCTGAAATGTGAAGTATGCATTGCCATGGACGCCATTGCAGTAAGCAACTCTTTTGATGCGCATCAATGATCAAATGTCAATATATCGGAGCAGACAATGACAATTTGGCCTGGTCGACTTGTTAAATACACTACCCGTACTACGTACCCGACTAGTCGTACTTCAATTATTTGTTCAGTAGTCCTCACGGTTTTACGGGGTAAATGAAATGTAATACTAGTCGCGACTAGACATAGGATAGCAATCAATAGACGATCCAACTATCAGACCAACTGTGTGCAACTTAGTTTATTACATTTTAGACTAGAGAGGAAATCAACTATTTCGAACTAGTCAGAGAATTAAAATACTCAGGATCAACAAAACACAGAACAAACATGGTCCCTATCCTAGAGGGCGCCATGTAGACTTGTTTAAGTTCCCTACTCAACACATATTCATAATTATTAACATGAACAATATTTAAAGTTCATTGACAAATAACAAACAAAAACATTAACATTTAATGATTAACAAATTACAAAATACAAAGTCATATCATAACAACCTGTTTTTTAAACTGCTCCCGGTCCCGTGCTCTCAATTTTTCGTTCATCAGGAGATTGCAGATTCTAGCTACGGACCGTCATTTTGTGAGCCTCAAACTTGATCACACACACTCTATTATGACATGTAGGCCGAAGAATGATCACACAAATCTGACTATTTTAAAATGTTAAGTAAAGACTTTATTTAACCACAGTGCTGCTGCTGCCACATCACGAATCGCGCGCGGTGACCTGAGCACTGGTGCTCCACACCACACAAAACGTCTTAACATAACAGGGAACCAGTTAATCAGGTTGACCTTTTCGACAGACGGCATGCACAGCGCTTGCGCGACGTTCCTTGACAACAATCCACACCGTATAAACATTACAACAAGTGACAACTTCCAGAGCAGTAGAGAAACCTACGCAGAAAGATTAAGAAAAACACCTCTTGTTTTTACTTGTCAAGTCGCTGAATACATCACATTTTAATCATGGAGGCGGAAGGTTTACATCTAAACATCGACTACGTCGGATCCTGTGGTATTTTGTTGAGCACGGAGCAGAAAGCAGCGCTCCAAAGCTCTCTTGTGATTCTGCGGAATCATTACAAATTTAATCGGGTGTTTTTCTGGGGAAAGATTCTAGGCACCAGCAACAAGGGAGATTACTTTATTGCTCAAGGTACTGGCAATGATGAAATGGCCGACAGAAAAACGTTGTACAGGTATGATATTCACTGATTGATCTTGTTTCATGTCGTGAATTTTCTTCTAAAAACCATCAAATAAATTCAGTTGTCACTCACAGAGTCACACTATGATAGACATGATAGAGCAAGGTCCTTGCTCTTAAAGAGTCTATGCTCACACTGTCACCTGTGGATCCACTGTGCTTAATACTATACTAGGCCGGTATAGCATGTATAGTGAGTGTGTGAACTTAATTAATTTAAAGTTGTACGATTACTTTTAATTTCATTACGCTTGTATGCACAGTCAATCAAAAATATGTTACACTAAATTTTAACTTAACACTAACACTCAGTAAATATTAATACCAGATGCAATGTTGACAAAAGTTCGCATCAGGTATAAACTTTGAACAATCAATAAAGAATAATATTTGGGTTGTTTACCTGCACCGAAAAATAGCTTAGTTATAGTTATGTTTTTGTTTGTTCGCAAATATCTTTATTGTTTGTAAGGATTTTTGACAGGGAAGACAATATAATTAGAATGTTATCAAACGTCGACTAGGAAATCTTACTGATAATCAAAATCATTGGTTGCATTTGTGTCATTTTTGTTTTGTTCAAAAGCAATGTTTTTATGTACATCAGGCCTATAATTACATGGAGGCCATGGCCTCTGTTGCCCCTGGTTCTTGGCCTTGGTGCCCCTTCAAAAGTTTCCCATAGATTTTTAAAAAATTCAATGGAAGTATCCTTTGCAAAATGAAAATGGCCTTGCCCTCTGAAATTCCAGCAAAGAACATATTTGGTTATCTTGTTACTGTGACCGTTCTTTTATAGTCTCGACTGTGTTATGTGGGGGCTTCTGCCACAGGCGACACAAGCCATCCGGGAGCAGTGCTCAGTGGTGAAAGGAAGATTTCTTGGCGATCCATCTCACGAGTACGAGCATGTGGAGATAAAGAGAATCGGAGAAGGAGAAGATGCAACTGAGGAAGAGAGCACAGTGAGTCTAGAGTAGAAGAATAATTGTGCCCTCTTTTTAAATTGATGTATTGCATGCAATACATCAATCTACCCCTTACCTTAGTATTAAATACTATACTAAGGTAAGGGCTAGAAGTCCAGTTTACAGGCAACCAGTTCCAGGTAATCTTTAATCAGGAAAACAATACACCTTATGTCCATGCTGTGATGCCGCCCTTGCCTAGAGGTCAAAAGAAGGTAGCTCATTGGCTGATTCTGTTACTGTGCGCCAGAGGTTCATTACCTGTGCATTTTCCATTGTTTTATCATTGTTTTACCTTGACCTATAGGGCTTTATCTAAAGATGAGTTGTCAATATCACCATAGTGATTTGTATTGTAACATCAGCAACTAAGATTAGGTGCACATCTTAAGATCAGTCTTAGCTCTTTGTGAAATCCAACTCGGGGATTCCCTAATCATGCCACTTGTAGGGGGTCTAAACGCCAACTTTCTTGAAGAGGAAATGTTAAGACATTTATTTGATGTTTCCTTGATGCAGATCATGATCAAGGAGGAGGATCGTCTCGCTTCAGTTATTGCTCACATCGATGAAGAGGTTGCCATTGTTCCAAGAGGGTCTTACGTCAAGACATCTCATGGAACTGTATTAAAGAACCGCAGCTTTGAAGGTATGCCCAAGCGCATGTGTCAATATCAGTTGTCACTCAAGCGGGAGTACGGAAAAATATAGCGCTTCTGTGTCCCTTGGCTGAATTGTGGGACACAAATGCGCTTTGTTTTTCAGTATTCCACGAGCGCCTGTGTTTTAACAAATTAATCTTCTAGCAAACTTGACTCGCAGCTTTAAATAGTGGAATACGCAATATGCAGGGTGTGTCATGGACCGTGCAATATGGTTTAATATCACACTTTTGTTAACCATGGATTGACCAATCAGCATTCAAGGTTGCTTGTAGATAAATTAAAATGTTATTTTATTTAGCTAGTAATGGTTTTGTGGCAGCAATGGAAATATTATTTGATTGGATACCACAAATAAAAGAGTACTTCAAAAAGTGTACACAGACCTTGGTTGAGTGATAACTTCAGAATAAATTTGAAAGCCTATGTGAAGTAAAAGAATCAATCATCTTAAAAAATATATTTGGTAGTATAAATATAGTTATCATATTGTAGTGTGTCAGGCTGAGCTGTCTATGGCATCAGACTTAAGTCTTGATGACATCTCAGGCAGATTCGTATGTACAACATAAAAGGTGGTACGGTCAAAAGAAAAAACTTGCACCAAGACTAGTTAGGACCATGTTGCTAATGTATATGTTATAGGGTCCATCATGAAGTGATTGTGATCTTATTTGTTTTGTTTTTTTACCCAAGGTTTGTCGGTTACAGAATCGGGTAAACTGCAGAATTACTTCCACTTCAGAGAGCCTGTACGTCTAACTGAGAAGAGCCTACTTGAGAAAGCCGACCTGGATAAGTCAATTGACTTCCTTGATCCCATCGGTGAAGATGTCCCAAAAGGAGGTAAAGGATTACATTCTTGTGTGGGTCATGGGTTCAAATCCCACGCGAGTAGCCTATGGTTTTGTTTTTTTCTGCAGGACTTGGGAAAGCATTGAGTAAACAGTGCTTAGTACCACATACTGACATATCGGTGTATGGATAAAAATACAAAATACATCCTGATGCAATTATTCTTGGGTGGCTTGTGCCTAAAGCGCTCGCCTCTAAGACGATCGGCATCAGTCGGCTTCAGAAAAAATCAAGATTTACAAGAGTTGAACAAATCTGACTTCTGCGACATGTTCCCCGACGACAGGCGGGAATCAATTAATAAATTTTACATTGAGAACCGTATGTATTGATTGCGTTACGCATTATTAGCGCCTGCGTAAGCTTGCGTATGGCTATTAATGTTGAATGCGCTTTAGCAACTGGTCTTCGATTGTGGGTGACATGACCATGGTTTTGTTGCAGTGACGCTTGTTCCACATTCACATGATTTCTCATTTATAATGACCTGAGCATTAATTTTCTGCTTGATCCCGATGGTTCTGTCACCATGCAAGCGAAACGCAGGTAGACCTGAGGGCAGCTTTAAGCTACATTTTGTACTATGAAATTCGGCCCAGACTGTGATGTTAATCTTATTCATTCTGTTTTTATTCACCCTCCACTTAAGGTTCATGGAGTCTGAAGTTTGAGAGAGGCAGTGGGCTTGTATGCATCCAGAGTCTGCTTTGGCCTGGCCTTTCGTTCTTCCACGTCCCTCACTCGCAGAAGTTTGGCTATGTCTACTTTGGGACTGGAGAAAAGAACAAAGATTTGCCGTTCCTACTGTGAGCCGGGAGTGATGTTGCGTTGTGCAGTCTCTAAAGTGCTTCCATGGAAGCAAATTCTAGGGGGAACTATTGAAGATATGAATGGTTACAGATCCTTGTCATTTGATTGGTGGAACACGCCTCAGGTGTCATCCATTATGTTGCCATATATTTACTGCCACCACGCTTCAAAATTTAATATGGACAGGCACCCATCCAATATGGATAATTATTGGACTTTTTGTAGCCTTGTTCCCGAACTAAATGTTCCCTGCCTGTTGTCCAAATGAGGCAAGGGTTATGTCACTCTGGACAAGGTTGGTGTCTACATGGAGTCGTCCACAGTTTCTAGAAGTATAAAGCAAAAAGTTTTCATAGTGTGGGGTGGACAAGTTTCTGCATCTAATAGTGTTTCATGTGAAAAAAAAATCAAATTACAAGGATCTATGTGTGGGTTTTAAAACAATTATTGAATGCATTTCGTTCGCGCATTGTCACAGAATATAATCACTCAGTAAAATCTAAATTTCCATTTACTCTGCTTTGTGAAATGGAATAATCCAGATTTCACCTTGTGATTATATTCTCGATAATGCACTTACATGCATCCAATATTTGTATAATAGTTGACAGGTTTCCTCATTTTCTATGGGCTATGACCAACCAACCCTCTCAATAGATACTGTAATTAATGTATTATTCATTAACTTAGAACTGTTATTGCCTTGTTTTCGTATTCTATGTTAATATTGCAAAATTACTACACTTTTCAAAGTTTAATTTAATAAGAAAGAAATTGAAAAAATTCCGTCCATTAAAAAAACACCTAGTTAAGTTGAACAGAAAGAAAATTGTCAAATAATGTCTGCAAGATGTTCACATACATGTAGCTACTTGCCATATTTTCCTGTCATGTTTCATATTTCAATGAACTAGGCTGTTATTGTAATTTCTCTTTTTATCAACAATTGTCATTTTGTGGCACTATTCTTGATTTGACAAACAGATAATGGACTTTTTACAAATAAAACTCATTCTTATCCCAAGTTATATGGAGAAAGTTTTCTTGGCTATATACATGTATATATCAAATGTTTTTGTGTTAATAAACAACAGTTGAACTAACATTATAGTATCAAGTTCTCAGTGATGTTCTTGTGTGACAAGTTTTGTAAAGCCCGCACGTAGAGTGGCCTTTTGTGCCTTGTGATGATTGATGTGTGATTTGGCTCGATTTCACAAAGAGCTAAGATTGATCTTATAAGATGTGTATCGTTCTTAATTACACTAAGCAAAGTGTGATGTCACAATAGAAATCACCATGGCAATAATAACATCTCAAAAATGAATCGTAGTGTTTTGTGAAATCGAGTGAAGCACTGTTTACTCAGAACTTTCCTGAGTCCTGTGTAAAACAAATTCCGAGTAAACTACTCGGTGGAATTCTAACCCATGAAAGCTGCATTCTTCAGCAGATATCTTGACCACTAGACCACAGAGCGTGCCCGGAAAGTGGGGATGACGAGTTGATCAAAGATTGAGGTGTGGAAGTATTGTGGGAATAACCTTTTTATCACCCTGCTGCAATCTGTGTCAGGTTCCCTGTATACCAAATGGCAAACACAGTTCTAATTCTCATAACACCAAAGGGTGCCAGACTATATTTCCTTCCGGCCTAAGTTTGGTCACACTGATTTGTATGGAAGAGAAACAAAATGGCGGCGTAAAGGTCTATAGAACATCCATTGGCAAACCTTATTTATGCTTTGTTTGACACGTATTTGTACAAATGACGAGTAAAGCATTTGAAAATAACCATTTAAAGTTGAAAAATCTTTATTAATCTTGTGTCATCTGTTGGCAAATCATTTCACAACAGTATAAATATTATGAGAAACATTGTGTATATTAAGGAACAAACCTTGATCTAAAGTATGGTCCGTGTTCAGGAATTGGCCATCTTAAGTCAAGTTCCCACAAAACGAAAAATTTGAGTCTCCAAAGATCGCCTGTTTTCCAATATTTTGTAGTGTCTGATTGAATGCTGCCTTCAATATGGCCAGAGATGCGGTTGGTACCTGCTGTGAACGAGCACAGTGGATTTTCATCTCATTACTAAATCGTGGATAGATTTGAAGTTCTTGTTGACAATACAGTGACAGTTTTTTTACTGTTTTCTCAACAAGTAGACACTATTAAACTGAAACTTTCACAGGTAACATTTTTTTATTATTGATAATTTTGCCTATAAATCAGCATTAGGTTGACAAAAACCAAACAATAACCCCACCTTTGATTGTTTTCTTTTACTAAACATTTAAGTAAAAGTTTGAGAAAGTAGAATTAGCTGTTGAAAACTGCTTACTAACCGAAAGGACCATGGTAAAAGTAGAAGTTTCACAGAATTTGTAAGGGTATGGACGTTAAAGTTCAAACTTTACTAAATAAGTTTCCACATCTATTCTTTTTCAATCTGGAACCAACATAAATTTTTGAAGAGTTTGAAATGCAAAATGCAATCGGCTATTAGGTTTTTGCACACAATTATATGCTGTACAGTATTTACAAAAATTAAACACGACTGTTCCCTGGGTCAGAACCGATTGTACTTGATTTTGGGTCTGATGTGAACTCCTGGGGGAATCTTGCCAGCATCCCTTGGAGGACGGTGATCGGGTAACAAGCCTGTGGTAAATGAAAGGAGAAAACATTGTGATTGGATAACGAGCCTGTGGTAAATTAAAAGAGAAAGCACTGTGATCGGGTAACAAGGCTGTGGTAAATGAAAAAAGAAAGCGTTGTGATCAGGTAACAAGACTGTAGTAAATAAAAAGAAAAAACATTGTGTCCTTTTAGAAAACTACCCAACAATAAACTTCTAGAATTGCAAAATTTAAGAAAACATGACCGATAATGCTATTATAGGGCCTCCCCTATCCCTAGAATGAAACGACAAAACTCCACCTGTTCCCCCTCCCCGCCCCTCTAAAAACAAGCCCAACAAAAAATACCCCAAAACCAAAAACAAAGAAGGGCTCATTCAATCAAATCAAATCTAACGAAGTAAGGTTTAAAAGGGGACTGTCACCATGATCACAGCAGGCCTGTGGCTGTACATGGAATTATGAACTTTAACCAGTTACTGAACAACATTTGAGCATCATGTTAAGAAAAAAAAATGAAGATAATGAATTGAAAAACACAAGACTGCTGGACTTGTCCAGTCGTCAGTTTCCTGGCCTGACACTTGAGCCCTGCCAGGCCTGCAGGTGCACCCTCGTCCTACATACCTGCTAAATGTGCTCTCTTGACGCACTCTTGTATGACCGTCTGCTGTTTCTTACACACTCCTGTGATCCTCCTTGGAAGCATTCCACCGTCTGGTCTGATGAACTGACTTAAGATGAGAACATCCTATCATCAACGAAAAGGAAAAATCCTTCTATCACACTGCAATAGAAAAATCTATCTATTTCTTATGATGCGTTTTTAACCCTCCCAACGCACTCTCGGTAACATTTTCCAGCAAGTTGACAAACTATTTAAAACTTAGCCACTGCACCAGTTGTTTATGGTGTGGTGGCACAACTGTGAACAGAACTGTGGGCTAAAGGAAGGGCCTTTGTGGGGTCTTTTACACAATGGAACAAATGACCCCACAAAGTTTTTCTTTGTTCAACTTGGACCCCACAGAGGAATTCTTTAGAAAAGGGAATAATAGAACAACAATAGCGGGACCCCACAATCCTGATCTGTAAGGTTGTGTGTGGCTGTGGGGACCTATAACAAAAGAGGACAATGGCTCTTGGTTGGGTAAAGGTCCACAGTTGGAAAGTGTGTACAAAACCACTTGTTGCCAAAAGGTTAAGGTACAACCAAAAGAGGGCAACAGGAGGTCCCTGATTGCCGGAGTTTACACACTTGGGTGGGTAGGTTTACACACTCAAAACCAGGGACATTAACTCCCAAAATGGCGCAACCAAGATTATTGTGATTATTACGTCAAGTGAATTGAGTCAACACAACATTTTCTAATGGTGTTTTGGTAACACAAGATGTAAACTAGGAAGTCAGTAAAAACAGGGAAATTCAACCATTTATTTGGCTTAGTCCTTACCTTGTATGTGATACGCAGATTTCTACTGCAGATTGGACACGCCCTATGAGGATCATCGATAGGATGGAAGTTTTCTGGGGGATCTTTGTACACAGCTTCAATCTGATGCAAAAATAAAAGAGAACATGCAAATTTAATGATGAATATTCATAAGTAGCCTGTAACCAGCTGCAAAATCATTATTTTTCCCCCCATACTTTATCACACGTTATTCTGTTGATTATTAACCCACCCTCCTACTGTCTGACCATAATCATTCAATGTGATTCTGAATGATAAACTATGCCAACCTGCAACATAATATCATGTGTTTAATGCACACACAGTACAAAGTCAACCCTCCTACTGTCTGACCATTCGACAATCATTCACTATTGGTAAATGATTGGTAAACTATGCCAGCCTGCAAAATGATACCATGTGGTGAATGCATCTACAAAGTACACAGTCAACCCTCCTACTGACTGACCATTCAATATCATTTACTGTATTTTTGAAGGATAGATAAGCTATGCCAGCATACAATATGATATCATGTGGTGAGTACATTCGCACAGTACACACTTTAGTTAGTAATGAGCGTAGTTGTGCCACCATATACAACCCAGGGTACAGAGTTTGATTGGTTGGTCATGAGGGATATTTGTATGTCTGTTTGTTGGGTTGTTTGTTTGTTTGTTTATTTGTTTATTTGTTTGTTTCTGTTTTGCCTTGATACCATTTTGATTCATTTTAAGCTGTTCATTGATTTCTTGAAAAAATGCTTAAAATATGATAAAATTTCTATGTAAACACAATGCTCTGCTTATGCAGTCATGGCAGTGTAAAGCGCAAACAAAGCCCTTCGCCCTGACTGCAGACACTTTGATCTTTGGTATAAAAATAAAACAGATGAAATATTCTCTTAAAATAAATCCTTATTTACACAGAGAATGGCCTTTTAGAAAGTTCTTGTTTTTTCGTTTAATTGGTAACTGAGGGTTGTTCAAAGATTGTTTAGATCCAGTCAACACTTACTGTAGTTAGATTTCCATCAGTTGTTTCTATCACTGTAAAAAATGAAAAATAAGAAAAAACATGAATTTATAGTAACACTAAACAAATAACTCATTGAACACAATAAATTAACCAAGCTCTTGAAACATAGTACAAACCCTGAGTGAAATGATTGATAATCCCTCATTCAGGATCTTCTTGTTGGGTGGTAATGACAACTAAAGCACCCTAATCGGGTGATACTTTCACTCCGATTGGAACCTTTCTCAGAAAATGTTCATTTCTGATGTCAATTTTTAAGGTCACTTTAATGTGATTCCCCTCTTACTCCTTTTGATAACAAACCAGGTAAGAATATTGAATTAATAGAGAAATATAGGATTTGAGGCATTGCATGGTGAGGTATCAATATTTGGTTTGCGGTAACACCATGTGTATATCTACTTTCTACTTGCTAGGTAGATTTTGTTCTTTGAGAACTTGTCTTGCTTATTATTCTACTTCCGCCTAGTAGAATATTCGGAATTCGGGAGACTTCTCAGTTCTGAAATCTACTTGCTAGATAGAGAAAGTGGAGGGAGGGAGGTAGTTTTGATAATCTGTATCTGTATCTGTATGATTAAGCAGGCAAAAAAAAGACACCAAAAAAGTGAACATTCCCATTGACCTTATCAACGACGATGGCATTATATAGTGTTATGATTATGATTGATGATGAAATAGAATTAGCTGTTGCAAACTGCTTACCGACCAAAAGGACCTATGGTATAAATGCAAAAAAATAGTTAATGGCCTGACGTTTCGACCATAGCAGAGTCTTTCTCGAAGGCTAAATGACAAGACAACACACATGAACAGGTATATAAGTGTAACAAAAGCATTCAAGTGGAAATACATGAATAGAGGCAGAGAGCAAACAGACAAGGCAAGGGGTAAACAATGAATGGGGAGACAGAGGGGGGGGGGTTGGAGGGAGGGGGATGGTGTGACCACAAGAAGTTGGAAACACAAAGAGCAAGATCAAAGGTGGGAAGAGGGAGAACAAGTAATTAATTACTGAGGCAGGCTAAAAAAGGCATGAAAGGGGGATATCTGTGGGGAAAAGGAGAAGGCAAAGACAAAAGGTTAGTCATTTCCTTCTTGGATGTTCAGACCATGTGGTTCAATGGTTTGAAGGCGCCTTATCCACAGTTTCTCCCTACTTACACATGACTTAGACGAACAGTCTCTCTGTGCCTGTGGTTACCTAGTCAGTGCCTCAATGATTGATGACGGGTAAAATCAAAACCAAGGAAAATGCTTCTCGTTGGATCACGACACGTCATCATTCATACACATACTTCTATAAGTAATAGTACTAGTCTAAAATTAGTTCTTATAATAATTATAACTCATTGTAATACTTTGGTACAGATCTTGTTTGCCCCCAAAAATGATCAAATGCGCCCTCTATCGTTACTTAAGAAGAAAAAAATGGAACTGTGGACAATGGTGGAGATAGTTTCATACCTTCCCTTCGTAATTTCATACGTGTGGTTGAAGATGTTGAGAACTTCGCAGCATGTGACAACATAACTCTGGATATCCCATTATTGTGATTATTATTACAGAGAGCCGAATGAAAAGGTGGCATTTCTCTAATTAAAATAGAGCATGCCGCACGCAATATACTGCGAGTCGCCATTGTACTGTAGAACCAACGGCGCTATACGCTCTTTGTGTAGAACATATATAGTGTAGCCGCAAATTGGATCATGACTTTAGGGAGGGAGGCCTGAATATGCGGGTTGCATTGTAGGCCCAATTTGCGGCGGTGTTACAATTACGTAAGCCGAGGTTTTATGGAAAGTGTTGGCTGGTTGGATGTCAACTCGAAGCAGCTACTCGAACTGAAAACACATTTGTTCCCCTTTTGCGGCCATTGGGGCTCAGAAAAAAACATCAAGATGTCAACCAAATTGAAGACTATCATATGCTTACTAAGAAATGACCTACGGTATCACGATAATGAGGTGAGTATGACTTGTGTCGGGCTGCAAAATGTGCAACTGCATGAGTGCAACTGGTCGATCATGGGCTGTGTGTGAAAATGCTGGGGCATGTTGTGAAGGATCGTAAAACCTGGGGGGGGGGGTGGGCGGGGGTTCTTTTCTTCCTCCATGATCAGATGATGGGACATAATTGCCTACATGCCCACCTCTCTCCCACCTACCGCCACTACCACCACCACCTTTTCGAGTCAAATGTATTACTCAAAAATGAGGATTCATTTCAAGCATTTGTCAGATTATAATTAAATTATAATTAATTGGGGGCATAGTTTTTGTCAGTGATTGATTGAGGAGAACGTTTAGAATATTGACATTGCCGTCGATTTCACCAAAGTCGTCCTAACTTAGGATTAATCCTAGGCAATGCTAAGAGATAGGACTAGTCTTGAGTTAAGACCTATCTCTTATAGCATTGCCTAGGATTAATGGCTGGTAGCCAATAAATTTGGTAACTTATAACAATAAAAACATGCCATAAAGTCAGCTGCTCTTGTACGTAATTGTCAAAGAGGGCGCTTTATGATCTGCCGGAAAAACAGTGTTTCTGAAGATTTTACTGTCACCTGCATCGACCAACCTTTGTTTATAGAGTGACCTTACAAAATATTCATCTGATAGATGAATATTTTGTTTATTGGCAGTGGATATGATTATTTTACTTGTTTTATAGACCATGTATTGTAACCGTTAACATCATTCACATGTTGTTGCACAAAAAAGCCACAGAGCCTGGACTTCTTGCGGCCACAATTTTTAATATACACACTGACTTGACACAGAAGAAAACATAATATGAAGAAAGGAAACTTCTCAAAACTTGTTCAATTGTTAATGTTATTTTGTATAAATCTTGAATTTATGTTGAAATTATAATACAAAATGTAAAATATCTCATATGACCAGTGTAGTATCTTGCCTGCCAGAACTTGGCCCTGGTGGAAATGTAACTTTGTAAGGTCACTCTATAAACAAAGGTTGGTCGATGCAGGTGACAGTAAAATCATCAGAAACACTGTTTTTCCGGCAGATCATAAAGCACCCTCTTATAATTATATAGTAAATTCGATTTAAGTTTGGATTTAAATAATGGAAGGCTAGGAGTGCCCTGGAGTGGTTTATGTAAGGAATTCCAGTACTTGGGGCCTTCATGCCTAATTGTCTTTTTATAAACAGTTGTTCTTGCAAATGAAAAGTGAAATTCTCTACGTTGTGACACATGTGACTGGATTCCTGCTCAATTGATTATATAGTTTTTGTTTTTTTACATCATGATTTCTAGGTGTTACACTGGGCCCATCTGAATGCGGACTCTGTTATTCCGCTGTACTGTTTAGATCCTCGTCATTACAGCGGTACATGGCATTACTCCTTCCCCAAGACTGGACCACATCGTCTCAAGTTCTTACTGCAAACATTGCATGATCTGAAGCATTCCCTGAAGAGTGTTGGCAGGTAATCTACTTCTCTAGTGCTGAGGATACTGTTCCCAAAAGCTCCTTGAAATCTATAACTTTGGGGTTATCAAAAAGTTGGAATGGGGGATCACTTCAGTGTACCTCCTAAGATCTGGATCCCAGTTTCAGACTTTTTTTGTCAGCAATAACACTTGCCCCAGGTTATAGGATTCTATAAAATCTGCCTTACAAAGGATTTCTTCATCTTCGTTAGAACAATTCCCCATAATTAATTCAATCTTCATCACAACTTCCATGTTTCATTTTCAATTCTCCCTTGCCATTCAAAATCCTTCTATATCCTATTCCTTGCCAAAATCGAGGATTCAGTAGGTCTGAGGGCTGTAGGACCAAATAGCAAATGCTTTTGACTGAAAATAATCCTGCATGGATAATGGGAAAAGGTTTTTTAATCCCAGAAGCGAACTGGTTTTACACACCCATGTCTGTGCCAGGCCTGAGACTGTATTGAGGCAATTGAGGCAATCGCCCATACCCCGGGCATCCCTTGACATGTTGTACCTAGTTTAATTTCCCTTGTGAATAGAGACAATGCCCCTTACAAAGGGAAACAATTTCCTGCCCATACAATAACAAAGTATCAGGCATGTGTTTTATGTAGGAAACAAGTCAAGTGGACAGAAACCAAGCTGTAAAAATTGCAGCTTCAAGAGTCACTTAACTTTTGAGAAAAGTAAAATCACAAATTAAGGTTGAAAAGGGTGTCGATTCCTCAGCTACGATTCCTTTGCAGAATTAATCATATTAATAATACGTGTAGTTCTTATATACTTGTAGCACTTTATCAAACCGGAGGTGTGTCTCAAAACACTCATTATGTTTTCTACAAGGCATGCAGAGCTTTGTTTGAAATATAAGACCCATTTATTTACATACATGACATAGCACCTTATCATGGTTTACAAGGTGCTGTGGCTCAATCTGCAGCCAACCGACAAGAAAACATCGGGGTAAAACCCTTCTCATAACACAACACACAGGACCTACAGCTTTACATCCAATCCAAAGCAAGAAGCAATAATGGTTAAGTTCTTGCTCAAGGACACAAGTGTCAAGACCGGGACTCGAACCCACACTCTGCTGATCAAAAACACCAGAGCTTGAGTCCAGTGTCCTTGAGCGCTCGGCACGACTGGCAGAGTTACCACATATGATTTTGTTCTTTACTGTGATAAAAGTAGCTCATGATGTCAGACCATTTTAGGATAATATGTCCTGAAGGCAGCTTCGACAAATTTTATAAATTGGTATTGATTTGATATTTTTCTTCTTCAGTGAACTTGTTGTAGTTAGAGGTGAACCTGAAAAAGTTATTCCCAACTTGATCAGCCAGCTAGGTAAAGACAACGTCAAAGCAGTAGCATTACAGCAAGAGGTTAGTGTACACTGTGTTTCTTTAGACATTCTAACCGATGTTCTTTAAAGGTATAATATAGGATTGGCAGAGCTGACAAAATAGTCGCAGACAGTGTTCATGTTTTTGTGTGATCAACCATATACATGAAATTTCAAACCCTGTGAAAATTTGGGCTTAATCCCTTGTGTGAGTCAGGAGAAAATAGTGAAAAAACATGCACAGTTTTTAGCATGTAAACACTTTGACCTTAATTTTGGTTGTAACAACCGAAATCAGCTGTTGCATTTTCAAATAACAGTTTTTTCAAGTACAACTTCATTTCAGAGAAAAAAAAATTCACAGAAAAAATGGTTCTAGTATGAACTTCATAATCAGTAGGCTTTTAGACTGAAATCTGGCAATGATGTTTTTTATCCTTACCAATCCTGTATAATATCTTGAAAACTTCTCTTCATGGTAATTTTAGTTTAGTTTAGTATTCATCATTGATAAATACGTCAGACATTTTCAGTATTCCTAAGTTGAAAATCAGTCACATGATCATATTTACAGCGTCTTCAATCACTGTTAAAGTCACAGCTGGCACTGTTTTAGACTGGTTAGCCAGACGCGTGTTGGCGCGCAAGCTTACACGGCAACTAATAATGCGTAAGCAGGCAATACAGACCGATACTCAATTTGAAATCTTCTAGTACGTGCGCATACGCACAACCTCTGCTACTGAAGAATAGCAGATGCGCGCGTGTGTGATGTATTGACTTACCATTCTTCACATTTATGTCTAGGCAACTAGAGAGGAGCTGGATGTAGAGAGAGCTGTGGAGAAATCCTGCCAGGTTCCCGTCCACAAGTTCTGGGGTTCGACGCTCTACCACAAAGAGGACATACCATTCAGAATACCACAGTAAGATTATGTTATACTGTTGTGTAGATCTTTAGCATTGATGGCAAATGATAGTTATTATTATTGATGTTTTATTAAAAATGAACTTGCGGCCAATGGCTAAATTGCGTCAGGATTTTCAAATACAGTTTTCTCGAATATGACTTCATTTCAGAAGGAAATATTTCACAGGAGAAGAGGATCGAGTATGAACTTCATAATCAGTTAGCTTTCAGACTAAAATTCTGTATAAGACTTTCTAACTGTTTTCCCCCCAGACTACCAAATGTGTTCACAGAGTTCCGTAAGAGGACTGAAAATCAGTCAAGAGTCCGTCCCACGTTGTCCATGCCCAATAGGCTGAAACCACTACCAGCTGGTGTAGATCCAGGCTGTATACCTACAATGGAGGAGTATGGAATGAAAGGTAATGGTACCATGTTGTTATCATGCAGAACATAGAATCAATCTATCCTCAACTGACTGCAGAACTCTCCCACTGTCTGACCATTCAATATCATCCACTGTGGTTTTGAATGATGGATAAACTATGCCAGCCTGTTATGTTAAATCATGTGGTGAATGCATTTACACAGTACATACATGTAGTCAACCCTCCTACTGTCTGACCATTTAATATCGTCCACTGTGGTTTTGAATGATGGATAAACTCTGCCAGCCTGCAATGTTAAATCATGTGGTGAATGCATCTACACAGTACATAGTCAACCCTCCTACTGTCTGGCCATTCAATAATATCCACTTTGGTTTTGAATGATAGATAAACTATGCCAGCCTGCAATATGGTGTCATGTGGTGGATGCATCTACACAGTACATAGTCAACCCTCCTACTGTCTGACTGTTCAATATCATCCACTTTGGTTTTGAATGATAGATAAACTATGCCAGCCTGCAATATGATATCATGTGGTGAATGCATCTACACTGTACACAGTCAACCCTCCTACTGTCTGACCATTCAATATCATTCACTGGTTTTGTTTTAATGATAGATAGACAATGACAGCCTGCAATATTAAATTATGTGGTAAAAATTCAACTGCACATCACACGAACAACCCTCCCACTGTCTGACCATTCAATATCATCCACTGTGGTTTTGAGTGATGGATAAACCATGCCAGCCTGCAATAGTAAATCATGTGGTGAATGCATCTACACAGTACACAGTCAACCCTCCTACTGTCTGACCACAACCCGTGCAGTTGAAAGGTTTTAAATGGCCGGTCACCTCACTGGAAACTGTTACCAAGATAAGAGTTGGAAGGGATAAAGAATGTACCTTTTAACTTTATGTAACAATTAATCCTTCCTCTCCTCAATACAGAACCAGCCCAGGATCCTCGTACTGCATTCCCTTATGGAGGTGGTGAGAGACAGGCCCTTGCAAGAATTCAACACTACTTCTGGGATCATGTGAGTTTTACGCTCTCCACATAGAGAACTTCATTTTGTTTTCTCAGAGGGTGACCAAAATTGTCCAGATGATGATAAGGGTGCGATGGTTGAAAAAGTCATGTATAACAATACTACTCCAGGCTTTGCGCTTTTAGTTGTTTGTAAAGGAGCCCACCAGGCTACTAAACTGGGTGTTTTACTCGCCCCTGGGTGTTTAGTAGTTTGTCATAAATGTATCATTCTAGTGTATAAGCGGTACCGATCAAAGCCAGATGGTCACTTGAAGTTACATTCACACACTCAAAAAAAAGTTAACACATTTAAAAAATGTGTTATATCACATCTGAAAAGGAAGAAATATAAGCATTTTAAACAAGTAGGTTGCACAGTTTTTGAAAGCCCACAGATCAAGTTGAGAAGTGGTGTTCATTAACCCATAGCAGTTTTTACTAAACAATATGTGATGTGCCTGTGGACAGGTAACCTAACCATTTGACAAAGTCAAGTTACTTGGGTGAAATTTTTTTCTGGGCTGTTCGCACTGGACTTAAAATGATATAGTTACCCATTTGCTTGGTTAGTTTACACAAAAAACTTCCTATGGGAACACGGCTCTAGAGAAGAGATAAACCAATGCTCCTTAATTTTTCATTTTACCTGAGTGTTAATGGCTGCCTCTTGTGTTTGTTTTAAAGGACTATCTAGCGACATACAAGGAGACTCGCAACGGACTCATTGGTCCCGATTATTCCACCAAATTCTCCTCTTGGTAAGTTACCCTATCCAGACTTGCGCCATTCTGGAACCAAATTTTTTATTCCACAAAATGGCGGACCGTGTTAGATCACAAAGTAAAAGGAAAGCCACACAATTTCGAGGGATGTTTGTGTGAATCATTATATTCTACTTTAAAAGCATCATTCCAACCATATTAATTTCATAACAAATCATAGTGAACACATTTTATAGCCAAAAGCGCCCAATCCAAGACAACGGTCCCTTTAGAGGGAAAGATGGTTTAAATGTAGAATATAATGATTCACACAAATATCCCTTGAAATTGTGTGGTTTTCCTTTTACTTCGTGAACTAACATGGTCCGCCATTTTGTGGAGTCAAAAATTTGGTCGTACAAAATGGCGGGCTGTGTTAGTTCACAAGGTAAAAGGAAAACCACACAATTTCGAGGGACATTTGTGTGGATCATTATATTTTACCTTTAAAATATCTTTCCAACCATATTCATTACATAACAAGCGCGTTCTATAGCCCAAAGCGCCAAATCCATGGCATTCTGTCCCTTTAAAGGAACCCTCCGGGATAATTAACTGTGCCTTGTATTTGCTAACAGAAAGTTTTAGTAGCCTCACCTCATTATGGTTTATTTGGACTGGTGACTGCTCTATATTTCGACACCCCTATGTTCCGACAACCCCCTCATGATTTACATAGGGTTAGGGTTAGGGTTAGGGTTAGGGTTAGGGTTAGGAATAGGAAAATACACCAGGGTTGTCGGAACATAGGGGTGTCGGAACATAGGGGGGTAACCATTTGGACTATCTACATGAAATGGTGTCCCATGACCAATGGAATTATTATTGAATTTTCTTGCCATTCACAGGCTGGCTCTAGGATGTCTATCACCGCGGAAAATATATGAAGAAATCAAGAGATACGAGAAAGAACGAAAAACAAACCAATCAACTTACTGGTACGTATAAGCTAACGAAAAAGAAATGACTTTAAACAAAATCAGGTTACAATAAGGTTGTTCATGTACATTGTAAACCACTTCACGCTGGACGATGTGTATATCTGCCATTATTTTCGGCTTTCGGCATACGGTTCATTCAGCCCGGAATGACTTCGAAGTGTCCTCAATGTTTTGCTGTCAGTCAGTCAGACAGCTGACGGCTCCAATTCATTCATTTTTCAATAGATAGAGTCCTAATGAGGATGAAAACAAAATTACAAGTCTCCAACCTCACGTTGAAACGGTGTAAAATGCCACTACTGTGGTTGATACCCTTCATTTTAAATATATGTTCTGTACATTTTTGTGAAGAGAATTTTCAGTTCATTTCTAAATTTTGGTAATATTCAATCAAAATGGCACTGAATTTGACCCTTTGGCTGGCACAACAATTCCTCTTTGTAATGTGCAGACCCGTTTGTTTTTTATGTTTGATGATGTCACGTTTCAAATTTCACTATGAAAGAGTA
This sequence comes from Plazaster borealis, assembly GCA_021014325.1. NCBI lineage: Eukaryota > Metazoa > Echinodermata > Asteroidea > Forcipulatida > Labidiasteridae > Plazaster > Plazaster borealis. The sequence continues at coordinate 11,004,523 of CM037472.1, forward strand.
CCAAATAAAATGGCATTTTACACCAATTTAATGTGAGGTTAGCAACTTGTAATTTTTTCTCCACTTTCATGAGGACTCAATCTATTGGAAACTGAGGAGTGCATCACAAAACAGAATTTCACCTTGGATCCCCTCTTCAAACCTTCCAACCTTAATTTGTTCTGATTCAGGGTGATCTTCGAGCTGCTCTGGAGGGATTATTTCAAGTTTGTGGCCCTCAAATTTGGGGATCGTCTCTTCTACCTAAGTGGTAAGTTTTAAGAAAACTAGCTGTGCTGCCCTCCAAGGAAAACAAATACATCACCAGGGCCAGCTTAAAAATTAAGCTTTCGATGATTTGTTATTATTTTTGGTTCCTATTTCTATTTTTATATGTTTTTGAATGATTGTAAAGTCAAGGTCTCGAATTAATGCCCCAGTTGAAATCAAAAGTTTTTTATTTTGTGCCGGATAACGAATGATTGGGCAAACCAGACATTGAACACAAAACGGCAGGTACACCAGACCCAAAAAGCTTAAAAACTTGTTTAATTACATAGTCAAAGGATACAGTTGCACTTCCACCGATGAAACAAGATCCCTAAAAATAAACTTATCTTTCCATACTCTGATGAACAAATTTGAAAAACTCCCTGATTATGGAAACTTTGACCCAATTATGTTGAATGTAATTCTAAATATCTCCCTGATTGTTGTACAAAATCTCCCTGGTTGCAAGATGCAAATCTTGGCAGCTCTGCTTAAGATAAGATCTGGAACCAAATTCCAGACGAGCATTGACTCTCAACCCCCCCCCCCCCAAGTATAGCCAATGACCTAAACTGTTTGGTTGACCCCTCAGGCCTGCTAGGTAAACACAGGGAATGGCAGGAGAACCAGAAGCTTTTTGACGCTTGGCGAGAGGGAAAGACGGGGGTTCCGTTTGTAGACGCCAACATGAGAGAGTTGGCGGCCACTGGGTTCATGTCCAACAGAGGCAGGCAGAACGTGGCAAGCTTCCTAACCAAAGATCTCAAACTTGATTGGAGGCTAGGGGCGGAATGGTTTGAACATCTACTGGTAAGTGTGGACCAAATCTATTTAGTTACTTCTCTTAGAATACTTCTTATCAAATTAATTAACCCTTAGGCCGGAATTCTATGTGTCTGTTGTGCGTAATGTGTCTTGCACAAGGCTTGAAAATCAAAGTACACGTCAAGCAACACACATAGTTCCATGTATCCGTATTGCGTACTGCATTATCCGTACATGATGTGCATTGCTTGGCGTGTATTTTCCTTTTAAAGGATTGCACATCACGCACATCGCATGACAGACACATGGATTTCCAGCTTTCCCCTCCCAAATCCTTCTATATACTCTTTGCAGAAATGAAGGATTCAGAAAGACTGAGGGCTGTAGGCCCAAATGACAAATGCTTATCACTGGGTCAGGCATTCCAATCTTATCCAAGTCCAAACAATTAGGTGTCGAGTGACATAGGAGAAGAGGATATTGGAGGTTTGTGGTCACCGGTAGGCAAAAAGGCCTAAAAAGGCTCCCAAACACCCACGCCCCTCCGCCCCCTCTGGTTACGCCACTGATACAGAGTAATTTTGTTAATCATTTTGCACAAATGCCATTTATGTTGTCATTTGATTGACAGATTGATCATGATGTATGCAGTAACTATGGGAACTGGTTGTACTGCGCTGGTGTTGGCACTGACCCACGACCAAGCAGGAAGTTCAACATGGTCAAACAAGGACTAGACTATGATGCACAGGTATGTTGTAGACATAGAGCTAGATTTACAAGATAGAGTGCCATCTGCCAGTTTTAAATGCAAATAATTTTTGAAGCCTCCCAGGTGGGGCAGTTTCACTCATGCACACGCATAAGAAAACATTTATTTTTATTATTATATATTTCTGGTAATGAAACCAAGGATGCCTCATACTGTAAGTAAAGTTAATCACTGTAGCTCGCAAGCCTTAGGAAACCTGTAAACAAGGGTGCTTGCTATGTGAACCAGAGGCATCAGGGTTAACCCTTACTCTTCCACGATAAGCGTCCTGGGTTCTTTTACGTGCACTACCAATTCTAGTACACGGGACCTACGACTTAATGTCCCCTCCGAAGGACAAAGCAATTTTGGTATAAAGTATCTTGCTCAGCGACACAAGTTCCATGACCAGGACTTGAACCCACACTTTGCTGACTCAGAAACACCAGAGCTTGAGTCTGGTGCTCTTAACCACTCGGCCACGAGCAAGAATTCTGCATATGCGTCTCGCCTAAACGACTGCATCCGTGTTCAAGAACGACACAGCACTTACAGGCAATTGTTAAAGCTCTATGCCTAGAAACACACGTAAGAGCCGCTGTATGACATGCACGGGTGGGTTATGCTTTGTGTGTAAGTCATGCTAAATGTATAATGGAACAATCTTCCTCAATCGCGCCTTTGGCTGCAAGTTGTAGAGGTGATAAATCCTCCTTATCAAATATTTTTTGGAATACACTGGCTTGCTTACCGATTCTTGTACACAACTTGGGTATTGGATGCCTGGGACCTGCATAGGCAAATACACTTGCACAAACACTCATTATTATCTACAGTGCTAATACTGCTGTTCTTGCTCCACAGGGTGACTACATCAGAAGTTGGATACCGGAACTACAAGCCATTAAAGGAGGAGCCATTCACACCCCCTGGGCCCTCAGCAGCTCTATGCTAATGAAGTCCGAGGTGACTTTGGGACAGACCTATCCCGTGCCGGTTGTCAATGCTCCAGAATGGGCAAAGCATATCAGAACTCAGGTTGGTGTGTTGCATACAATCTCAAAAGCTGCTCAACTCTTACTTCGACAAATATTTGCGTGAGTGGTCAGTCGTCCACAATTAACTTCTTCACTTCGGTATTATAAAATCGTTAACGTTACTTTTTTTCCCCGGAATTTTTCAGAGCTTCCGGAGTAATAATCTTTCTTTGAGAATATTATTGTCGCAATGAAACCCTGACTTGACAAAGGAAAGACAACAGAGGTTCTTATAATAAGCACCAAGATTTGTTGTCTTCTTTTGAGAAAATGTGAGTGTGCGTTCAACGTGAATCGCAAAACCATGGCTGTACACCATGGCTGATAATCTGCCATAGTATGCTGAAATATTGGAGCACTAGGACATGTAGGACTTGCCTCCCATTGAGCCAAATACAATGATAAATAATGGTGGCTGCCTGTCCATTCTTGTAAGCCACATTTGTATATAACAAAAGGACAAAGGACTGAAATTGGGGATTATACAATAACCCCTGGGAAAAGGGAGATTACGAGCATGAATTCCAGTACCATCCTTCTTTGTACGGGTGAAAAGAACGAAGCTTAGCAAGGTAGGTGCATGCCTGCGAACGCTACACAATAGAATGTCCTGGTGGATATTCTCATCAGCTGTCCGACTGACTGAACAAAATTGAGGGCACTCCATAAGCCAGTTCAGAAAATTTTGGCAGATAAACATTTCATCCGACGTGAAGTGGTTAAATTGGCACTGCAAAGATTCAAAGTGTTTTTTAGAACTTTCAGATTTTTGGGGTTGGATGAGTTTCTGAGCGCATTTATTGTGAATTTTTTTTCTTCAAATGACAAGGATCTATGTGCGAGTCATAAAACACAAATATTGAATGCATTTCGTTCATGTATTGTCGCGGAATATAATCACATGGTGATATCTGTCTTTTTTCTATTTCACTCGTGAAATTGAATAGTCCATATTTCACCTCGTGATTATATTCTGCGACATTGCACTCACATGCATCCAATATTTGTATATTATTTGTGTTTTACCCAAACACCGATGTGTGTTTTGGGTTCAAATGATGAAGATTCAAGCCAATCAATTTGTACCAATCCTGTATTTCAATTTTTCTCGTCTAATTTTAGGAAAGAGGGAAAAGCGGCAAAGGCCCCGAACAGAGACAACAAACCCGAGGCATTGACTTTTACTTCTCCAGTTCCAGTCAAAAATACAAGAAATGAGAGGTCATACGCCAACCTGGACACAACTTCATAGAGCTGCTTAAACAGAAAGAAATGTCTAGTTGTCAGCCAAATGCTGAATGGTTTGACTAGTGGTCTGCGGTCTGGCCGATGTCTGGTAGATGTTACTTACTCTACCCTTAAACTGTATCCGAATTAGCAGCTACAGCTACGGCTACGACCGTTGCTAAGCATGTTGCCAAGGACGTCCTATACCTTAACGCACGATGTTGCGGAAATCCAGCCGTAGCTGTAGCTGTAGCCGCCAATTCAGACACGGGCCAACTTACGGCCAAGATTCAGGCCTCTTCATGGTAAAAATTATTACTTTGGAAGGTCAAACAAAATTCAGAGAAATACTACCGTGCAGAGGCACAGTAAACAAAGTTTTAATAAAGACGTGAATTGGTTGAAGTGTTCAACAGTTGAAAAAGTAACTAACGGTACTTCACCAACATTCATCGTGATTATTATGTCATGGGTGAGCATTTTGTTTTTTTATTCAACATTATTTCATTGCTTTTTCCCAAACATTTTTTGTGAAGTGGTTAAAGTGTTCAACAGTTGAAAAAGTAACGAACAGTACTTCACCAACATTCATCCTGATTATTATTTCATGGGTGAGCATTTTTTTTATTTTATTCAACTCCTTTGTGTTGATTTATACAATTACTATTTCCTTGCTTTTTCCAAAACATTTTGTGTATAAAATATTTATTTTTTCCCTCATTATATCAGTAAGACTTAACATTAAATTTAAAATCATCGACTACTGTAATTACAAAACAATTCATAAAGCAATGATTAACATATGATTGTTGAAATTATTATTGCAAAGTTTAATCATAGAAGGTTTTCAATCCGATCCAATCTTGCATTGATTTCAGTTGAGCTGAAAAACTACCAAAACCAAATAATCAAAATGTACATTAAAATACTGGTAAAGCAGTATTGGACAGTATTAAAAGATCATTGTTGACTCAACCCAAACTCTTCCAATGTGTCAAACTTAATGGAATATATTTCACAAATATTGGATGCACATGACAGGCATGTTTGGTCCTTAGAAAAAAGTAGAAACATTTTATTGAGTACAAGGACATACATGTAAGCATGGTGTGAGATTCAATAGACTTTTCAGGCTGTTTAATCATTTCTGAATTTTCCCAAAGGCATAAAAATCGGAAATCAGACCAAAGTAGGGAGAATATCATGCCCGATATGAGAGCAAAGACGCAGAATATAATCACAAGGTGTAATCTGGAGTACTCCATTTTAAAAGAGGGGATGCCGAGTGAAATGGAAAAGCCAGATTTTCAACGAGCTACATTGCACAAACGAAATGCATTCAACAATTGAATTTGTTTTACATTTAACCGAAACATAGATCCTTGTAATTTGATATTTTTTTCAAAATAAACACAACATAGACACGGAAACTTGTCCACCCTACACACTCTGAAAATTCTACAAACTCCTTCTAACCAATGTGAACAACTCTATGTGGATATGACCTTTCCTCATTTGGAGGAATTGGCAGGGACCAATTATTTCGGGAAACGACTCTGATGAAATGGGTTGGAAGACTGCAAGAGTCCAATAGTGAATAGATGCTATTGGACAGGCCCATACAATATTACTTTTTAGAGCGTCGTGGTAATAAATACATGGCAAAACAATGGATGACATGTGTTCCACCAATCAAATGACAAGGATTTGTGTGTGTGGAGCATAATTATGATTATCTAACATTGTCAACTTGTTTACCAAGAGTGTTTTTGGGGCAAGCAAGAAACTACACTGGTCATACGAGAAGTTATACATTTTGTTTGACAAGTACTTCATAAAATTAAGAATTGTAAAAATAACAGCTGAACAAGCTTGGATATGTGCCCCTTTCTTATCAAAACTTGATAAAAATGGTAAAGTACAGTTTCAAAAGAAACTTGGTGCCCTTTCAAAAGTTTGTCATAGACTTTAAGATCTTCCAATGGAAGTGCCATTTGCAAAATGAAAATGGCCTTGCCCCTCTCAAAGTTGAAATTCCTGGCCTGCAGTGATGGCGGCACATGATCTCTTAAAATGTTGGTGACTTCCTCCCCATCCTGGGTGGCAGGCTGACGAAGAGAGGAATGGTGGGAGTCCAGCAAACACCTCGCTGCACTAGTTTTATAAATGAGTCCTCCCGCAAAACACCATGCAGCAATCTCCCATGAAGAGCCTGGGTCAGACTCGACTATCATCACAATGGCTTTGAGGAAACATCCGCTTGTTTCTCTACAAGATCGGTGTTGAAGATTCGCGAGCGAGCCAATGTGGCAGACTTGATACATTGGCTCTCATCATCACTACCTATTCGATGTACCATTCTCCCAACATCACAAAAAAGGCCAGGCCGGACTGGATGATCACACCATCACGTTGATGGAGATGCAAGACTTCCCTGGTAGATGTCTCAGAAGATTCAAACCAACAAACGAACCATTAACATTCCATTGGCAAGAACCATTTGCATGGGCAGTGCTCATTTTTGAAAATATGCTCTGCTGTTCTTAATTAACTATAATGTACACAAAACTGCCTCATAATAAATGTGTTAATGCCTTAATCAACTTGTTGGTCTTCTGAAACGTCTTTGAAGAGCTACTTTGAATGCTGGCCACAAGAGGGCAGTGTTTCGCCTGTACCAATCCCTGTTATACTGCTTTAGAATCTGTTGATTGTCTTGAAGGAATTCCTTGTAGAACTCGGCCATTTCATCAGGACTCAGCACTCGCTTGGCCCCTGAAAATAATAGAAGAATTTTAAATACTTTTTTGGCAGAAAAGAATACAAGTTTTGTGGTTGAATCATGTTAATACCCTGGGTGATTTAATCAGCATGCTTGAGTCCAACTACATAGAGCTGCTTAAAGGGGGGACTGTCATCATGATCATGGCAGGCCTGTGGCTGTACATGGAGTTATGAAATCTAACCCAGTAGTACACGTGCACGCTGGCCGTTGCATCACAATATAATAAGGACGGCACCTTTTGTGATATGACAAGAGATTTTCTAGAGAAAACTAAAGCAAACATACAAAACAACCGTTTGACTTCAACTTAGATTATTATTGTAATGTGTCCCTGTCATGACACTTGTGTCCTTGAGCAAAACGCTTTATTTGCTTCTTTTCACCCAGGGGTATAAATGGGTACTTGTGTTGATTATCGGGTTTGAAAAAGCCTTCAGAGCGCCACGGCAGCCCAGGGCTGTGTACTCCCCACTGAGCTGAGAAAGATTACAAGAATGTTATTGGCCTAATGGCCAGGGCCCTAATGTAAAGCGCATTGAAACGTGATTGTCAAAAGCGCTATAGAAGAACTAGTTATTATTATTATTATTATTACCATCTTCATCCAGGAGACCACCTCCTTTTCTTTCAAGCACCTTCTTAACAAAATGTTCCTTTGCCTGAAAAAGAAAAAAAGGGGGCTAAGTAGACGTTGTTTAGTATTTTTCCACAAGGCAAATACACAGTCATTCAAAATAACTGAAAGTCTACGCGTCATTTGCCGAAAGTGTCATATATGGCATTAACTTGTGCTACCAAATTTGAAGGGATAACAAGATACAACTTGGATCAAACTTCAACATTTAAATCCGATGTGCGAATGTTTCTGCCTGCCATATTTTTTAAACATCTAGACTGTTCACCTCAATGAAGTTCTGGTTATGCCGAGCCCAGAAGGTGTGGTTCCAGACATAGATCTCCTCTCTCATTTCTCGATACGTCTTCTCCGTTTCTGTCTCGTTGTCTCTCTCAGTGAAACGGATCTGCCGCAGATTGGAGCGTTTATCAACTGGGCCAATCCAATCTCGTTCTGGTTTACCTGGTGGTTCAGTCAGGTATATCGTTGACCGCGATTCACTGTTTTTCTCCTCATTCTAAAAATAAAGAGTCAATCCAGTCCAAAAGAACAAAGAGGTTGAATGAGACTGGCAATATGATGTGTATTAGGCCAAGTAAAATAAATAACATGTTGCTTGTCCCCGCCCGCCTCGGTTTTGGCGGCCGCACCGATTTTTTTGTTATTTGTTCTTTAAAAAAAAAAAAAAAAAAAAAAAAAATAAATTTTCATATTATTTATAGCTATTTCCAATATACCCTTTATTTTTATTGAGCAGTTTCATCATCTGTCTTACATGTAGGCCTACAAGAATAGCTATTGCAACGCATAATGAGAAACTCTTTACTTTGAAACGTTTAGCCCTTCAGGTTTGCATGCCACAGTTCTTTGCACAAGGACGCGATGCCACGCACACAGAATAACTTTGGAGCAAAATCAAGAATGACTCTTTAGAAATAATTACAATGTATCAAAATGGACACAGAAACACACACAGAATTTGAGGACATACAGAACATACTCATAAAACCATAAAACCATCTTCAAATACAATATGGCAGCCATCTTAGACATGGTGGCCATCTTGAAAAAAATAACAAAAAAATTGAAAATAACAAATAACAAGGACCTCCCTCACCAACTTTTTCAAAAAGTCCGGACGAGCAACATGTTATTTATTTTACTTGGCCTTATCAAACTTGATATAAATTAACTATGTCAAGAACAAGACTTGGGGGTATTGTGCATTAACGTACAGTATAGAACATGTAACCTTTGTTTACAAAAAGAGTGACCTTGTACATGGGAAATTTATATTTTGTGTCACAGTTATCAATACTGCCACATAAATTCAAGAGTTATTAAAAAAAAAGAGCTGAACAAGTTTTGAGATATGCCCCTTTCATCTAAAGTTATTTTATCAAAAGTTGATAAAAAACAGACAGTGCAATAGAATAGTATAAATGCAAGCATGGGGAGGAAGTAAGATTTTATGTTTTCTTCCATTGAACTGTTTACAAATTGTGCCTGCCAGAAATTCCAGGCTATGTGGCTCTTTGGAAACAAAAACATGTGATTTCACACATTACAATCAAAAATGACCCACGATTCGAAAACTTCTAGTTCTTCTTCTACTTCTACCTGTAACCTTGTAACTAAAGACATCAACACACTCGCTACATACATGGGATTTTTGCAAAAGGTCACACTCGAAATCATTCGATTTTCCCCCAAAACTGGTAATGTTTTTTAAACTAAAACCAACTTGCCGGTTATCCGCAAGTACTTAAGTATCCGATTGGTAAGTTTTTATGAGGCCGTTTGAAACTTTAAGAATCCACAGACATTTAATTGCAATGGTGCTGGGCCAAGGATACGAAGTGATTGGCCCAATTTATGGGGCTATCACACAGCCACCACAACTTGAAAGTTGAAATCGGTGCGCTAACTAAACTAGAGTAGACCGCTCGGCCACGACACGAGTAAAATGCTCACCTGATTCTGTGCAGTAGCCAGCTTTCTACTTCTAGGTCTACTCATTTTCAATGCCCATGGCGAAATTCTTGAATACTTTATTTGCTTTACAGAACACTTGCAAACACTTATTGTTTTGAACATTACGTATTTTGTTACGAACGTCTTGCTTCGGTGTGCTGGCAGTCGACAAAATCCTCAGATTTAGCTCTTACCTAACTGATTTCCTACATCTCATTTCATTGGTCAAAATTATGCGCAAAGGATAGGGCTTCCCTAATCATTTGACCAATAACGTACTGCCATACATATTGATTAGACAGTCTGGTACCTTACACAGAATGCACGCCATAGAGTTATGTAATTCTATGATGCGGCCAGACTATTACACTTAATCATATTTTACCTACAGAGGGCGGGCATTTTTGTTTTTTTCGCAACCACGAGGACTAAAATTACCAAAGGAAAGTTCGAGGCCTAATTGAATGGATCACAACAAAATGATTGAAGCTTATCTCCAACATTTCTGCTGGATGCAAAACTAGTGGTCGGGGTAAGTCAAACATATCTGAGTGTGAATGGCCCGTTTATGAATGATAATAATGCCCGAACATGCCGAATGACAGACTAAAAAACTTAGACTCTAGAGTAGCAGAGTAAGTTACAGTAACGTAAACGTAGGGCTACAGTCGTAATACATTTACTAATATTAAACAGTAATTTTGATTTTGTTTATTTGTTGTTTGTTTACAAAGTTTTAGTTTAACTAATTGACAAATCTTCTCTGAAACTAAGGCGAAGTTGAGCCTGCGAAAAACCACCACCGCTTGGCTATAAACGTGCAGTCAGACTCTCGACCATGCCATTCCAGTCTAGATGCCCAATTTGTTCGACAACAAACCCACACAATATTTATCACTTTTTCGCCGAAAGAGAATAGTTAATAATACGCACGGCAAGGGCAACGCGCAGGCACAACTGCATAGCGTCAGTATGGACCAATCAAAAACACACAAAAGCTTAAGTCCTAAGCGTGCAGCTTAGCAGCACTATGACTATGGACCAATCAAAACACACAAAAGCTTACGTCAGTGCATGCAGTGTGCGGGTGTTTGGTGCAACCCAAGAGGGCGCCATTTGTATTCAAATTTGGCTGCACAGAATTTTAGTCAAGGAATGTTGATAAAGTATTTACTTTTATTGTTATTGGAGTATGTACGTTTCTTTTGAATCCAATACTTTACTATTTTGAGGTTTTCTTCAATGGTTAAATTGCTACAAACAGACTTTGGGATTAAATTAGAGCTTTTAATTTATGTACGGGAAGTTTTGTATCCTGAGTGGCCTGGACCCCCTCATCAAAGACCCTGTCCTGTATTATGTGTTGTTGCCTTGTTCCAACTGCTCGGTATGTGTGAACCACCCCCCCCCCCCCGAAATTGTGTGGATATCACTAAGTGTGAGTGATAGACTTAAGACTATAGGCAAACTTGAATAACATCGAGTCCAAATTTGGCTGCACAGCATTTAGTTGTTGGTATTTTTTAAATACCAACAACTAAATGCTGTGCAGCCAAATTTGGACTCGATGTTATTCAAGTTTTAAAAATGCAATTTGACACCCCATGTCAAACTGCCGCCCCCCCCAGTTTCGCCACTGTCTATCTTACTATGCTGTGTTCATTGTGTGTAATCATTATATATATATATCATGACTATTTATAAATAACCAATCATTATATATACCCATGATTAATATATAAAGACAACCAAATGCAACGTCCCAAATAAAATAAAAGTGACCGGGGAAAATTGCGATGCAAAAAACAAAAAAGAGACTGAAAAGTATAATAAGACTGTGGGGGAAAAGGCAACGGGGAAAAAGTGAAGCCTCTCCCTCCCCCATAAAAATCACTCAATAAATAAATAACTAAAAAACCCAAAAAACCTATTAAAAAACCCAAATGAGAAATCAATAAATAAAAAAATACAAAATAAATACAATAATATTAAAAGTTGGAACCCCAAACCCCCCTCCACAAAAAATAATAACAACGCGAGTACTACCATGTCAATTCAAGAAGCACTACCCATGCGAATTTTCCTTGAGCGAAACCAGGGGGATCATCACCCGGTACTCTCGACCTCATGTATGTAAAGATACTATGGTTTCTGTTCCCAATTCATTATACGTCCTTCTCGACAAATTTACGTTTTATCCTGCCTTCAAAATATCATAGGATTGTTTGATTTTAAAGCGAGTTTATTTTTGGGCGTCTTTTGACTCTGAAGGATTTATTGGATGAGGCACAGTCTTAAAAATTACTCTAGTTAATGAACACTCTAGGCTTTGGTTATAACAAGTCAGACTATGAGCACTTTGTGTATTTAAGACAAGTTTGATGTCCCTTTACGGATCCCTCATTCGTTGCGTAGGCCCTAGTGGCAGTCGTCACATTCGTTACGATCAAAAAACCCCAAACTAGAACTCTTGTCGGTCTCTGTAATACTGCCTGAACGAATCATCGTTCCAATTGTTCCCGAAAAATCCGGACAGCTGAGGGGACAAACGAGTTGGCATACGACTTGGTGTGAACCCTTAGCTGTAAAAGACGTTTACTCCTTGCACTTCTATTGAACAATCATACAAAGGGTGAGTTTCATCTGACAGAATCATTTCAACTTTGTTCAGCATGAAAGATTTATAGAGACTGCCAACCATTGATTCATCAGTACCAGTTACTTTATTAGCTTGCTTAATACCCTGTCCAATTTACCCCGATACTACGGTATAGTCCGTAGCTTCGTCTTAATAAACATTTTTTACACTATTTAGCCTCTGATGAGTGAAATGGCCAAAGTATTTAACTGAGTTTAAAGGGGTAGCAATCTTCCCATAACAAGAAACTTCAAATTTATCAACATAGCTTTATTTCTTCTTGAATCCCAAAAGAATAGATAGACTCAGGTTTGCCGAGATGCAAAGACAGTTTGTTATCAATCAGCCAGTGCCTGGATGTGTCTAGCTCCCTACTCAAACTATTAGCTATAACTTCATGATCTTTGACCAGAAATGGCACTGTCATCAGCATACAGCAAATTAGATTGGACACTCATGTTTATATTGTTCACATAGCAAAGAAAAAGTAAAGGCCTTAATATACCACCCTGCTTAAAGGCATCGTACATGTTTGGTAATGGAGCCTATTGTTTGTTTCAAACCTATAAAGTTATATACCATAAAACTATAAACCTGTCAAAATTTCATTTCAAAAGGTGGTAGCGTTTTTGAGATATTGCCGAAAATCTGGAGCGGTTATGTCCACACAGTAAGAATAATCTGCAATTGGAATACTCAATCTGAGAAACGTTTCTGACAGAAACGATTCTCAGATTCAAATTTTGTTTGGATAAAAACCACATTACTTCAAAGCGAAATGTTTCTCAAAATGCTCTATACTATCGGAAGCTGCTGTACTTCTTATACCAAGTACGTTTGTGTATTACCATTAATTTTATGAGTAATTACCAAACGTGTACACCCTTTAACTGAACTTACTTATTTTAGCCAAAACTCAGATAACTCAATGAAATTTAATATAATTCAACTTCTCCTTTCTACAAAATCTCAATCTGCAATGTTATGTCCTCCGAGAGCGAGAGTTTCTGGCTTAGATTAGCCCCAGATTGTCACTAAACGATAATTATGTTTCGCTGTTTTTTTTAACCCTGCGCATCGGCAACGTAGCTGCAGCTGACTAATTTTAACAGGCAATTATTTTTGTTATAAAATGCTTTCATTTATTTTATTACACTTCTTCACTGGCACAACATTACAAAAAGAAAATGTTTAACACCCTAGTTTTTGCAGTGTAGAGCAGCTACCGTGCATGAGCAGTGTAATTTGATATTATTAGGCTCGCAAAATATTGGACACGTTATTGCTAGTGTAACCAGCCTAGAAATACAAAAGGAAAGGGGCACTCAAAACCCTCAGTCCCAATTCCTTCTACTTGTATCCAATTTCCAAAGTGAAGGATCCAATCGGACTGCGGCCAGTAGGCCCACATATCACGGGCGTATCACAGGTTCAGGCCTACCAATCCTATCCAAGTCCAAACAATTTGGTGTGTAGTGACATAGGAGAGGAGGATATGGGAGGATTGAGGCCACATCCTACCAAAATGCCCAGTCTGCAAGGAAAAGACTCAGTACAAATCTTATCACCCCACCCAATTAATAACTCCCAAGTTATCCCACCATATTTTATGAAATTAATAAGTCGTCTTGATTTTTACCATGGTGTCTTTTAGCCACTCTTACAAAAGCTTTGTGTGTCTTGTCTTTCAGATCTTTTCACAACTCTGACTGACCAGTGAAGTTGAAGGTTTCTGTGGAGTGTGTGGTATTGGTTTTCTGACGATGTGGAGTTCTACGAAGCTGGGGCGAGATCTTGGGGACATCGAGTGGTAAGAGAAGATCTAACCCAATTCCCTTCCCAATGATTATCTGCAGGATGCTCGTCTAAGTACTTGCCGATGGTGTCAACTTGATAGTTTTATGGTGATCTCAACAATCTTTGTGGGCTTTTCCTTGTATGGCATATTGGTCGTGGGCAGTGATGCCTGTTCGTTAGGTTTGGACCTCATTTCACTTGGACCATTTTCCCTGGGAAGTCTCTAACTGAAGTTCTACATTGACGTGTTAAATTAATAAAATTGTCATAACAATTTTGCCCAAAACCATGTTAGATATTTGGCAACACTGGGGTCTTTTAATTTGCGCAACTGCTTGAAAAGTCACCTCATTTATTCAACATCAGCATTGTTTAAAATTCATAAGTTTCGTTATAATGAAATCACTATGAGCTACTACGGTAGACTACTAAATATAACATTCGAGCAAACATTGTAGCTTTAAAATGTCACTCTTTAAGAACCTGCACAGCTGTTAAACCTTGCAGCTACCTTGGTCCATTTTCATTGAGCTGCTTAAGCACAAAAATTAACCGAGAAAAATAAGTATGCTTACCAGAATAAGGTTACAAGCTAAATTACCATGTCAAATGTACCCTTTATGACTGGTATTCCGATCCTTTTAGCTAAGCAGAAAAATGTTAAGCAATATTTCCTGCAACCCTAAAGGGAGCGTCATAAAATGTTGAGCACACTTGCTGGTCATTTTCGATCTCAAGATAGCGTAAAGTGGCCATGAAACCTCGACTTTCGGAAGCAGGAATATGCGAGGCAGATTTTGATACAAATTTTGTGTCTCTTGCATGCTTAGTTCATTAGTTACTGTCAAACATACCGCAGAATTTATTTCAAATTATTTTTCGGCAGGAAATTTCGAGCGTGTGTTAATACAGACCCCATTTGGTTAATTTGGTGGTGGGAGTAACCCTACTTCTTGGCCGCTCGCGTCGTTTACAGCATCGTCACAGAAACGAAACTTAGACGAGAAGAAAGCCCTTGAGATGGGCTTTCCAATGGTATAACACACGTTCAAATCCAGCATTATTCTGAGGGTGATTTGGCCGTGCTTACTTTGTATTTGTCTCTTTCAATGCTCTGTGTACAAAAATCCCGTTGAACATGCTTTTGAGGAGCACTCTGAGTATCCCCACTTGCTGGTCATTTCCGGTCTGAAGACTGCACAAAGTGGCCATAAAACTTTAATTTTCGAATGCAAGAATATGCGAGGAAGATTTTGATTTAAATTGTGTATCTCTAGCATGCTTGGTTAAGGAGTTGTTGTCAAACATAGCGCATCATTTATTTCAAACAATAATTCGGCAGGAAATTTCTTGCTTGTGTTAATACGTAACCCTAGGTGGGTAATTTAAAAGTGGTAGTAACCTTAAATCCTAGCCGCTCGCTTCGCCTACAAAATCGTGACAGAAACGAAACTTAGACGAAAGACAGTCGTTGAGATGGGCTTTCCAATGGTAAATGTGCAAATCAAGCATTATTCTGGGGGTGATTTGGCCGTGCTTACTTTGTATTTGTCTCTTTCGAAGCTCTGTGTACAACAATCCCGTTGAACATGCTTTTGAGGAGCATTCTGAGTATCCCCACTTGCTGGTCATTTCTGGTCTAAAGATGGAATAAAGTGGCAATAAAACTTTAAATATCGGATGCAGGATTAAGAGAGGAAGATTTCGGTATAAACTTTGTGTCTCTAGCATGCTTAGTTCATGAGTTATTGTCAAACATAGCGCAGAATTTGTTTCAAACCGTTTTTGGCAGGAAATGTCTTGCATGTGTTGAGACGTAGTCTACTTCCTGGCCGCTCTTTTCGTCTACAAAATAGTCACAGAAACACAACTAAAACGAGGGGAGAGCCCTTGAGATGGGTTTTCCAATGGTGTAAAATTTGTACAAATCCAGCATTCTTCTGAGGGTGATTTGGCCGTCCTTACGTTGTATTTATCTCTTTGACAATTCCGTGTACAAAAATCCCATTGAACATGCTTTTGAGGAACATTCTGAGTATCCCCACTTGCTGGTCATTTCCGGTATGAAGATTGCACAAAGTTGCCTTAAAACGTTAATTTTTGGACTCAGGGATATGAGAGGCAGATTTTGATATAAACTTTGTGTCTCTAGCATGCTTAGTTCATGAGTTATTGTCAAACATAGCGCAGAATTTGTTTCAAGCCGTTTTTTGGCAGGAATTCTCTTGCATATGTTGATACGTAGCCCCAGTTGGTGGTGGTAGCAACCGTACTTCCTGGCCGCTCTTCTCGACTACAAAATCGTCACAGAAACAAAACTAATACGACGAGAGAACCCTTGAGATGGGCTTTCCAATGGTATAAAACTTGTACAAATCCAGCATTCTTTTGAGGGTGATTTGGCCGTCCTTATGTTGTATACCTCTCTTTGACAGTTCTGTGTACAAAAATCCCATTAAACATGCTCTTGAGGAACATTCTGAGTATCCCCACTTGCTGGTCATTTCCAATATGAAGATTGCACAAAGTGGCCATAAAACGTTGATTTTTGGACTCAGGGATATGAGAGGCAGATTTTGATATAAACTTTGTGTCTCTAGCATGCTTAGTTCATGAGTTATTGTCAAACATAGCGCAGAATTTGTTTCAAGCCGTTTTTTGGCAGGAATTCTCTTGCATGTGTTGATACGTAGCCCCAGTTGGTGGTGGTAGCAACCGTACCTCCTGGCCGCTCTCCTCGCCTACAAAATCGTCACAGAAACAAAATTAAAACGAGGAGAGAGCCCTTGAGATGGGCTTTCCAATGGTATAAAACTTGTACAAATCCAGCAATATTCTGAGGGTGATTTGGCCGTCCTTATGTTGTATTTCTCTCTTTGACAGTTCTGTGTACAAAAATCCCATTGAACATGCTCTTGAGGAACATTCTGAGTATCCCCACTTGCTGGTCATTTCCGGTATGAAGATTGCACAAAGTTGCCTTAAAACGTTAATTTTTGGACTCAGGGATATGAGAGGCAGATTTTGATATAAACTTTGTGTCTCTAGCATGCTTAGTTCATGAGTTATTGTCAAACATAGCGCAGAATTTGTTTCAAGCCGTTTTTTTGGCAGGAATTCTCTTGCATATGTTGATACGTAGCCCCAGTTGGTGGTGGTAGCAACCGTACTTCCTGGCCGCTCTTCTCGACTACAAAATCGTCACAGAAACAAAACTAATACGACGAGAGAACCCTTGAGATGGGCTTTCCAATGGTATAAAACTTGTACAAATCCAGCATTCTTTTGAGGGTGATTTGGCCGTCCTTATGTTGTATACCTCTCTTTGACAGTTCTGTGTACAAAAATCCCATTAAACATGCTCTTGAGGAACATTCTGAGTATCCCCACTTGCTGGTCATTTCCAATATGAAGATTGCACAAAGTGGCCATAAAACGTTGATTTTTGGACTCAGGGATATGAGAGGCAGATTTTGATATAAACTTTGTGTCTCTAGCATGCTTAGTTCATGAGTTATTGTCAAACATAGCGCAGAATTTGTTTCAAGCCGTTTTTTTGGCAGGAATTCTCTTGCATGTGTTGATACGTAGCCCCAGTTGGTGGTGGTAGCAACCGTACTTCCTGGCCGCTCCTCTCGCCTACAAAATGGTCACAGAAACAAAACTAATACGAGGAGAGAGCCCTTGAGATGGACTTTTCAATGGTATAAAATTTGTACAAATCCAGCATTATTTTGAGGGTGATTTGGCTGTCTTTATATTGTACACCTCTCTTTGACAGTTCTGTGTACAAAAATCCCATTGAACATGCTCTTGAGGAACATTCTGAGTATCCCCACTTGCTGGTCATTTCCGGTATGAAGATTGCACAAAGTTGCCTTAAAACGTTAATTGTTGGACTCAGGGATATGAGAGGCAGATTTTGATATAAACTTTGTGTCTCTAGCATGCTTAGTTCATGAGTTATTGTCAAACATAGCGCAGAATTTGTTTCAAGCCGTTTTTTTGGCAGGAATTCTCTTGCATATGTTGATACGTAGCCCCAGTTGGTGGTGGTAGCAACCGTACTTCCTGGCCGCTCTTCTCGACTACAAAATCGTCACAGAAACAAAACTAATACGAGGAGAGAACCCTTGAGATGGGCTTTCCAATGGTATAAAACTTGTACAAATCCAGCATTCTTTTGAGGGTGATTTGGCCGTCCTTATGTTGTATACCTCTCTTTGACAGTTCTGTGTACAAAAATCCCATTGAACATGCTCTTGAGGAACATTCTGAGTATCCCCACTTGCTGGTCATTTCCGGTATGAAGACTGCACAAAGTGGCCATAAAACGTTGATTTGTGGACTCAGGGATATGAGAGGCAGATTTTGATACAAACTTTGTGTCTCTAGCATGCTTAGTTCATGAGTTATTGTCAAACATAGCGCAGAATTTGTTTCAAGCCGTTTTTTTGGCAGGAATTCTCTTGCATGTGTTGATACGTAGCCCCAGTTGGTGGTGGTAGCAACCCTACTTCCTGGCCGCTCTCCTCGCCTACAAAATCGTCACAGAAACAAAAATAATACGAGGAGAGAGCACTTGAGATGGGCTTTCCAATGGTATAAAACTTGTACAAATCCAGCATTATTTTGAGGGTGATTTGGCCGTCCTTATGTTGTACACCTCTCTTTGACAGTTCTATGTACAAAAATCCCATTGGACATGCTCTTGAGGAACATTCTGAGTATCCCCACTTGCTGTCATTTCCGGTATGAAGATAATAATAATAATAAATAATAACGAGGTCTTATAGAGCGCACAAATCCACAAAAGTGCTCAGGGCGCTAATACAGAGAAAATACAAACAAAAATAACAAAAAAAAACCCAGATTAAATACAAAAGAACGGATCTATAGACATGAGGTGTGTTTTGAGAGATGTTTTGAAAGAGTGAATGGAAGTGGATGTTTTGATGTGAAGAGGAAGTTGATTCAGAGACGTGGTGCCGCAATAGAAAAAGATCTGTCCCCCCAGGTGCGATTAGACTTGATTTCTTGAAGAAGATATCTGTTAGCAGAACGAAGGTTGCGAGATGGTTTGTAGATGTTGAGCATGTCTTGGATGTAAGCAGGTGCTTGCCCATTTAGAGATTTGAAAACAATGAGCAAGAGTTTATATATGATTCTAGAGGATACTGGGAGCCAGTGGAGATCTAAAAGAACAGGTTTGATATGAGAGTATTTTGTTGTTAAGGTGACCACACGAGCAGCAGTGTTTTGTATGCGTTGAAGGCGGGATAGCTAAACATCTGGAAGCCCAAACAAAAGAGAATTTCCCATATCAAGACGAGATGGAACAAAGGAGTGGACAATCTGTTCTGTGGAAGCACGATCAAGATATTTTCGGATCCTTCCTATGTTGCGGATGTGAAATGAAGCAGAACGAACTGTGTTAGAAATGTGGCTCTTGAACGTCATCGATGAATCAAAAATGACACCCAGATTGCGTACTTGGCTGACTGGTTTGATGTGAGAATCCCCAACAGTAATAAAGGGAATAGAGATCTTCGAAAGTTGCTGTGGAGAACCAATCAACATGAACTCGGTCTTACTGTCATTAATTTTCAGGAAGTTGACGTTCATCCACTGACGAATTTCACAAACACAAGCCTCAATGCGATTGATGCAGGACTGGGCATGTTGTTGTGAGGGATTAAAAGACACATATATTTGTGTGTCATCAGCGTAAGTGTGATATTGAAGGTTGTGACGCTGAATGATTTCTTGAAGAGGGAATGTGTATATAGAGAACAACTGCGGGCCGAGAACAGAACCCTGAGGAACAGAGAAATCAAGTTGGACAGGTTCTGAGGCAGCATCCCCGACACGGACGTACTGCGGCCTACATTCCAGGTAGGATTGACACCATTGCAGAGCACGATCCCGCAGACTGCACAAAGTGGCCATAAAACGTTGATTTGTGGACTCAGGGATATGAGAGGCAGATTTTGATATAAACTTTGTGTCTCTAGCATGCTTAGTTCATGAGTTATTGTCAAACATAGCGCAGAATTTGTTTCAAGCCGTTTTTTGGCAGGAAATGTCTTGCATGTGTTGATACGTAGCCCCAGTTGGTGGTGGTGGCAACCCTACTTCTGGGCCGCTCTCCTCGCCTACAAAATTGTCCCATAAACAAAACTAGGACGACGAGAGAGCCCTTGAGATGGGTTTTCCAATGGTATAAAACTTGTACAAATCCAGCAATATTCTGAGGGTGATTTGGCCGTCCTTAGATTGTATTTGTCTCTTTGACAGTTCTGTGTACAAAAATCCCTTTGTACATGCTCTTGAGGAACATTCTGAGTATCCCCACTTGCTGGTCATTTCCGGTATGAAGACTGCACCAAGTGGCTTTAAAACGTTGATTTTTGGACTCAGGGATATGAAAGGCAGATTTTGATATAAACTTTGTGTCTCTAGCATGCTTAGTTCATGAGTTATTGTCAAACATAGCGCAGAATTTGTTTCAAGCCGTTTTCAGCAGGAAATGTCTTGCATGTGTTGATACGTAGCCCCAGTTGGTGGTGGTAGCAACCCTACTTCCTGGCCGCTCTCCTCGCCTACAAAATCGTCACATAAACACAACTAGGACGAGGAGAGAGCCCTTGAAATGGGCTTTCTAATGGTATAAAACTTGTACAAATCCAGCATTATTCTGAGGGTGATTTGGCCGTCCTTAAGTTGTATTTCTCTCTTTGACAGTTCTGTGTACAAAAATCCCATTGAACATGCTCTTGAGGAACATTCTGAGTATCCCCACTTGCTGGTCTTTTCCGGTATGAAGATTGCACAAAGTGGCCATAAAATGTTGATTTTTGGACTCAGGGATATGGGAAGCAGATTTTGATACAAACTTTGTGTCTCTAGCATGCTTAGTTCATGAGTTATTGTCAAACATAGCGCAGAATTTGTTTCAAGCCGTTTTTTGGCAGGAAATGTCTTGCATGTGTTGATACGTAGCCCCAGTTGGTGGTGGTAGCAACCCTACTTCCTGGCCGCTCTCCTCGCCTACAAAATGGTCACAGAAACATAACTAATACGAGGAGAGAGCCCTTGAAATGGGCTTTCCAATGGTATACAATTTGTACAAATCCAGCATTATTTTGAGGGTGATTTGGCCGTCCTTATGTTGTACACCTCTCTTTGACAGTTCTATGTACAAAAATCCCATTGAACATGCTCTTGAGGAACATTCTGAGTATCCCCACTTGCTGGTCATTTCCGGTATGAAGATTGTACAAAGTTGCCTTAAAACGTTAATTTGTGGACTCAGGGATATGAGAGGCAGATTTTGATATAAACTTTGTGTCTCTAGCATGCTTAGTTCATGAGTTATTGTCAAACATAGCGCAGAATTTGTTTCAAGCCGTTTTTTGGCAGGAAATGTCTTGCATGTGTTGATACGTAGCCCCAGTTGGTGGTGGTGGCAACCCTACGTCTGGGCCGCTCTCCTCGCCTGCAAAATTGTCCCATAAACAAAACTAGGACGAGGAGAGAGCCCTTGAGATGGGTTTTCCAATGGTATAAAACTTGTACAAATCCAGCAATATTCTGAGGGTGATTTGGCCGTCCTTAGATTGTATTTGTCTGTTTGACAATTCTGTGTACAAAAATCCCATTGTACATGCTCTTGAGGAACATTCTGAGTATTCCCACTTGCTGGTCATTTCCAGTATGAAGACTGCACAAAGTGGCTTTAAAACGTTGATTTTTGGACTCCGGGATATGAAAGGCAGATTTTGATATAAACTTTGTGTCTCTAGCATGCTTAGTTCATGAGTTATTGTCAAACATAGCGCAGAATTTGTTTCAAGCCGTTTTCAGCAGGAAATGTCTTGCATGTGTTGATACGTAGCCCCAGTTGGTGATAGTAGCAACCCTACTTCCTGGCCGCTCTCTTCGCCTACAAAATCGTCACATAAACACAACTAGGACGAGGAGAGAGCCCTTGAAATGGGCTTTCTAATGGTATAAAACTTGTACAAATCCAGCATTATTCTGAGGGTGATTTGGCCGTCCTTAAGTTGTATTTCTCTCTTTGACAGTTCTGTGTACAAAAATCCCATTGAACATGCTCTTGAGGAACATTCTGAGTATCCCCACTTGCTGGTCTTTTCCGGTATGAAGATTGCACAAAGTGGCCATAAAATGTTGATTTTTGGACTCAGGGATATGGGAAGCAGATTTTGATACAAACTTTGTGTCTCTAGCATGCTTAGTTCATGAGTTATTGTCAAACATAGCGCAGAATTTGTTTCAAGCCGTTTTTTGGCAGGAAATGTCTTGCATGTGTTGATACGTAGCCCCAGTTGGTGGTGGTAGCAACCCTACTTCCTGGCCGCTCTCCTCGCCTACAAAATGGTCACAGAAACATAACTAATACGAGGAGAGAGCCCTTGAAATGGGCTTTCCAATGGTATACAATTTGTACAAATCCAGCATTATTTTGAGGGTGATTTGGCCGTCCTTATGTTGTACACCTCTCTTTGACAGTTCTATGTACAAAAATCCCATTGAACATGCTCTTGAGGAACATTCTGAGTATCCCCACTTGCTGGTCATTTCCGGTATGAAGATTGTACAAAGTTGCCTTAAAACGTTAATTTGTGGACTCAGGGATATGAGAGGCAGATTTTGATATAAACTTTGTGTCTCTAGCATGCTTAGTTCATGAGTTATTGTCAAACATAGCGCAGAATTTGTTTCAAGCCGTTTTTTTGGCAGGAATTCTCTTGCATGTGTTGATACGTAGCCCCAGTTGGTGGTGGTAGCAACCGTACTTCCTGGCCGCTCTCCTCGACTACAACATCGTCACAGAAACAAAACTAAGACGACGAGAGAGCCCTTGAGATGGGCTTTCCAATGGTATAAAACTTGTACAAATCCAGCATTCTTTTGAGGGTGATTTGGCCGTCCTTATGTTGTATACCTCTCTTTGACAGTTCTGTGTACAAAAATCCCATTGAACATGCTCTTGAGGAACATTCTGAGGATCCCCACTTGCTGGTCATTTCCGGTATGAAGACTGCACAAAGTGGCCATAAAACGTTGATTTGTGGACTCAGGGATATGAGAGGCAGATTTGGATATAAACTTTGTGTCTCTAGCATGCTTACTTCATGAGTTATTTTCAAACATAGCGCAGAATTTGTTTCAAGCCGTTTTTTTGGCAGGAATTCTCTTGCATGTGTTGATACGTAGCCCCAGTTGGTGGTGGTAGCAACCCTACCTCCTGGCCGCTCTCCTCGCTTACAAAATCGTCACAGAAACACAACTAAGACGAGGATAGAGCCCTTGAGATGGGCTTTCCAATGGTATAAAACTTGTACAAATCCAGCATTATTCTGAGGGTGATTTGGCCGTCCTTATGTTGTATTTCTCTCTTTGACAGTTCTGTGTACAAAAATCCCATTGAACATGCTCTTGAGGAACATTCTGAGTATCCCCACTTGCTGGTCATTTCCGGTATGAAGACTGCACAAAGTGGCCATAAAACGTTGATTTGTGGACTCAGGGATATGAGAGGCAGATTTTGATATAAACTTTGTGTCTCTAGCATGCTTAGTTCATGAGTTATTGTCAAACATATCGCAGAATTTGTTTCAAGCCGTTTTCAGCAGGAAATGTCTTGCATGTGTTGATACGTAGCCCCAGTTGGTGGTGGTAGCAACCCTACGTCCTGGCCACTCTCCTCGCCTACAAAATCGTAACATAAACACAACTAGGACGAGGAAAGAGCCCTTGAAATGGGCTTTCTAATGGTATAAAACTTGTACAAATCCAGCATTATTCTGAGGGTGATTTGGCCGTCCTTAAGTTGTATTTCTCTCTTTGACAGTTCTGTGTACAAAAATCCCATTGAACATGCTCTTGAGGAACATTCTGAGTATCCCCACTTGCTGGTCATTTCCGGTATGAAGACTGCACAAAGTTGCCTTAAAACGTTAATTTTTGGACTCAGGGATATGAGAGGCAGATTTTGATATAAACTTTGTGTCTCTAGCATGCTTAGTTCATGAGTTATTGTCAAACATAGCGCAGAATTTGTTTCAAGCCGTTTTTTGGCAGGAATTCTCTTGCATGTGTTGATACGTAGCCCCAGTTGGTGGTGGTAGCAACCCTACTTCCTGGCCGCTCTCCTCGCCTACAAAATCGTCACAGAAACACAACTAGGACGAGGAGAGAGCCCTTGAGATGGGCTTTCCAATGGTATAAAACTTGTACAAATCCAGCATTATTCTGAGGGTGATTTGGCCGTCCTTATGTTGTATTTATCTCTTTGACAATTCTGTGTACAAAAATCCCATTGAACACGCTTTTGAGGAACATTCTGAGTATCCCCACTTGCTGGTCATTTCCGGTATGAAGATTGCACAAAGTGGCCATAAAATGTTGATTTTTGGACTCAGGGATGTGGGAAGCAGATTTTGATATAAACTTTGTGTCTCTAGCATGCTTAGTTCATGAGTTATTGTCAAACATAGCGCAGAATTTGTTTCAAGCCGTTTTTTGGCAGGAAATGTCTTGCATGTGTTGATACGTAGCCCCAGTTGGTGGTGGTAGCAACCCTACTTCCTGGCCGCTCTCCTCGCCTACAAAATGGTCACAGAAACATAACTAATACGAGGAGAGAGCCCTTGAAATGGGCTTTCCAATGGTATACAATTTGTACAAATCCAGCATTATTTTAAGGGGTGATTTGGCCGTCCTTATGTTGTACACCTCTCTTTGACAGTTCTATGTACAAAAATCCCATTGAACATGCTCTTGAGGAACATTCTGAGTATCCCCACTTGCTGGTCATTTCCGGTATGAAGATTGTACAAAGTTGCCTTAAAACGTTAATTTTTGGACTCAGGGATATGAGAGGCAGATTTTGATATAAACTTTGTGTCTCTAGCATGCTTAGTTCATGGGTTATTGTCAAACATAGCGCAGACTTTGTTTCAAGCCGTTTTTTTGGCAGGAATTCTCTTGCATGTGTTGATATGTAGCCCCAGTTGGTGGTGGTAGCAACCCTACTTCCTGGCCGCTCTCCTCGCCTACAAAATCGTCACAGAAACACAACTAGGACGAGGAGAGAGCCCTTGAGATGGGCTTTCCAATGGTATAAAACTTGTACAAATCCAGCATTATTCTGAGGGTGATTTGGCCGTCCTTATGTTGTATTTATCTCTTTGACAATTCTGTGTACAAAAATCCCATTGAACACGCTTTTGAGGAACATTCTGAGTATCCCCACTTGCTGGTCATTTCCGGTATGAAGATTGCACAAAGTGGCCATAAAATGTTGATTTTTGGACTCAGGGATGTGGGAAGCAGATTTTGATATAAACTTTGTGTCTCTAGCATGCTTAGTTCATGAGTTATTGTCAAACATAGCGCAGAATTTGTTTCAAGCCGTTTTTGGGCAGGAAATGTCTTGCATGTGTTGATACGTAGCCCCAGTTGGTGGTGGTAGCAACCCTACTTCCTGGCCGCTCTCCTCGCCTACAAAATGGTCACAGAAACATAACTAATACGAGGAGAGAGCCCTTGAAATGGGCTTTCCAATGGTATACAATTTGTACAAATCCAGCATTATTTTAAGGGGTGATTTGGCCGTCCTTATGTTGTACACCTCTCTTTGACAGTTCTATGTACAAAAATCCCATTGAACATGCTCTTGAGGAACATTCTGAGTATCCCCACTTGCTGGTCATTTCCGGTATGAAGATTGTACAAAGTTGCCTTAAAACGTTAATTTTTGGACTCAGGGATATGAGAGGCAGATTTTGATATAAACTTTGTGTCTCTAGCATGCTTAGTTCATGAGTTATTGTCAAACATAGCGCAGACTTTGTTTCAAGCCGTTTTTTTCGCAGGAATTCTCTTGCATGTGTTGATATGTAGCCCCAGTTGGTGGTGGTAGCAACCGTACTTCCTGGCCGCTCTTGTCGACTACAAAATGGTCACAGAAACAAAACTAGGACGACGACAGAGCCCTTGAGATGGGCTTTCCAATGGTATACAACTTGTACAAATCCAGCATTTTTTTGAGGGTGATTTGGCCGTCCTTATGTTGTACACCTCTCTTTGACAGTTCTATGTACAAAAATCCCATTGAACATGCTCTCGAGGAACATTCTGAGTATCCCCACTTGCTGGTCATTTCCGGTATGAAGATTGTACAAAGTTGCCTTAAAACGTTAAATTTTGGACTCAGGGATATGAGAGGCAGATTTTGATATAAACTTTGTGTCTCTAGCATGCTTAGTTCATGAGTTATTGTCAAACATAGCGCAGAATTTGTTTCAAGCCGTTTTTTTGGCAGGAATTCTCTTGCATCTGTTGATACGTAGCCCCAGTTGGTGGTGGTAGCAACCGTACTTCCTGGCCGCTCTTCTCGACTACAAAATCGTCACAGAAACAAAACTAAAACGACGAAAGAGCCCTTGAAATGGGCTTTCCAATGGTATAAAACTTGTACAAATCCAGCATTCTTTTGAGGGTGATTTGGCCGTCCTTATGTTGTACACCTCTCTTTGACAGTTCTATGTACAAAAATCCCATTGAACATGCTCTCGAGGAACATTCTGAGTATCCCCACTTGCTGGTCATTTCCGGTATGAAGATTGTACAAAGTTGCCTTAAAACGTTAAATTTTGGACTCAGGGATATGAGAGGCAGATTTTGATATAAACTTTGTGTCTCTAGCATGCTTAGTTCATGAGTTATTGTCAAACATAGCGCAGAATTTGTTTCAAGCCGTTTTTTTGGCAGGAATTCTCTTGCATCTGTTGATACGTAGCCCCAGTTGGTGGTGGTAGCAACCGTACTTCCTGGCCGCTCTTCTCGACTACAAAATCGTCACAGAAACAAAACTAAAACGACGAGAGAGCCCTTGAGATGGGCTTTCCAATGGTATAAAACTTGTACAAATCCAGCATTCTTTTGAGGGTGATTTGGCCGTCCTTATGTTGTATACCTCTCTTTGACAGTTCTGTGTACAAAAATCCCATTGAACATGCTCTTGAGGAACATTCTGAGTATCCCCACTTGCTGGTCATTTCCGGTATGAAGATTGCACAAAGTGGCCATAAAACGTTGATTTTTTGACTCAGGGATATGACAGGCAGATTTTGATATAAACTTTGTGTCTCTAGCATGCTTACTTCATGAGTTATTGTCAAACATAGCGCAGAATTTGTTTCAAGCCGTTTTTTTGGCAGGAATTCTCTTGCATGTGTTGATACGTAGCCCCAGTTGGTGGTGGTAGCAACCCTACTTCCTGGCCGCTCTCCTCGCCTACAAAATCGTCACAGAAACAAAACTAATACGAGGAGAGAGCCCTTGAGATGGGCTTTCCAATGGTATAAAACTTGTACAAATCCAGCATTATTTTGAGGGTGATTTGGCTGTCCTTATATTGTACACCTCTCTTTGACAGTTCTGTGTACAAAAATCCCATTGAACATGCTCTTGAGGAACATTCTGAGTATCCCCACTTGCTGGTCATTTCCGGTATGAAGACTGCACAAAGTGGCCATAAAACGTTGATTTTTGGACTCAGGGATATGAGAGGCAGATTTTGATATAAACTTTGTGTCTCTAGCATGCTTAGTTCATGAGTTATTGTCAAACATAGCGCAGAATTTGTTTCAAGCCGTTTTTTGGCAGGAATTCTCTTGCATGTGTTGATACGTAGCCCCAGTTGGTGGTGGTAGCAACCGTACTTCCTGGCCGCTCTTCTCGACTACAAAATCGTCACAGAAACAAAACTAAAACGACGAGAGAGCCCTTGAGATGGGCTTTCCAATGGTATAAAACTTGTACAAATCCAGCATTATTTTGAGGGTGATTTGGCCGTCCTTATATTGTACACCTCTCTTTGACAGTTCTATGTACAAAAATCCCATTGAACATGCTCTTGAGGAACATTCTGAGTATCCCCACTTGCTGGTCATTTCCGGTATGAAGACTGCACAAAATGGCCATAAAACGTTGATTTGTGGACTCAGGGATATGAGAGGCAGATTTTGATATAAACTTTGTGTCTCTAGCATGCTTAGTTCATGAGTTATTGTCAAACATAGCGCAGAATTTGTTTCAAGCCGTTTTTTGGCAGGAAATGTCTTGCATGTGTTTATACGTAGCCCCAGTTGGTGGTGGTAGCAACCGTACTTCCTGGCCGCTCTCCTCGCCTACAAAATTGTTACAGAAACAAAACTAGGACGACTAAAGAGCCCTTGAGATGGGCTTTCCAATGGTATAAAACTTGTACAAATCCAGCATTCTTTTGAGGGTGATTTGGCCGTCCTTATGTTGTATTTCTCTCTTTGACAGTTCTGTGTACAAAAATCCCATTGAACATGCTCTTGAGGAACATTCTGAGTATCCCCACTTGCTGGTCATTTCCGGTATGAAGACTGCACAAAGTGGCCATAAAACGTTGATTTTTGGACTCAGGGATATGAGAGGCAGATTTTGATATAAACTTTGTGTCTCTAGCATGCTTAGTTCATGAGTTATTGTCAAACATAGCGCAGAATTTGTTTCAAGCCGTTTTTTTCGCAGGAATTCTCTTGCATGTGTTGATACGTAGCCCCAGTTGGTGGTGGTAGCAACCGTACTTCCTGGCCGCTCTCCTCGCCTACAAAATGGTCACAGAAACAAAACTACAACGACTAGAGAGCCCTTGAAATGGGCTTTCCAATGGTATAAAACTTGTACAAATCCAGCATTCTTTTGAGGGTGATTTGGCCGTCCTTATGTTGTATTTCTCTCTTTGACAGTTCTGTGTACAAAAATCCCATTGAACATGCTCTTGAGGAACATTCTGAGTATCCCCACTTGCTGGTCATTTCCGGTATGAAGACTGCACAAAGTGGCCATAAAACGTTGATTTTTGGACTCAGGGATATGAGAGGCAGATTTTGATATAAACTTTGTGTCTCTAGCATGCTTAGTTCATGAGTTATTGTCAAACATAGCGCAGAATTTGTTTCAAGCCGTTTTTTTGGCAGGAATTCTCTTGCATGTGTTGATACGTAGCCCCAGTTGGTCGTGGTAGCAACCCTACTTCCTGGCCGCTCGCCTCGCCTACAAAATGGTCACAGAAACAAAACTAATACGAGGAGAGAGCCCTTGAGATGGGCTTTCCAATGGTATAAAACTTGTACAAATCCAGCATTCTTTTGAGGGTGATTTGGCCGTCCTTATGTTGTATACCTCTCTTTGACAGTTCTGTGTACAAAAATCCCATTGAACATGCTCTTGAGGAACATTCTGAGTATCCCCACTTGCTGGTCATTTCCGGTATGAAGATTGCACAAAGTGGCCTTAAAACGTTGATTTGTGGACTCAGGGATATGAGAGGCAGATTTGGATATAAACTTTGTGTCTCTAGCATGCTTAGTTCATGAGTTATTGTCAAACATAGCGCAGAATTTGTTTCAAGCCGTTTTTTTGGCAGGAATTCTCTTGCATGTGTTGATACGTAGCCCCAGTTGGTCGTGGTAGCAACCCTACTTTCTGGCCGCTCTTCTCGCCTACAAAATGGTCAGAGAAACAAAACTAATACGAGGAGAGAGCCCTTGAGATGGGCTTTCCAATGGTATAAAACTTGTACAAATCCAGCATTCTTTTGAGGGTGATTTGGCCGTCCTTATATTGTACACCTCTCTTTGACAGTTCTATGTACAAAAATCCCATTGAACATGCTCTTGAGGAACATTCTGAGTATCCCCACTTGCTGGTCATTTTCGGTATGAAGACTGCACAAAGTGGCCATAAAATGTTGATTTGTGGACTCAGGGATATGAGAGGCAGATTTTGATATAAACTTTGTGTCTCTAGCATGCTTAGTTCATGAGTTATTGTCAAACATAGCGCAGAATTTGTTTCAAGCCGTTTTTTGGCAGGAAATGTCTTGCATGTGTTTATACGTAGCCCCAGTTGGTGGTGGTAGCAACCCTACTTCCTGGCCGCTCTCCTCGCCTACAAAATTGTTACAGAAACAAAACTACAACGACTAGAGAGCCCTTGAGATGGGCTTTCCAATGGTATAAAACTTGTACAAATCCAGCATTATTTTGAGGGTGATTTGGCCGTCCTTATGTTGTATTTCTCTCTTTGACAGTTCTGTGTACAAAAATCCCATTGAACATGCTCTTGAGGAACATTCTGAGTATCCCCACTTGCTGGTCATTTCCGGTATGAAGACTGCACAAAGTGGCCATAAAACGTTGATTTTTGGACTCAGGGATATGAGAGGCAGATTTTGATATAAACTTTGTGTCTCTAGCATGCTTAGTTCATGAGTTATTGTCAAACATAGCGCAGAATTTGTTTCAAGCCGTTTTTTTGGCAGGAATTCTCTTGCATGTGTTGATACGTAGCCCCAGTTGGTCGTGGTAGCAACCGTACTTCTTGGCCGCTCTTCTCGACTACAAAATCGTCACAGAAACAAAACTAAAACGACGAGAAAGCCCTTGAGATGGGCTTTCCAATGGTATAAAACTTGTACAAATCCAGCATTATTTTGAGGGTGATTTGGCCGTCCTTATATTGTACACCTCTCTTTGACAGTTCTATGTACAAAAATCCCATTGAACATGCTCTTGAGGAACATTCTGAGTATCCCCACTTGCTGGTCATTTCCGGTATGAAGACTGCACAAAATGGCCATAAAACGTTGATTTGTGGACTCAGGGATATGAGAGGCAGATTTTGATATAAACTTTGTGTCTCTAGCATGCTTAGTTCATGAGTTATTGTCAAACATAGCGCAGAATTTGTTTCAAGCCGTTTTTTGGCAGGAAATGTCTTGCATGTGTTTATACGTAGCCCCAGTTGGTGGTGGTAGCAACCCTACTTCCTGGCCGCTCTCCTCGCCTACAAAATTGTTACAGAAACAAAACTACAACGACTAAAGAGCCCTTGAGATGGGCTTTCCAATGGTATAAAACTTGTACAAATCCAGCATTCTTTTGAGGGTGATTTGGCCGTCCTTATGTTGTATTTCTCTCTTTGACAGTTCTGTGTACAAAAATCCCATTGAACATGCTCTTGAGGAACATTCTGAGTATCCCCACTTGCTGGTCATTTCCGGTATGAAGACTGCACAAAGTGGCCATAAAACGTTGATTTTTGGACTCAGGGATATGAGAGGCAGATTTTGATATAAACTTTGTGTCTCTAGCATGCTTAGTTCATGAGTTATTGTCAAACATAGCGCAGAATTTGTTTCAAGCCGTTTTTTTGGCAGGAATTCTCTTGCATGTGTTGATACGTAGCCCCAGTTGGTGGTGGTAGCAACCCTACTTCCTGGCCGCTCTCCTCGCCTACAAAATTGTTACAGACACAAAACTAATACGACTAGAGAGCCCTTGAGATGGGCTTTCCAATGGTATAAAACTTGTACAAATCCAGCATTCTTTTGAGAGTAATTTGGCCGTCCTTATGTTGTATTTCTCTCTTTGACAGTTCTGTGTACAAAAATCCCATTGAACATGCTCTTGAGGAACATTCTGAGTATCCCCACTTGCTGGTCATTTCCGGTATGAAGATTGCAGAAAATTGCTTTAAAACGTTGATTTTTGGACTCAGGGATATGAGAGGCAGATTTTGATACAAACTTTGTGTCTCTAGCATGCTTAGTTCATGAGTTATTGTCAAACATAGCGCAGAATTTGTTTCAAGCCGTTTTTTGGCAGGAAATGTCTTGCATGTGTTGATACGTAGCCCCAGTTGGTGGTGGTAGCAACCCTACTTCCTGGCCGCTCTCCTCGCCTACAAAACAGTCACAGAAACAAAACTAATACGAGGAGAGAGCCCTTGAGATGGGCTTTCCAATGGTATAAAACTTTTACAAATCCAGCATTATTTTGAGAGTGATTTGGCCGTCCTGATGTTGTATTTCTCTCTTTGACAGTTCTGTGTACAAAAATCCCATTGAACATGCTCTTGAGGAACATTCTGAGTATCCCCACTTGCTGGTCATTTCCGGTAAGAAGATTGCACAAAGTTGCCTTAAAACGTTAATTTTTGGACTCAGGGATATGAGAGGCAGATTTTGATATGAACTTTGTGTCTCTAGCATGCTTAGTTCATGAGTTATTGTCAAACATAGCGCAGAATTTGTTTCAAGCCGTTTTTTTCGCAGGAATTCTCTTGCATGTGTTGATAAGTAGCCCCAGTTGGTGGTGGTAGCAACCGTACTTCCTGGCCGCTTTCCTCGACTACAAAATCGTCACAGAAACAAAACTAGGACGACGAGAGAGCCCTTGAGATGGGCTTTCCAATGGTATAAAACTTGTACAAATCCAGCATTATTTTGAGGGTGATTTGGCCGTCCTTATGTTGTACACCTCTCTTTGACAGTTCTATGTACAAAAATCCCATTGAACATGCTCTTGAGGAACATTCTGAGTATCCCCACTTGCTGGTCATTTCCGGTATGAAGATTGCACAAAGTTGCCTTAAAACGTTAATTTTTGGACTCAGGGATATGAGAGGCAGATTTTGATATGAACTTTGTGTCTCTAGCATGCTTAGTTCATGAGTTATTGTCAAACATAGCGCAGAATTTGTTTCAAGCCGTTTTTTTCGCAGGAATTCTCTTGCATGTGTTGATAAGTAGCCCCAGTTGGTGGTGGTAGCAACCGTACTTCCTGGCCGCTCTTCTCGACTACAAAATCGTCACAGAAACAAAACTAGGACGACTAAAGAGCCCTTGAGATGGGCTTTCCAATGGTATAAAACTTGTACAAATCCAGCATTCTTTTGAGGGTGATTTGGCCGTCCTTATGTTGTATTTCTCTCTTTGACAGTTCTGTGTACAAAAATCCCATTGAACATGCTCTTGAGGAACATTCTGAGTATCCCCACTTGCTGGTCATTTCCGGTATGAAGACTGCACAAAGTGGCCATAAAACGTTGATTTGTGGACTCAGGGATATGAGAGGCAGATTTTGATATAAACTTTGTGTCTCTAGCATGCTTAGTTCATGAGTTATTGTCAAACATAGCGCAGAATTTGTTTCAAGCCGTTTTCAGCAGGAAATGTCTTGCATGTGTTGATACGTAGCCCCAGTTGGTGGTGGTAGCAACCCTACTTCCTGGCCGCTCTCCTCGCCTACAAAATTGTTACAGAAACAAAACTACAACGACTAGAGAGCCCTTGAGATGGGCTTTCCAATGGTATAAAACTTGTACAAATCCAGCATTCTTTTGAGGGTGATTTGGCCGTCCTTATGTTGTATTTCTCTCTTTGACAGTTCTGTGTACAAAAATCCCATTGAACATGCTCTTGAGGAACATTCTGAGTATCCCCACTTGCTGGTCATTTCCGGTATGAAGATTGCACAAAATTGCCTTAAAACGTTGATTTTTGGACTCAGGGATATGAGAGGCAGATTTTGATACAAACTTTGTGTCTCTAGCATGCTTAGTTCATGAGTTATTGTCAAACATAGCGCAGAATTTGTTTCAAGCCGTTTTTTGGCAGAAAATGTCTTGCATGTGTTGATACGTAGCCCCAGTTGGTGGTGGTAGCAACCCTACTTCCTGGCCGCTCTCCTCGCCTACAAAATCGTCACAGAAACAAAACTAATACGAGGAGAGAGCCCTTGAGATGGGCTTTCCAATGGTATAAAACTTGTACAAATCCAGCATTATTTTGAGGGTGATTTGGCCGTCCTTATGTTGTATTTCTCTCTTTGACAGTTCTGTGTACAAAAATCCCATTGAACATGCTCTTGAGGAACATTCTGAGTATCCCCACTTGCTGGTCATTTCCGGTATGAAGATTGCACAAAGTTGCCTTAAAACGTTAATTTTTGGACTCAGGGATATGAGAGGCAGATTTTGATATAAACTTTGTGTCTCTAGCATGCTTAGTTCATGAGTTATTGTCAAACATAGCGCAGAATTTGTTTCAAGCCGTTTTTTTGGCAGGAATTCTCTTGCATGTGTTGATACGTAGCCCCAGTTGGTGGTGGTAGCAACCCTACTTCCTGGCCGCTCTTCCCGCCTACAAAATGGTCACAGAAACAAAACTAATACGAGGAGAGAGCCCTTGAGATGGGCTTTCCAATGGTATAAAACTTGTACAAATCCAGCATTATTTTGAGGGTGATTTGGCCGTCCTTATGTTGTATTTCTCTCTTTGACAGTTCTGTGTACAAAAATCCCATTGAACATGCTCTTGAGGAACATTCTGAGTATCCCCACTTGCTGGTCATTTCCGGTATGAAGATTGCACAAAGTGGCCTTAAAACGTTGATTTGTGGACTCAGGGATATGAGAGGCAGATTTTGATATAAACTTTGTGTCTCTAGCATGCTTAGTTCATGAGTTATTGTCAAACATAGCGCAGAATTTGTTTCAAGCCGTTTTTTGGCAGGAATTCTCTTGCATGTGTTGATACGTAGCCCCAGTTGGTGGTGGTAGCAACCCTACTTCCTGGCCGCTCTTCCCGCCTACAAAATGGTCACAGAAACAAAACTAATACGAGGAGAGAGCCCTTGAGATGGGCTTTCCAATGGTATAAAACTTGTACAAATCCAGCATTATTTTGAGGGTGATTTGGCCGTCCTTATATTGTACACCTCTCTTTGACAGTTCTATGTACAAAAATCCCATTGAACATGCTCTTGAGGAACATTCTGAGTATCCCCACTTGCTGGTCATTTCCGGTATGAAGACTGCACAAAGTGGCCATAAAACGTTGATTTGTGGACTCAGGGATATGAGAGGCAGATTTTGATATAAACTTTGTGTCTCTAGCATGCTTAGTTCATGAGTTATTGTCAAACATAGCGCAGAATTTGTTTCAAGCCGTTTTTTGGCAGGAAATGTCTTGCATGTGTTGATACGTAGCCCCAGTTGGTGGTGGTAGCAACCCTACTTCCTGGCCGCTCTCCTCGCCTACAAAATTGTTACAGACACAAAACTAATACGACTAGAGAGCCCTTGAGATGGGCTTTCCAATGGTATAAAACTTGTACAAATCCAGCATTATTTTGAGGGTGATTTGGCCGTCCTTATGTTGTATTTCTCTCTTTGACAGTTCTGTGTACAAAAATCCCATTGAACATGCTCTTGAGGAACATTCTGAGTATCCCCACTTGCTGGTCATTTCCGGTATGAAGACTGCACAAAGTGGCCATAAAACGTTGATTTGTGGACTCAGGGATATGAGAGGCAGATTTTGATATAAACTTTGTGTCTCTAGCATGCTTAGTTCATGAGTTATTGTCAAACATAGCGCAGAATTTGTTTCAAGCCGTTTTTTGGCAGGAATTCTCTTGCATGTGTTGATACGTAGCCCCAGTTGGTGGTGGTAGCAACCCTACTTCCTGGCCGCTCTCCTCGCCTACAAAATTGTCACAGAAACAAAACTGGTACGAGGAGAGAGCCCTTGAGATGGGCTTTCCAATGGTATAAAACTTGTACAAATCCAGCATTATTTTGAGGGTGATTTGGCCGTCCTTATGTTGTATTTCTCTCTTTGACAGTTCTGTGTACAAAAATCCCATTGAACATGCTCTTGAGGAACATTCTGAGTATCCCCACTTGCTGGTCATTTCCGGTATGAAGATTGCACAAAATTGCCTTAAAACGTTGATTTTTGGACTCAGGGATATGAGAGGCAGATTTTGATATAAACTTTGTGTCTCTAGCATGCTTAGTTCATGAGTTATTGTCAAACATAGCGCAGAATTTGTTTCAAGCCGTTTTCAGCAGGAAATGTCTTGCATGTGTTGATACGTAGCCCCAGTTGGTGGTGGTAGCAACCCTACTTCCTGGCCGCTCTCCTCGCCTACAAAATAGTCACAGAAACAAAACTAATACGAGGAGAGAGCCCTTGAGATGGGCTTTCCAATGGTATAAAACTTGTACAAATCCAGCATTATTTTGAGGGTGATTTGGCCGTCCTTATGTTGTATTTCTCTCTTTGACAGTTCTGTGTACAAAAATCCCATTGAACATGCTCTTGAGGAACATTCTGAGTATCCCCACTTGCTGGTCATTTCCGGTATGAAGATTGCACAAAGTTGCCTTAAAACGTTGATTTTTGGACTCAGGGATATGAGAGGCAGATTTTGATATAAACTTTGTGTCTCTAGCATGCTTAGTTCATGAGTTATTGTCAAACATAGCGCAGAATTTGTTTCAAGCCGTTTTTTGGCAGGAATTCTCTTGCATGTGTTGATACGTAGCCCCAGTTGGTGGTGGTAGCAACCCTACTTCCTGGCCGCTCTCCTCGCCTACAAAATCGTCACAGAAACAAAACTAATACGAGGAGAGAGCCCTTGAGATGGGCTTTCCAATGGTATAAAACTTGTACAAATCCAGCATTATTTTGAGGGTGATTTGGCCGTCCTTATATTGTACACCTCTCTTTGACAGTTCTATGTACAAAAATCCCATTGAACATGCTCTTGAGGAACATTCTGAGTATCCCCACTTGCTGGTCATTTCCGGTATGAAGACTGCACAAAGTGGCCATAAAACGTTGATTTGTGGACTCAGGGATATGAGAGGCAGATTTTGATATAAACTTTGTGTCTCTAGCATGCTTAGTTCATGAGTTATTGTCAAACATAGCGCAGAATTTGTTTCAAGCCGTTTTTTGGCAGGAAATGTCTTGCATGTGTTGATACGTAGCCCCAGTTGGTGGTGGTAGCAACCCTACTTCTTGGCCGCTCTACTCGCCTACAAAGTTGTTACAGAAACAAAACTAATACGAGGAGAGAGCCCTTGAGATGGGCTTTCCAATGGTATAAAACTTGTACAAATCCAGCATTATTTTGAGGGTGATTTGGCCGTCCTTATGTTGTATTTCTCTCTTTGACAGTTCTGTGTACAAAAATCCCATTGAACATGCTCTTGAGGAACATTCTGAGTATCCCCACTTGCTGGTCATTTCCGGTATGAAGACTGCACAAAGTGGCCATAAAACGTTGATTTGTGGACTCAGGGATATGAGAGGCAGATTTTGATATAAACTTTGTGTCTCTAGCATGCTTAGTTCATGAGTTATTGTCAAACATAGCGCAGAATTTGTTTCAAGCCGTTTTTTGGCAGGAATTCTCTTGCATGTGTTGATACGTAGCCCCAGTTGGTGGTGGTAGCAACCCTACTTCCTGGCCGCTCTCCTCGCCTACAAAATAGTCACAGAAACAAAACTAATACGAGGAGAGAGCCCTTGAGATGGGCTTTCCAATGGTATAAAACTTGTACAAATCCAGCATTATTTTGAGGGTGATTTGGCCGTCCTTATGTTGTATTTCTCTCTTTGACAGTTCTGTGTACAAAAATCCCATTGAACATGCTCTTGAGGAACATTCTGAGTATCCCCACTTGCTGGTCATTTCCGGTATGAAGATTGCACAAAATTGCCTTAAAACGTTGATTTTTGGACTCAGGGATATGAGAGGCAGATTTTGATATAAACTTTGTGTCTCTAGCATGCTTAGTTCATGAGTTATTGTCAAACATAGCGCAGAATTTGTTTCAAGCCGTTTTTTGGCAGGAATTGTCTTGCATGTGTTGATACGTAGCCCCAGTTGGTGGTGGTAGCAACCCTACTTCCTGGCCGCTCTCCTCGCCTACAAAATAGTCACAGAAACAAAACTAATACGAGGAGAGAGCCCTTGAGATGGGCTTTCCAATGGTATAAAACTTGTACAAATCCAGCATTATTTTGAGGGTGATTTGGCCGTCCTTATGTTGTATTTCTCTCTTTGACAGTTCTGTGTACAAAAATCCCATTGAACATGCTCTTGAGGAACATTCTGAGTATCCCCACTTGCTGGTCATTTCCGGTATGAAGATTGCACAAAGTGGCCTTAAAACGTTGATTTTTGGATACAGGGATATGAGAGGCAGATTTTGATATAAACTTTGTGTCTCTAGCATGCTTAGTTCATGAGTTATTGTCAAACATAGCGCAGAATTTGTTTCAAGCCGTTTTTTGGCAGGAATTCTCTTGCATGTGTTGATACGTAGCCCCAGTTGGTGGTGGTAGCAACCCTACTTCTTGGCCGCTCTACTCGCCTACAAAATGGTTACAGAAACAAAATTAGGACGACGAGAGAGCCCTTGAGATGGGCTTTCCAATGGTATAAAATTTGTACAAATCCAGCATTATTTTGAGGGTGATTTGGCCGTCCTTATGTTTTACACCTCTCTTTGACAGTTCTGTGTACAAAAATCCCATTGAACATGCTCTTGAGGAACATTCTGAGTATCCCCACTTGCTGGTCATTTCCGGTATGAAGACTGCACAAAGTGGCCATAAAACGTTGATTTGTGGACTCAGGGATATGAGAGGCAGATTTTGATATAAACTTTGTGTCTCTAGCATGCTTAGTTCATGAGTTATTGTCAAACATAGCGCAGAATTTGTTTCAAGCCGTTTTTTGGCAGGAAATGTCTTGCATGTGTTGATACGTAGCCCCAGTTGGTGGTGGTAGCAACCCTACTTCCTGGCCGCTCTCCTCGGTTACAAAATAGTCACAGAAACAAAACTAATACGAGGAGAGAGCCCTTGAGATGGGCTTTCCAATGGTATAAAACTTGTACAAATCCAGCATTATTTTGAGGGTGATTTGGCCGTCCTTATGTTGTATTTCTCTCTTTGACAGTTCTGTGTACAAAAATCCCATTGAACATGCTCTTGAGGAACATTCTGAGTATCCCCACTTGCTGGTCATTTCCGGTATGAAGATTGCACAAAGTTGCCTTAAAACGTTAATTTTTGGACTCAGGGATATGAGAGGCAGATTTTGATATAAACTTTGTGTCTCTAGCATGCTTAGTTCATGAGTTATTGTCAAACATAGCGCAGAATTTGTTTCAAGCCGTTTTTGTGACAGGAATTCTCTTGCATGTGTTGATACGTAGCCCCAGTTGGTGGTGGTAGCAACCCTACTTCCTGGCCGCTCTCCTCGCCTACAAAATAGTCACAGAAACAAAACTAATACGAGGAGAGAGCCCTTGAGATGGGCTTTCCAATGGTATAAAATTTGTACAAATCCAGCATTATTTTGAGGGTGATTTGGCCGTCCTTATGTTGTACACCTCTCTTTGACAGTTCTATGTACAAAAATCCCATTGAACATGCTCTTGAGGAACATTCTGAGTATCCCCACTTGCTGGTCATTTCCGGTATGAAGACTGCACAAAGTGGCCATAAAACGTTGATTTGTGGACTCAGGGATATGAGAGGCAGATTTTGATATAAACTTTGTGTCTCTAGCATGCTTAGTTCATGAGTTATTGTCAAACATAGCGCAGAATTTGTTTCAAGCCGTTTTTTGGCAGGAAATGTCTTGCATGTGTTGATACGTAGCCCCAGTTGGTGGTGGTAGCAACCCTACTTCCTGGCCGCTCTACTCGCCTACAAAATGGTTACAGAAACAAAATTAATACGAGGAGAGAGCCCTTGAGATGGGCTTTCCAATGGTATAAAACTTGTACAAATCCAGCATTATTTTGAGGGTGATTTGGCCGTCCTTATGTTGTATTTCTCTCTTTGACAGTTCTGTGTACAAAAATCCCATTGAACATGCTCTTGAGGAACATTCTGAGTATCCCCACTTGCTGGTCATTTCCGGTATGAAGATTGCACAAAATTGCCTTAAAACGTTGATTTTTGGACTCAGGGATATGAGAGGCAGATTTTGATACAAACTTTGTGTCTCTAGCATGCTTAGTTCATGAGTTATTGTCAAACATAGCGCAGAATTTGTTTCAAGCCGTTTTTTGGCAGGAAATGTCTTGCATGTGTTGATACGTAGCCCCAGTTGGTGGTGGTAGCAACCCTACTTCCTGGCCGCTCTCCTCGCTTACAAAATAGTCACAGAAACAAAACTAATACGAGGAGAGAGCCCTTGAGATGGGCTTTCCAATGGTATAAAACTTGTACAAATCCAGCATTATTTTGAGGGTGATTTGGCCGTCCTTATGTTGTATTTCTCTCTTTGACAGTTCTGTGTACAAAAATCCCATTGAACATGCTCTTGAGGAACATTCTGAGTATCCCCACTTGCTGGTCATTTCCGGTATGAAGATTGCACAAAGTGGCCATAAAACGTTGATTTTTGGACTCAGGGATATGAGAGGCAGATTTTGATATAAACTTTGTGTCTCTAGCATGCTTAGTTCATGAGTTATTGTCAAACATAGCGCAGAATTTGTTTCAAGCCGTTTTTTGGGCAGGAATTCTCTTGCATGTGTTGATACGTAGCCCCAGTTGGTGGTGGTAGCAACCCTACTTCCTGGCCGCTCTCCTAGCCTACAAAATGGTCACAGAAACAAAACTAATACGAGGAGAGAGCCCTTGAGATGGGCTTTCCAATGGTATAAAACTTGTACAAATCCAGCATTATTTTGAGGGTGATTTGGCCGTCCTTATGTTGTACACCTCTCTTTGACAGTTCTATGTACAAAAATCCCATTGAACATGCTCTTGAGGAACATTCTGAGTATCCCCACTTGCTGGTCATTTCCGGTATGAAGACTGCACAAAGTGGCCATAAAACGTTGATTTGTGGACTCAGGGATATGAGAGGCAGATTTTGATATAAACTTTGTGTCTCTAGCATGCTTAGTTCATGAGTTATTGTCAAACATAGCGCAGAATTTGTTTCAAGCCGTTTTTTGGCAGGAAATGTCTTGCATGTGTTGATACGTAGCCCCAGTTGGTGGTGGTAGCAACCCTACTTCCTGGCCGCTCTCCTAGCCTACAAAATGGTCACAGAAACAAAAGTAATACGACGAGAGAGCCCTTGAGATGGGCTTTCCAATGGTATAAAACTTGTACAAATCCAGCATTATTTTGAGGGTGATTTGGCCGTCCTTATGTTGTATTTCTCTCTTTGACAGTTCTGTGTACAAAAATCCCATTGAACATGCTCTTGAGGAACATTCTGAGTATCCCCACTTGCTGGTCATTTCCGGTATGAAGATTGCACAAAGTGGCCATAAAACGTTGATTTTTGGACTCAGGGATATGAGAGGCAGATTTTGATATAAACTTTGTGTCTCTAGCATGCTTAGTTCATGAGTTATTGTCAAACATAGCGCAGAATTTGTTTCAAGCCGTTTTTTTGGCAGGAATTCTCTTGCATGTGTTGATACGTAGCCCCAGTTGGTGGTGGTAGCAACCCTACTTCCTGGCCGCTCTCCTCGCCTACAAAATAGTCACAGAAACAAAACTAATACGAGGAGAGAGCCCTTGAGATGGGCTTTCCAATGGTATAAAACTTGTACAAATCCAGCATTATTTTGAGGGTGATTTGGCCGTCCTTATGTTGTATTTCTCTCTTTGACAGTTCTATGTACAAAAATCCCATTGAACATGCTCTTGAGGAACATTCTGAGTATCCCCACTTGCTGGTCATTTCCGGTATGAAGACTGCACAAAGTGGCCATAAAACGTTGATTTGTGGACTCAGGGATATGAGAGGCAGATTTTGATATAAACTTTGTGTCTCTAGCATGCTTAGTTCATGAGTTATTGTCAAACATAGCGCAGAATTTGTTTCAAGCCGTTTTTGGGCAGGAAATGTCTTGCATGTGTTGATACGTAGCCCCAGTTGGTGGTGGTAGCAACCCTACTTCCTGGCCGCTCTCCTCGCCTACAAAATAGTCACAGAAACAAAACTAATACGAGGAGAGAGCCCTTGAGATGGGCTTTCCAATGGTATAAAACTTGTACAAATCCAGCATTATTTTGAGGGTGATTTGGCCGTCCTTATGTTGTATTTCTCTCTTTGACAGTTCTGTGTACAAAAATCCCATTGAACATGCTCTTGAGGAACATTCTGAGTATCCCCACTTGCTGGTCATTTCCGGTATGAAGACTGCACAAAGTGGCCATAAAACGTTGATTTTTGGACTCAGGGATATGAGAGGCAGATTTTGATATAAACTTTGTGTCTCTAGCATGCTTAGTTCATGAGTTATTGTCAAACATAGCGCAGAATTTGTTTCAAGCCGTGTTTGGCAGGAATTCTCTTGCATGTGTTGATACGTAGCCCCAGTTGGTGGTGGTAGCAACCCTACTTCCTGGCCGCTCTCCTCGCCTACAAAATAGTCACAGAAACAAAACTAATACGAGGAGAGAGCCCTTGAGATGGGCTTTCCAATGGTATAAAACTTGTACAAATCCAGCATTATTTTGAGGGTGATTTGGCCGTCCTTATGTTGTATTTCTCTCTTTGACAGTTCTGTGTACAAAAATCCCATTGAACATGCTCTTGAGGAACATTCTGAGTATCCCCACTTGCTGGTCATTTCCGGTATGAAGATTGCTTAAAGTGGCCTTAAAACGTTAATTTTTGGATACAGAGATATGAGAGGCAGATTTTGATATAAACTTTGTGTCTCTAGCATGCTTAGTTCATGAGTTATTGTCAAACATAGCGCAGAATTTGTTTCAAGCCGTTTTTTGGCAGGAATTCTCTTGCATGTGTTGATACGTAGCCCCAGTTGGTGGTGGTAGCAACCCTACTTCCTGGCCGCTCTCCCCGCCTACAAAATGGTCACAGAAACAAAACTAATACGAGGAGAGAGCCCTTGAGATGGGCTTTCCAATGGTATAAAACTTGTACAAATCCAGCATTATTTTGAGGGTGATTTGGCCGTCCTTATGTTGTACACCTCTCTTTGACAGTTCTATGTACAAAAATCCCATTGAACATGCTCTTGAGGAACATTCTGAGTATCCCCACTTGCTGGTCATTTCCGGTATGAAGACTGCACAAAGTGGCCATAAAACGTTGATTTGTGGACTCAGGGATATGAGAGGCAGATTTTGATATAAACTTTGTGTCTCTAGCATGCTTAGTTCATGAGTTATTGTCAAACATAGCGCAGAATTTGTTTCAAGCCGTTTTTTGGCAGGAATTCTCTTGCATGTGTTGATACGTAGCCCCAGTTGGTGGTGGTAGCAACCCTACTTCCTGGCCGCTCTCCTCGGTTACAAAATAGTCACAGAAACAAAACTAATACGAGGAGAGAGCCCTTGAGATGGGCTTTCCAATGGTATAAAACTTGTACAAATCCAGCATTATTTTGAGGGTGATTTGGCCGTCCTTATGTTGTATTTCTCTCTTTGACAGTTCTGTGTACAAAAATCCCATTGAACATGCTCTTGAGGAACATTCTGAGTATCCCCACTTGCTGGTCATTTCCGGTATGAAGACTGCACAAAGTGGCCATAAAACGTTGATTTGTGGACTCAGGGATATGAGAGGCAGATTTTGATATAAACTTTGTGTCTCTAGCATGCTTAGTTCATGAGTTATTGTCAAACATAGCGCAGAATTTGTTTCAAGCCGTTTTTTGGCAGGAAATGTCTTGCATGTGTTGATACGTAGCCCCAGTTGGTGGTGGTAGCAACCCTACTTCCTGGCCGCTCTCCTCGGTTACAAAATAGTCACAGAAACAAAACTAATACGAGGAGAGAGCCCTTGAGATGGGCTTTCCAATGGTATAAAACTTGTACAAATCCAGCATTATTTTGAGGGTGATTTGGCCGTCCTTAT
The DNA here is from genome assembly GCA_021014325.1 of Plazaster borealis. Taxonomy (NCBI): domain Eukaryota; kingdom Metazoa; phylum Echinodermata; class Asteroidea; order Forcipulatida; family Labidiasteridae; genus Plazaster; species Plazaster borealis. Next base: position 11,047,947 of record CM037472.1, read on the forward strand.
GTTGTATTTCTCTCTTTGACAGTTCTGTGTACAAAAATCCCATTGAACATGCTCTTGAGGAACATTCTGAGTATCCCCACTTGCTGGTCATTTCCGGTATGAAGATTGCACAAAATTGCCTTAAAACGTTGATTTTTGGACTCAGGGATATGAGAGGCAGATTTTGATACAAACTTTGTGTCTCTAGCATGCTTAGTTCATGAGTTATTGTCAAACATAGCGCAGAATTTGTTTCAAGCAGTTTTTTAGGCAGGAGTTCTCTTGCATGTGTTGATACGTAGCCCCAGTTGGTGGTGGTAGCAACCCTACTTCCTGGCCGCTCTCCTCGCCTACAAAATAGTCACAGAAACAAAACTAATACGAGGAGAGAGCCCTTGAGATGGGCTTTCCAATGGTATAAAACTTGTACAAATCCAGCATTATTTTGAGGGTGATTTGGCCGTCCTTATGTTGTACACCTCTCTTTGACAGTTCTGTGTACAAAAATCCCATTGAACATGCTCTTGAGGAACATTCTGAGTATCCCCACTTGCTGGTCATTTCCGGTATGAAGACTGCACAAAGTGGCCATAAAACGTTGATTTGTGGACTCAGGGATATGAGAGGCAGATTTTGATATAAACTTTGTGTCTCTAGCATGCTTAGTTCATGAGTTATTGTCAAACATAGCGCAGAATTTGTTTCAAGCCGTTTTTTTGGCAGGAATTCTCTTGCATGTGTTGATACGTAGCCCCAGTTGGTGGTGGTAGCAACCCTACTTCCTGGCCGCTCTCCTCGCCTACAAAATGGTCACAGAAACAAAACTAATACGAGGAGAGAGCCCTTGAGATGGGCTTTCCAATGGTATAAAACTTGTACAAATCCAGCATTATTTTGAGGGTGATTTGGCCGTCCTTATGTTGTATTTCTCTCTTTGACAGTTCTGTGTACAAAAATCCCATTGAACATGCTCTTGAGGAACATTCTGAGTATCCCCACTTGCTGGTCATTTCCGGTATGAAGACTGCACAAAGTGGCCATAAAACGTTGATTTGTGGACTCAGGGATATGAGAGGCAGATTTTGATATAAACTTTGTGTCTCTAGCATGCTTAGTTCATGAGTTATTGTCAAACATAGCGCAGAATTTGTTTCAAGCCGTTTTTTGGCAGGAAATGTCTTGCATGTGTTGATACGTAGCCCCAGTTGGTGGTGGTAGCAACCCTACTTCTTGGCCGCTCTACTCGCCTACAAAGTTGTTACAGAAACAAAACTAATACGAGGAGAGAGCCCTTGAGATGGGCTTTCCAATGGTATAAAACTTGTACAAATCCAGCATTATTTTGAGGGTGATTTGGCCGTCCTTATGTTGTATTTCTCTCTTTGACAGTTCTGTGTACAAAAATCCCATTGAACATGCTCTTGAGGAACATTCTGAGTATCCCCACTTGCTGGTCATTTCCGGTATGAAGATTGCACAAAATTGCCTTAAAACGTTGATTTTTGGACTCAGGGATATGAGAGGCAGATTTTGATACAAACTTTGTGTCTCTAGCATGCTTAGTTCATGAGTTATTGTCAAACATAGCGCAGAATTTGTTTCAAGCAGTTTTTTTGGCAGGAATTCTCTTGCATGTGTTGATACGTAGCCCCAGTTGGTGGTGGTAGCAACCCTACTTCCTGGCCGCTCTCCTCGCCTACAAAATAGTCACAGAAACAAAATTAATACGAGGAGAGAGCCCTTGAGATGGGCTTTCCAATGGTATAAAATTTGTACAAATCCAGCATTATTTTGAGGGTGATTTGGCCGTCCTTATGTTGTATTTCTCTCTTTGACAGTTCTATGTACAAAAATCCCATTGAACATGCTCTTGAGGAACATTCTGAGTATCCCCACTTGCTGGTCATTTCCGGTATGAAGACTGCACAAAGTGGCCATAAAACGTTGATTTGTGGACTCAGGGATATGAGAGGCAGATTTTGATATAAACTTTGTGTCTCTAGCATGCTTAGTTCATGAGTTATTGTCAAACATAGCGCAGAATTTGTTTCAAGCCGTTTTTTTGGCAGGAATTCTCTTGCATGTGTTGATACGTAGCCCCAGTTGGTGGTGGTAGCAACCCTACTTCCTGGCCGCTCTCCCCGCCTACAAAATGGTCACAGAAACAAAACTAATACGAGGAGAGAGCCCTTGAGATGGGCTTTCCAATGGTATAAAACTTGTACAAATCCAGCATTATTTTGAGGGTGATTTGGCCGTCCTTATGTTGTATTTCTCTCTTTGACAGTTCTGTGTACAAAAATCCCATTGAACATGCTCTTGAGGAACATTCTGAGTATCCCCACTTGCTGGTCATTTCCGGTATGAAGACTGCACAAAGTGGCCATAAAACGTTGATTTGTGGACTCAGGGATATGAGAGGCAGATTTTGATATAAACTTTGTGTCTCTAGCATGCTTAGTTCATGAGTTATTGTCAAACATAGCGCAGAATTTGTTTCAAGCCGTTTTTTGGCAGGAAATGTCTTGCATGTGTTGATACGTAGCCCCAGTTGGTGGTGGTAGCAACCCTACTTCCTGGCCGCTCTCCTCGGTTACAAAATAGTCACAGAAACAAAACTAATACGAGGAGAGAGCCCTTGAGATGGGCTTTCCAATGGTATAAAACTTGTACAAATCCAGCATTATTTTGAGGGTGATTTGGCCGTCCTTATGTTGTATTTCTCTCTTTGACAGTTCTGTGTACAAAAATCCCATTGAACATGCTCTTGAGGAACATTCTGAGTATCCCCACTTGCTGGTCATTTCCGGTATGAAGACTGCACAAAGTGGCCATAAAACGTTGATTTTTGGACTCAGGGATATGAGAGGCAGATTTTGATATAAACTTTGTGTCTCTAGCATGCTTAGTTCATGAGTTATTGTCAAACATAGCGCAGAATTTGTTTCAAGCCGTTTTCAGCAGGAAATGTCTTGCATGTGTTGATACGTAGCCCCAGTTGGTGGTGGTAGCAACCCTACTTCCTGGCCGCTCTCCTCGCCTACAAAATGGTCACAGAAACAAAACTAATACGAGGAGAGAGCCCTTGAGATGGGCTTTCCAATGGTATAAAACTTGTACAAATCCAGCATTATTTTGAGGGTGATTTGGCCGTCCTTATGTTGTATTTCTCTCTTTGACAGTTCTGTGTACAAAAATCCCATTGAACATGCTCTTGAGGAACATTCTGAGTATCCCCACTTGCTGGTCATTTCCGGTATGAAGACTGCACAAAGTGGCCATAAAACGTTGATTTGTGGACTCAGGGATATGAGAGGCAGATTTTGATATAAACTTTGTGTCTCTAGCATGCTTAGTTCATGAGTTATTGTCAAACATAGCGCAGAATTTGTTTCAAGCCGTTTTTTGGCAGGAATTCTCTTGCATGTGTTGATACGTAGCCCCAGTTGGTGGTGGTAGCAACCCTACTTCCTGGCCGCTCTCCTCGCCTACAAAATAGTCACAGAAACAAAACTAATACGAGGAGAGAGCCCTTGAGATGGGCTTTCCAATGGTATAAAATTTGTACAAATCCAGCATTATTTTGAGGGTGATTTGGCCGTCCTTATGTTGTACACCTCTCTTTGACAGTTCTATGTACAAAAATCCCATTGAACATGCTCTTGAGGAACATTCTGAGTATCCCCACTTGCTGGTCATTTCCGGTATGAAGACTGCACAAAGTGGCCATAAAACGTTGATTTGTGGACTCAGGGATATGAGAGGCAGATTTTGATATAAACTTTGTGTCTCTAGCATGCTTAGTTCATGAGTTATTGTCAAACATAGCGCAGAATTTGTTTCAAGCCGTTTTCAGCAGGAAATGTCTTGCATGTGTTGATACGTAGCCCCAGTTGGTGGTGGTAGCAACCCTACTTCCTGGCCGCTCTCCTCGCCTACAAAATAGTCACAGAAACAAAACTAATACGAGGAGAGAGCCCTTGAGATGGGCTTTCCAATGGTATAAAACTTGTACAAATCCAGCATTATTTTGAGGGTGATTTGGCCGTCCTTATGTTGTATTTCTCTCTTTGACAGTTCTGTGTACAAAAATCCCATTGAACATGCTCTTGAGGAACATTCTGAGTATCCCCACTTGCTGGTCATTTCCGGTATGAAGATTGCACAAAGTTGCCTTAAAACGTTGATTTTTGGACTCAGGGATATGAGAGGCAGATTTTGATATAAACTTTGTGTCTCTAGCATGCTTAGTTCATGAGTTATTGTCAAACATAGCGCAGAATTTGTTTCAAGCCGTTTTCAGCAGGAAATGTCTTGCATGTGTTGATACGTAGCCCCAGTTGGTGGTGGTAGCAACCCTACTTCCTGGCCGCTCTCCTCGCCTACAAAATAGTCACAGAAACAAAACTAATACGAGGAGAGAGCCCTTGAGATGGGCTTTCCAATGGTATAAAACTTGTACAAATCCAGCATTATTTTGAGGGTGATTTGGCCGTCCTTATGTTGTATTTCTCTCTTTGACAGTTCTGTGTACAAAAATCCCATTGAACATGCTCTTGAGGAACATTCTGAGTATCCCCACTTGCTGGTCATTTCCGGTATGAAGACTGCACAAAGTGGCCATAAAACGTTGATTTGTGGACTCAGGGATATGAGAGGCAGATTTTGATATAAACTTTGTGTCTCTAGCATGCTTAGTTCATGAGTTATTGTCAAACATAGAGCAGAATTTGTTTCAAGCCGTTTTTTTTGGCAGGAATTCTCTTGCATGTGTTGATACGTAGCCCCAGTTGGTGGTGGTAGCAACCCTACTTCCTGGCCGCTCTCCTCGCCTACAAAATGGTCACAGAAACAAAACTAATACGAGGAGAGAGCCCTTTAAATGGGCTTTCCAATGGTATAAAATTTGTACAAATCCAGCATTATTTTGAGGGTGATTTGGCCGTCCTTATGTTGTACACCTCTCTTTGACAGTTCTATGTACAAAAATCCCATTGAACATGCTCTTGAGGAACATTCTGAGTATCCCCACTTGCTGGTCATTTCCGGTATGAAGACTGCACAAAGTGGCCATAAAACGTTGATTTGTGGACTCAGGGATATGAGAGGCAGATTTTGATATAAACTTTGTGTCTCTAGCATGCTTAGTTCATGAGTTATTGTCAAACATAGCGCAGAATTTGTTTCAAGCCGTTTTTTGGCAGGAATTCTCTTGCATGTGTTGATACGTAGCCCCAGTTGGTGGTGGTAGCAACCCTACTTCCTGGCCGCTCTCCTCGCCTACAAAATAGTCACAGAAACAAAACTAATACGAGGAGAGAGCCCTTGAGATGGGCTTTCCAATGGTATAAAATTTGTACAAATCCAGCATTATTTTGAGGGTGATTTGGCCGTCCTTATGTTGTACACCTCTCTTTGACAGTTCTATGTACAAAAATCCCATTGAACATGCTCTTGAGGAACATTCTGAGTATCCCCACTTGCTGGTCATTTCCGGTATGAAGACTGCACAAAGTGGCCATAAAACGTTGATTTGTGGACTCAGGGATATGAGAGGCAGATTTTGATATAAACTTTGTGTCTCTAGCATGCTTAGTTCATGAGTTATTGTCAAACATAGCGCAGAATTTGTTTCAAGCCGTTTTCAGCAGGAAATGTCTTGCATGTGTTGATACGTAGCCCCAGTTGGTGGTGGTAGCAACCCTACTTCTTGGCCGCTCTACTCGCCTACAAAATGGTTACAGAAACAAAATTAGGACGACGAGAGAGCCCTTGAGATGGGCTTTCCAATGGTATAAAACTTGTACAAATCCAGCATTATTTTGAGGGTGATTTGGCCGTCCTTATGTTGTATTTCTCTCTTTGACAGTTCTGTGTACAAAAATCCCATTGAACATGCTCTTGAGGAACATTCTGAGTATCCCCACTTGCTGGTCATTTCCGGTATGAAGATTGCACAAAATTGCCTTAAAACGTTGATTTTTGGACTCAGGGATATGAGAGGCAGATTTTGATACAAACTTTGTGTCTCTAGCATGCTTAGTTCATGAGTTATTGTCAAACATAGCGCAGAATTTGTTTCAAGCAGTTTTTTTGGCAGGAATTCTCTTGCATGTGTTGATACGTAGCCCCAGTTGGTGGTGGTAGCAACCCTACTTCCTGGCCGCTCTCCTCGCCTACAAAATAGTCACAGAAACAAAACTAATACGAGGAGAGAGCCCTTGAGATGGGCTTTCCAATGGTATAAAATTTGTACAAATCCAGCATTATTTTGAGGGTGATTTGGCCGTCCTTATGTTTTACACCTCTCTTTGACAGTTCTATGTACAAAAATCCCATTGAACATGCTCTTGAGGAACATTCTGAGTATCCCCACTTGCTGGTCATTTCCGGTATGAAGACTGCACAAAGTGGCCATAAAACGTTGATTTGTGGACTCAGGGATATGAGAGGCAGATTTTGATATAAACTTTGTGTCTCTAGCATGCTTAGTTCATGAGTTATTGTCAAACATAGCGCAGAATTTGTTTCAAGCCGTTTTTTGGCAGGAAATGTCTTGCATGTGTTGATACGTAGCCCCAGTTGGTGGTGGTAGCAACCCTACTTCCTGGCCGCTCTCCTCGGTTACAAAATAGTCACAGAAACAAAACTAATACGAGGAGAGAGCCCTTGAGATGGGCTTTCCAATGGTATAAAACTTGTACAAATCCAGCATTATTTTGAGGGTGATTTGGCCGTCCTTATGTTGTATTTCTCTCTTTGACAGTTCTGTGTACAAAAATCCCATTGAACATGCTCTTGAGGAACATTCTGAGTATCCCCACTTGCTGGTCATTTCCGGTATGAAGACTGCACAAAGTGGCCATAAAACGTTGATTTGTGGACTCAGGGATATGAGAGGCAGATTTTGATATAAACTTTGTGTCTCTAGCATGCTTAGTTCATGAGTTATTGTCAAACATAGCGCAGAATTTGTTTCAAGCCGTTTTCAGCAGGAAATGTCTTGCATGTGTTGATACGTAGCCCCAGTTGGTGGTGGTAGCAACCCTACTTCCTGGCCGCTCTCCTCGCCTACAAAATCGTCACAGAAACACAACTAATACGAGGAGAGAGCCCTTGAGATGGGCTTTCCAATGGTATAAAACTTGTACAAATCTAGCGTTATTCTGAGGGTGATTTGGCCGTCCTTATGTTGTATTTCTCTCTTTGCCAATTCTGTGTACAAAAATCCCATTGAACATGCTCTTGAGGAACATTCTGAGTATCCCCACTTGCTGGTCATTTCCGGTATGAAGACTGCATCAAGTTGCCTTAAAACGTTGATTTTTGGACTCAGGGATATGAGAGGCAGATTTTGATATAAACTTTGTGTCTCTAGCATGCTTAGTTCATGAGTTATTGTCAAACATAGCGCAGAATTTGTTTCAAGCCGTTTTTTTGGCAGGAATTCTCTTGCATGTGTTGATACGTAGCCCCAGTTGGTGGTGGTAGCAACCCTACTTCCTGGCCGCTCTCCTCGCCTACAAAATAGTCACAGAAACAAAACTAATACGAGGAGAGAGCCCTTGAGATGGGCTTTCCAATGGTATAAAACTTGTACAAATCCAGCATTATTTTGAGGGTGATTTGGCCGTCCTTATGTTGTATTTCTCTCTTTGACAGTTCTGTGTACAAAAATCCCATTGAACATGCTCTTGAGGAACATTCTGAGTATCCCCACTTGCTGGTCATTTCCGGTATGAAGATTGCACAAAGTGGCCATAAAACGTTGATTTTGGACTCAGGGATATGAGAGGCAGATTTTGATATAAACTTTGTGTCTCTAGCATGCTTAGTTCATGAGTTATTGTCAAACATAGCGCAGAATTTGTTTCAAGCCGTTTTTGGCAGGAATTCTCTTGCATGTGTTGATACGTAGCCCCAGTTGGTGGTGGTAGCAACCCTACTTCCTGGCCGCTCTCCTCGCCTACAAAATAGTCACAGAAACAAAACTAATACGAGGAGAGAGCCCTTGAGATGGGCTTTCCAATGGTATAAAATTTGTACAAATCCAGCATTATTTTGAGGGTGATTTGGCCGTCCTTATGTTGTACACCTCTCTTTGACAGTTCTATGTACAAAAATCCCATTGAACATGCTCTTGAGGAACATTCTGAGTATCCCCACTTGCTGGTCATTTCCGGTATGAAGACTGCACAAAGTGGCCATAAAACGTTGATTTGTGGACTCAGGGATATGAGAGGCAGATTTTGATATAAACTTTGTGTCTCTAGCATGCTTAGTTCATGAGTTATTGTCAAACATAGCGCAGAATTTGTTTCAAGCCGTTTTTTGGCAGGAAATGTCTTGCATGTGTTGATACGTAGCCCCAGTTGGTGGTGGTAGCAACCCTACTTCCTGGCCGCTCTCCTCGGTTACAAAATAGTCACAGAAACAAAACTAATACGAGGAGAGAGCCCTTGAGATGGGCTTTCCAATGGTATAAAACTTGTACAAATCCAGCATTATTTTGAGGGTGATTTGGCCGTCCTTATGTTGTATTTCTCTCTTTGACAGTTCTGTGTACAAAAATCCCATTGAACATGCTCTTGAGGAACATTCTGAGTATCCCCACTTGCTGGTCATTTCCGGTATGAAGATTGCACAAAGTTGCCTTAAAACGTTGATTTTTGGACTCAGGGATATGAGAGGCAGATTTTGATATAAACTTTGTGTCTCTAGCATGCTTAGTTCATGAGTTATTGTCAAACATAGCGCAGAATTTGTTTCAAGCCGTTTTTTTGGCAGGAATTCTCTTGCATGTGTTGATACGTAGCCCCAGTTGGTGGTGGTAGCAACCCTACTTCCTGGCCGCTCTCCTCGCCTACAAAATAGTCACAGAAACAAAACTAATACGAGGAGAGAGCCCTTGAGATGGGCTTTCCAATGGTATAAAACTTGTACAAATCCAGCATTATTTTGAGGGTGATTTGGCCGTCCTTATGTTGTATTTCTCTCTTTGACAGTTCTGTGTACAAAAATCCCATTGAACATGCTCTTGAGGAACATTCTGAGTATCCCCACTTGCTGGTCATTTCCAATATGAAGATTGCACAAAGTGGCCATAAAACGTTGATTTTTGGACTCAGGGATATGAGAGGCAGATTTTGATATAAACTTTGTGTCTCTAGCATGCTTAGTTCATGAGTTATTGTCAAACATAGCGCAGAATTTGTTTCAAGCCGTTTTTTGGCAGGAATTCTCTTGCATGTGTTGATACGTAGCCCCAGTTGGTGGTGGTAGCAACCCTACTTCCTGGCCGCTCTCCTCGCCTACAAAATAGTCACAGAAACAAAACTAATACGAGGAGAGAGCCCTTGAGATGGGCTTTCCAATGGTATAAAACTTGTACAAATCCAGCATTATTTTGAGGGTGATTTGGCCGTCCTTATGTTGTACACCTCTCTTTGACAGTTCTATGTACAAAAATCCCATTGAACATGCTCTTGAGGAACATTCTGAGTATCCCCACTTGCTGGTCATTTCCGGTATGAAGACTGCACAAAGTGGCCATAAAACGTTGATTTGTGGACTCAGGGATATGAGAGGCAGATTTTGATATAAACTTTGTGTCTCTAGCATGCTTAGTTCATGAGTTATTGTCAAACATAGCGCAGAATTTGTTTCAAGCCGTTTTTGGGCAGGAAATGTCTTGCATGTGTTGATACGTAGCCCCAGTTGGTGGTGGTAGCAACCCTACTTCCTGGCCGCTCTACTCGCCTACAAAATGGTTACAGAAACAAAATTAGGACGACGAGAGAGCCCTTGAGATGGGCTTTCCAATGGTATAAAACTTGTACAAATCCAGCATTATTTTGAGGGTGATTTGGCCGTCCTTATGTTGTATTTCTCTCTTTGACAGTTCTGTGTACAAAAATCCCATTGAACATGCTCTTGAGGAACATTCTGAGTATCCCCACTTGCTGGTCATTTCCGGTATGAAGACTGCACCAAGTGGCTTTAAAACGTTGATTTTTGGACTCAGGGATATGAAAGGCAGATTTTGATATAAACTTTGTGTCTCTAGCATGCTTAGTTCATGAGTTATTGTCAAACATAGCGCAGAATTTGTTTCAAGCCGTTTTTTGGCAGGAATTCTCTTGCATGTGTTGATACGTAGCCCCAGTTGGTGGTGGTAGCAACCCTACTTCCTGGCCGCTCTCCTCGCCTACAAAATAGTCACAGAAACAAAACTAATACGAGGAGAGAGCCCTTGAGATGGGCTTTCCAATGGTATAAAATTTGTACAAATCCAGCATTATTTTGAGGGTGATTTGGCCGTCCTTATGTTGTACACCTCTCTTTGACAGTTCTATGTACAAAAATCCCATTGAACATGCTCTTGAGGAACATTCTGAGTATCCCCACTTGCTGGTCATTTCCGGTATGAAGACTGCACAAAGTGGCCATAAAACGTTGATTTGTGGACTCAGGGATATGAGAGGCAGATTTTGATATAAACTTTGTGTCTCTAGCATGCTTAGTTCATGAGTTATTGTCAAACATAGCGCAGAATTTGTTTCAAGCCGTTTTCAGCAGGAAATGTCTTGCATGTGTTGATACGTAGCCCCAGTTGGTGGTGGTAGCAACCCTACTTCCTGGCCACTCTCCTCGCCTACAAAATCGTCACAGAAACACAACTAATACGAGGAGAGAGCCCTTGAGATGGGCTTTCCAATGGTATAAAACTTGTACAAATCCAGCGTTATTCTGAGGGTGATTTGGCCGTCCTTATGTTGTATTTCTCTCTTTGACAGTTCTGTGTACAAAAATCCCATTGAACATGCTCTTGAGGAACATTCTGAGTATCCCCACTTGCTGGTCATTTCCGGTATGAAGACTGCACAAAGTGGCCATAAAACGTTGATTTGTGGACTCAGGGATATGAGAGGCAGATTTTGATATAAACTTTGTGTCTCTAGCATGCTTAGTTCATGAGTTATTGTCAAACATAGCGCAGAATTTGTTTCAAGCCGTTTTCAGCAGGAAATGTCTTGCATGTGTTGATACGTAGCCCCAGTTGGTGGTGGTAGCAACCCTACTTCCTGGCCGCTCTACTCGCCTACAAAATAGTCACAGAAACAAAACTAATACGAGGAGAGAGCCCTTGAGATGGGCTTTCCAATGGTATAAAACTTGTACAAATCCAGCATTATTTTGAGGGTGATTTGGCCGTCCTTATGTTGTATTTCTCTCTTTGACAGTTCTGTGTACAAAAATCCCATTGAACATGCTCTTGAGGAACATTCTGAGTATCCCCACTTGCTGGTCATTTCCAATATGAAGATTGCACAAAGTGGCCATAAAAGGTTGATTTTTGGACTCAGAGATATGAGAGGCAGATTTTGATATAAACTTTGTGTCTCTAGCATGCTTAGTTCATGAGTTATTGTCAAACATAGCGCAGAATTTGTTTCAAGCCGTTTTTGGCAGGAATTATCTTGCATGTGTTGATACGTAGCCCCAGTTGGTGGTGGTAGCAACCCTACTTCCTGGCCGCTCTCCCCGCCTACAAAATGGTCACAGAAACAAAACTAATACGAGGAGAGAGCCCTTGAGATGGGCTTTCCAATGGTATAAAACTTGTACAAATCCAGCATTATTTTGAGGGTGATTTGGCCGTCCTTATATTGTACACCTCTCTTTGACAGTTCTATGTACAAAAATCCCATTGAACATGCTCTTGAGGAACATTCTGAGTATCCCCACTTGCTGGTCATTTCCGGTATGAAGACTGCACAAAGTGGCCATAAAACGTTGATTTGTGGACTCAGGGATATGAGAGGCAGATTTTGATATAAACTTTGTGTCTCTAGCATGCTTAGTTCATGAGTTATTGTCAAACATAGCGCAGAATTTGTTTCAAGCCGTTTTTTGGCAGGAAATGTCTTGCATGTGTTGATACGTAGCCCCAGTTGGTGGTGGTAGCAACCCTACTTCTTGGCCGCTCTACTCGCCTACAAAATGGTTACAGAAACAAAATTAGGACGACGAGAGAGCCCTTGAGATGGGCTTTCCAATGGTATAAAACTTGTACAAATCCAGCATTATTTTGAGGGTGATTTGGCCGTCCTTATGTTGTATTTCTCTCTTTGACAGTTCTGTGTACAAAAATCCCATTGAACATGCTCTTGAGGAACATTCTGAGTATCCCCACTTGCTGGTCATTTCCGGTATGAAGACTGCACAAAATTGCCTTAAAACGTTGAATTTTGGACTCAGGGATATGAGAGGCAGATTTTGATATAAACTTTGTGTCTCTAGCAAGCTTAGTTCATGAGTTATTGTCAAACATAGCGCAGAATTTGTTTCAAGCCGTTTTTTTGGCAGGAATTCTCTTGCATGTGTTGATACGTAGCCCCAGTTGGTGGTGGTAGCAACCCTACTTCCTGGCCGCTCTCCTCGCCTACAAAATAGTCACAGAAACAAAACTAATACGAGGAGAGAGCCCTTGAGATGGGCTTTCCAATGGTATAAAATTTGTACAAATCCAGCATTATTTTGAGGGTGATTTGGCCGTCCTTATGTTGTATTTCTCTCTTTGACAGTTCTATGTACAAAAATCCCATTGAACATGCTCTTGAGGAACATTCTGAGTATCCCCACTTGCTGGTCATTTCCGGTATGAAGACTGCACAAAGTGGCCATAAAACGTTGATTTGTGGACTCAGGGATATGAGAGGCAGATTTTGATATAAACTTTGTGTCTCTAGCATGCTTAGTTCATGAGTTATTGTCAAACATAGCGCAGAATTTGTTTCAAGCCGTTTTTTGGCAGGAAATGTCTTGCATGTGTTGATACGTAGCCCCAGTTGGTGGTGGTAGCAACCCTACTTCCTGGCCGCTCTCCTCGCCTACAAAATGGTCACAGAAACAAAACTAATACGAGGAGAGAGCCCTTGAGATGGGCTTTCCAATGGTATAAAACTTGTACAAATCCAGCATTATTTTGAGGGTGATTTGGCCGTCCTTATGTTGTATTTCTCTCTTTGACAGTTCTGTGTACAAAAATCCCATTGAACATGCTCTTGAGGAACATTCTGAGTATCCCCACTTGCTGGTCATTTCCGGTATGAAGACTGCACAAAGTGGCCATAAAACGTTGATTTGTGGACTCAGGGATATGAGAGGCAGATTTTGATATAAACTTTGTGTCTCTAGCATGCTTAGTTCATGAGTTATTGTCAAACATAGCGCAGAATTTGTTTCAAGCCGTTTTTCGGCAGGAAATGTCTTGCATGTGTTGATAGTAGCCCCAGTTGGTGGTGGTAGCAACCCTACTTCCTGGCCGCTCTACTCGCCTACAAAATAGTCACAGAAACAAAACTAATACGAGGAGAGAGCCCTTGAGATGGGCTTTCCAATGGTATAAAACTTGTACAAATCCAGCATTATTTTGAGGGTGATTTGGCCGTCCTTATGTTGTATTTCTCTCTTTGACAGTTCTGTGTACAAAAATCCCATTGAACATGCTCTTGAGGAACATTCTGAGTATCCCCACTTGCTGGTCATTTCCGGTATGAAGACTGCATCAAGTTGCCTTAAAACGTTGATTTTTGGACTCAGGGATATGAGAGGCAGATTTTGATATAAACTTTGTGTCTCTAGCATGCTTAGTTCATGAGTTATTGTCAAACATAGCGCAGAATTTGTTTCAAGCCGTTTTCAGCAGGAAATGTCTTGCATGTGTTGATACGTAGCCCCAGTTGGTGGTGGTAGCAACCCTACTTCCTGGCCGCTCTCCTCGCCTACAAAATAGTCACAGAAACAAAACTAATACGAGGAGAGAGCCCTTGAGATGGGCTTTCCAATGGTATAAAACTTGTACAAATCCAGCATTATTTTGAGGGTGATTTGGCCGTCCTTATGTTGTATTTCTCTCTTTGACAGTTCTGTGTACAAAAATCCCATTGAACATGCTCTTGAGGAACATTCTGAGTATCCCCACTTGCTGGTCATTTCCGGTATGAAGACTGCACAAAGTGGCCATAAAACGTTGATTTGTGGACTCAGGGATATGAGAGGCAGATTTTGATATAAACTTTGTGTCTCTAGCATGCTTAGTTCATGAGTTATTGTCAAACATAGCGCAGAATTTGTTTCAAGCCGTTTTTTGGCAGGAAATGTCTTGCATGTGTTGATACGTAGCCCCAGTTGGTGGTGGTAGCAACCCTACTTCCTGGCCGCTCTCCTCGCCTACAAAATAGTCACAGAAACAAAACTAATACGAGGAGAGAGCCCTTGAGATGGGCTTTCCAATGGTATAAAATTTGTACAAATCCAGCATTATTTTGAGGGTGATTTGGCCGTCCTTATGTTGTACACCTCTCTTTGACAGTTCTATGTACAAAAATCCCATTGAACATGCTCTTGAGGAACATTCTGAGTATCCCCACTTGCTGGTCATTTCCGGTATGAAGACTGCACAAAGTGGCCATAAAACGTTGATTTGTGGACTCAGGGATATGAGAGGCAGATTTTGATATAAACTTTGTGTCTCTAGCATGCTTAGTTCATGAGTTATTGTCAAACATAGCGCAGAATTTGTTTCAAGCCGTTTTTTGGCAGGAAATGTCTTGCATGTGTTGATACGTAGCCCCAGTTGGTGGTGGTAGCAACCCTACTTCCTGGCCGCTCTCCTCGGTTACAAAATAGTCACAGAAACAAAACTAATACGAGGAGAGAGCCCTTGAGATGGGCTTTCCAATGGTATAAAACTTGTACAAATCCAGCATTATTTTGAGGGTGATTTGGCCGTCCTTATGTTGTATTTCTCTCTTTGACAGTTCTGTGTACAAAAATCCCATTGAACATGCTCTTGAGGAACATTCTGAGTATCCCCACTTGCTGGTCATTTCCGGTATGAAGACTGCACAAAGTGGCCATAAAACGTTGATTTTTGGACTCAGGGATATGAGAGGCAGATTTTGATATAAACTTTGTGTCTCTAGCATGCTTAGTTCATGAGTTATTGTCAAACATAGCGCAGAATTTGTTTCAAGCCGTTTTCAGCAGGAAATGTCTTGCATGTGTTGATACGTAGCCCCAGTTGGTGGTGGTAGCAACCCTACTTCCTGGCCGCTCTCCTCGCCTACAAAATGGTCACAGAAACAAAATTAATACGAGGAGAGAGCCCTTGAGATGGGCTTTCCAATGGTATAAAACTTGTACAAATCCAGCATTATTTTGAGGGTGATTTGGCCGTCCTTATGTTGTATTTCTCTCTTTGACAGTTCTGTGTACAAAAATCCCATTGAACATGCTCTTGAGGAACATTCTGAGTATCCCCACTTGCTGGTCATTTCCGGTATGAAGACTGCACAAAGTGGCCATAAAACGTTGATTTGTGGACTCAGGGATATGAGAGGCAGATTTTGATATAAACTTTGTGTCTCTAGCATGCTTAGTTCATGAGTTATTGTCAAACATAGCGCAGAATTTGTTTCAAGCCGTTTTTTGGCAGGAAATGTCTTGCATGTGTTGATACGTAGCCCCAGTTGGTGGTGGTAGCAACCCTACTTCCTGGCCGCTCTCCTCGCCTACAAAATAGTCACAGAAACAAAACTAATACGAGGAGAGAGCCCTTGAGATGGGCTTTCCAATGGTATAAAACTTGTACAAATCCAGCATTATTTTGAGGGTGATTTGGCCGTCCTTATGTTGTATTTCTCTCTTTGACAGTTCTGTGTACAAAAATCCCATTGAACATGCTCTTGAGGAACATTCTGAGTATCCCCACTTGCTGGTCATTTCCAATATGAAGATTGCACAAAGTGGCCATAAAACGTTGATTTTTGGACTCAGGGATATGAGAGGCAGATTTTGATATAAACTTTGTGTCTCTAGCATGCTTAGTTCATGAGTTATTGTCAAACATAGCGCAGAATTTGTTTCAAGCCGTTTTTTTGGCAGGAATTCTCTTGCATGTGTTGATACGTAGCCCCAGTTGGTGGTGGTAGCAACCCTACTTCCTGGCCGCTCTCCCCGCCTACAAAATGGTCACAGAAACAAAACTAATACGAGGAGAGAGCCCTTGAGATGGGCTTTCCAATGGTATAAAATTTGTACAAATCCAGCATTATTTTGAGGGTGATTTGGCCGTCCTTATATTGTACACCTCTCTTTGACAGTTCTATGTACAAAAATCCCATTGAACATGCTCTTGAGGAACATTCTGAGTATCCCCACTTGCTGGTCATTTCCGGTATGAAGACTGCACAAAGTGGCCATAAAACGTTGATTTGTGGACTCAGGGATATGAGAGGCAGATTTTGATATAAACTTTGTGTCTCTAGCATGCTTAGTTCATGAGTTATTGTCAAACATAGCGCAGAATTTGTTTCAAGCCGTTTTTTGGCAGGAATTCTCTTGCATGTGTTGATACGTAGCCCCAGTTGGTGGTGGTAGCAACCCTACTTCCTGGCCGCTCTCCTCGCCTACAAAATAGTCACAGAAACAAAACTAATACGAGGAGAGAGCCCTTGAGATGGGCTTTCCAATGGTATAAAATTTGTACAAATCCAGCATTATTTTGAGGGTGATTTGGCCGTCCTTATGTTGTATTTCTCTCTTTGACAGTTCTGTGTACAAAAATCCCATTGAACATGCTCTTGAGGAACATTCTGAGTATCCCCACTTGCTGGTCATTTCCGGTATGAAGACTGCACAAAGTGGCCATAAAACGTTGATTTGTGGACTCAGGGATATGAGAGGCAGATTTTGATATAAACTTTGTGTCTCTAGCATGCTTAGTTCATGAGTTATTGTCAAACATAGCGCAGAATTTGTTTCAAGCCGTTTTTTGGCAGGAAATGTCTTGCATGTGTTGATACGTAGCCCCAGTTGGTGGTGGTAGCAACCCTACTTCTTGGCCGCTCTACTCGCCTACAAAATGGTTACAGAAACAAAATTAGGACGACGAGAGAGCCCTTGAGATGGGCTTTCCAATGGTATAAAACTTGTACAAATCCAGCATTATTTTGAGGGTGATTTGGCCGTCCTTATGTTGTATTTCTCTCTTTGACAGTTCTGTGTACAAAAATCCCATTGAACATGCTCTTGAGGAACATTCTGAGTATCCCCACTTGCTGGTCATTTCCGGTATGAAGATTGCACAAAATTGCCTTAAAACGTTGATTTTTGGACTCAGGGATATGAGAGGCAGATTTTGATATAAACTTTGTGTCTCTAGCATGCTTAGTTCATGAGTTATTGTCAAACATAGCGCAGAATTTGTTTCAAGCCGTTTTTTGGCAGGAAATGTCTTGCATGTGTTGATACGTAGCCCCAGTTGGTGGTGGTAGCAACCCTACTTCCTGGCCGCTCTCCTCGCTTACAAAATAGTCACAGAAACAAAACTAATACGAGGAGAGAGCCCTTGAGATGGGCTTTCCAATGGTATAAAACTTGTACAAATCCAGCATTATTTTGAGGGTGATTTGGCCGTCCTTATGTTGTATTTCTCTCTTTGACAGTTCTGTGTACAAAAATCCCATTGAACATGCTCTTGAGGAACATTCTGAGTATCCCCACTTGCTGGTCATTTCCAATATGAAGATTGCACAAAGTGGCCATAAAACGTTGATTTTTGGACTCAGGGATATGAGAGGCAGATTTTGATATAAACTTTGTGTCTCTAGCATGCTTAGTTCATGAGTTATTGTCAAACATAGCGCAGAATTTGTTTCAAGCCGTTTTTTTGGCAGGAATTCTCTTGCATGTGTTGATACGTAGCCCCAGTTGGTGGTGGTAGCAACCCTACTTCCTGGCCGCTCTTCCCGCCTACAAAATGGTCACAGAAACAAAACTAATACGAGGAGAGAGCCCTTGAGATGGGCTTTCCAATGGTATAAAATTTGTACAAATCCAGCATTATTTTGAGGGTGATTTGGCCGTCCTTATATTGTACACCTCTCTTTGACAGTTCTATGTACAAAAATCCCATTGAACATGCTCTTGAGGAACATTCTGAGTATCCCCACTTGCTGGTCATTTCCGGTATGAAGACTGCACAAAGTGGCCATAAAACGTTGATTTGTGGACTCAGGGATATGAGAGGCAGATTTTGATATAAACTTTGTGTCTCTAGCATGCTTAGTTCATGAGTTATTGTCAAACATAGCGCAGAATTTGTTTCAAGCCGTTTTTTTGACAGGAATTCTCTTGCATGTGTTGATAGTAGCCCCAGTTGGTGGTGGTAGCAACCCTACTTCCTGGCCGCTCTACTCGCCTACAAAATAGTCACAGAAACAAAACTAATACGAGGAGAGAGCCCTTGAGATGGGCTTTCCAATGGTATAAAACTTGTACAAATCCAGCATTATTTTGAGGGTGATTTGGCCGTCCTTATGTTGTATTTCTCTCTTTGACAGTTCTGTGTACAAAAATCCCATTGAACATGCTCTTGAGGAACATTCTGAGTATCCCCACTTGCTGGTCATTTCCGGTATGAAAACTGCACAAAATTGCCTTAAAACGTTGATTTTTGGACTCAGGGATATGAGAGGCAGATTTTGATATAAACTTTGTGTCTCTAGCATGCTTAGTTCATGAGTTATTGTCAAACATAGCGCAGAGTTTGTTTCAAGCCGTTTTTTTGGCAGGAATTCTCTTGCATGTGTTGATACGTAGCCCCAGTTGGTGGTGGTAGCAACCCTACTTCCTGGCCGCTCTCCTCGCCTACAAAATAGTCACAGAAACAAAACTAATACGAGGAGAGATCCCTTGAGATGGGCTTTCCAATGGTATAAAATTTGTACAAATCCAGCATTATTTTGAGGGTGATTTGGCCGTCCTTATGTTGTACACCTCTCTTTGACAGTTCTATGTACAAAAATCCCATTGAACATGCTCTTGAGGAACATTCTGAGTATCCCCACTTGCTGGTCATTTCCGGTATGAAGACTGCACAAAGTGGCCATAAAAGGTTGATTTGTGGGCTCAGGGATATGAGAGGCAGATTTTGATATAAACTTTGTGTCTCTAGCATGCTTAGTTCATGAGTTATTGTCAAACATAGCGCAGAATTTGTTTCAAGCCGTTTTTTGGCAGGAAATGTCTTGCATGTGTTGATACGTAGCCCCAGTTGGTGGTGGTAGCAACCCTACTTCCTGGCCGCTCTACTCGCCTACAAAATGGTTACAGAAACAAAATTAGGACGACGAGAGAGCCCTTGAGATGGGCTTTCCAATGGTATAAAACTTGTACAAATCCAGCATTATTTTGAGGGTGATTTGGCCGTCCTTATGTTGTATTTCTCTCTTTGACAGTTCTGTGTACAAAAATCCCATTGAACATGCTCTTGAGGAACATTCTGAGTATCCCCACTTGCTGGTCATTTCCGGTATGAAGATTGCACAAAATTGCCTTAAAACGTTGATTTTTGGACTCAGGGATATGAGAGGCAGATTTTGATACAAACTTTGTGTCTCTAGCATGCTTAGTTCATGAGTTATTGTCAAACATAGCGCAGAATTTGTTTCAAGCCGTTTTTTGGCAGGAAATGTCTTGCATGTGTTGATACGTAGCCCCAGTTGGTGGTGGTAGCAACCCTACTTCCTGGCCGCTCTCCTCGCTTACAAAATAGTCACAGAAACAAAACTAATACGAGGAGAGAGCCCTTGAGATGGGCTTTCCAATGGTATAAAACTTGTACAAATCCAGCATTATTTTGAGGGTGATTTGGCCGTCCTTATGTTGTATTTCTCTCTTTGACAGTTCTGTGTACAAAAATCCCATTGAACATGCTCTTGAGGAACATTCTGAGTATCCCCACTTGCTGGTCATTTCCAATATGAAGATTGCACAAAGTGGCCATAAAACGTTGATTTTTGGACTCAGGGATATGAGAGGCAGATTTTGATATAAACTTTGTGTCTCTAGCATGCTTAGTTCATGAGTTATTGTCAAACATAGCGCAGAATTTGTTTCAAGCCGTTTTTTGGCAGGAATTCTCTTGCATGTGTTGATACGTAGCCCCAGTTGGTGGTGGTAGCAACCCTACTTCCTGGCCGCTCTCCCCGCCTACAAAATGGTCACAGAAACAAAACTAATACGAGGAGAGAGCCCTTGAGATGGGCTTTCCAATGGTATAAAACTTGTACAAATCCAGCATTATTTTGAGGGTGATTTGGCCGTCCTTATATTGTACACCTCTCTTTGACAGTTCTATGTACAAAAATCCCATTGAACATGCTCTTGAGGAACATTCTGAGTATCCCCACTTGCTGGTCATTTCCGGTATGAAGACTGCACAAAGTGGCCATAAAACGTTGATTTGTGGACTCAGGGATATGAGAGGCAGATTTTGATATAAACTTTGTGTCTCTAGCATGCTTAGTTCATGAGTTATTGTCAAACATAGCGCAGAATTTGTTTCAAGCCGTTTTTTTGGCAGGAATTCTCTTGCATGTGTTGATACGTAGCCCCAGTTGGTGGTGGTAGCAACCCTACTTCCTGGCCGCTCTCCTCGCCTACAAAATAGTCACAGAAACAAAACTAATACGAGGAGAGAGCCCTTGAGATGGGCTTTCCAATGGTATAAAACTTGTACAAATCCAGCATTATTTTGAGGGTGATTTGGCCGTCCTTATGTTGTATTTCTCTCTTTGACAGTTCTGTGTACAAAAATCCCATTGAACATGCTCTTGAGGAACATTCTGAGTATCCCCACTTGCTGGTCATTTCCGGTATGAAGATTGCACAAAGTTGCCTTAAAACGTTGATTTTTGGACTCAGGGATATGAGAGGCAGATTTTGATATAAACTTTGTGTCTCTAGCATGCTTAGTTCATGAGTTATTGTCAAACATAGCGCAGAATTTGTTTCAAGCCGTTTTTTGGCAGGAATTCTCTTGCATGTGTTGATACGTAGCCCCAGTTGGTGGTGGTAGCAACCCTACTTCCTGGCCGCTCTCCTCGCCTACAAAATGGTCACAGAAACAAAACTAATACGAGGAGAGAGCCCTTGAGATGGGCTTTCCAATGGTATAAAATTTGTACAAATCCAGCATTATTTTGAGGGTGATTTGGCCGTCCTTATGTTGTATTTCTCTCTTTGACAGTTCTATGTACAAAAATCCCATTGAACATGCTCTTGAGGAACATTCTGAGTATCCCCACTTGCTGGTCATTTCCGGTATGAAGACTGCACAAAGTGGCCATAAAACGTTGATTTGTGGACTCAGGGATATGAGAGGCAGATTTTGATATAAACTTTGTGTCTCTAGCATGCTTAGTTCATGAGTTATTGTCAAACATAGCGCAGAATTTGTTTCAAGCCGTTTTTTGGCAGGAAATGTCTTGCATGTGTTGATACGTAGCCCCAGTTGGTGGTGGTAGCAACCCTACTTCCTGGCCGCTCTCCTCGGTTACAAAATAGTCACAGAAACAAAACTAATACGAGGAGAGAGCCCTTGAGATGGGCTTTCCAATGGTATAAAACTTGTACAAATCCAGCATTATTTTGAGGGTGATTTGGCCGTCCTTATGTTGTATTTCTCTCTTTGACAGTTCTGTGTACAAAAATCCCATTGAACATGCTCTTGAGGAACATTCTGAGTATCCCCACTTGCTGGTCATTTCCGGTATGAAGATTGCACAAAGTGGCCATAAAACGTTGATTTTTGGACTCAGGGATATGAGAGGCAGATTTTGATATAAACTTTGTGTCTCTAGCATGCTTAGTTCATGAGTTATTGTCAAACATAGCGCAGAATTTGTTTCAAGCCGTTTTTTTGGCAGGAATTCTCTTGCATGTGTTGATACGTAGCCCCAGTTGGTGGTGGTAGCAACCCTACTTCTTGGCCGCTCTACTCGCCTACAAAATGGTTACAGAAACAAAATTAGGACGACGAGAGAGCCCTTGAGATGGGCTTTCCAATGGTATAAAACTTGTACAAATCCAGCATTATTTTGAGGGTGATTTGGCCGTCCTTATGTTGTATTTCTCTCTTTGACAGTTCTGTGTACAAAAATCCCATTGAACATGCTCTTGAGGAACATTCTGAGTATCCCCACTTGCTGGTCATTTCCGGTATGAAGATTGCACAAAATTGCCTTAAAACGTTGATTTTTGGACTCAGGGATATGAGAGGCAGATTTTGATACAAACTTTGTGTCTCTAGCATGCTTAGTTCATGAGTTATTGTCAAACATAGCGCAGAATTTGTTTCAAGCCGTTTTTTGGCAGGAAATGTCTTGCATGTGTTGATACGTAGCCCCAGTTGGTGGTGGTAGCAACCCTACTTCCTGGCCGCTCTCCTCGCTTACAAAATAGTCACAGAAACAAAACTAATACGAGGAGAGAGCCCTTGAGATGGGCTTTCCAATGGTATAAAACTTGTACAAATCCAGCATTATTTTGAGGGTGATTTGGCCGTCCTTATGTTGTATTTCTCTCTTTGACAGTTCTGTGTACAAAAATCCCATTGAACATGCTCTTGAGGAACATTCTGAGTATCCCCACTTGCTGGTCATTTCCAATATGAAGATTGCACAAAGTGGCCATAAAACGTTGATTTTTGGACTCAGGGATATGAGAGGCAGATTTTGATATAAACTTTGTGTCTCTAGCATGCTTAGTTCATGAGTTATTGTCAAACATAGCGCAGAATTTGTTTCAAGCCGTTTTTTTGGCAGGAATTCTCTTGCATGTGTTGATACGTAGCCCCAGTTGGTGGTGGTAGCAACCCTACTTCCTGGCCGCTCTCCCCGCCTACAAAATGGTCACAGAAACAAAACTAATACGAGGAGAGAGCCCTTGAGATGGGCTTTCCAATGGTATAAAATTTGTACAAATCCAGCATTATTTTGAGGGTGATTTGGCCGTCCTTATATTGTACACCTCTCTTTGACAGTTCTATGTACAAAAATCCCATTGAACATGCTCTTGAGGAACATTCTGAGTATCCCCACTTGCTGGTCATTTCCGGTATGAAGACTGCACAAAGTGGCCATAAAACGTTGATTTGTGGACTCAGGGATATGAGAGGCAGATTTTGATATAAACTTTGTGTCTCTAGCATGCTTAGTTCATGAGTTATTGTCAAACATAGCGCAGAATTTGTTTCAAGCCGTTTTTGTGACAGGAATTCTCTTGCATGTGTTGATACGTAGCCCCAGTTGGTGGTGGTAGCAACCCTACTTCCTGGCCGCTCTCCTCGCCTACAAAATAGTCACAGAAACAAAACTAATACGAGGAGAGAGCCCTTGAGATGGGCTTTCCAATGGTATAAAACTTGTACAAATCCAGCATTATTTTGAGGGTGATTTGGCCGTCCTTATGTTGTATTTCTCTCTTTGACAGTTCTGTGTACAAAAATCCCATTGAACATGCTCTTGAGGAACATTCTGAGTATCCCCACTTGCTGGTCATTTCCGGTATGAAGATTGCACAAAGTGGCCATAAAACGTTGATTTTTGGACTCAGGGATATGAGAGGCAGATTTTGATATAAACTTTGTGTCTCTAGCATGCTTAGTTCATGAGTTATTGTCAAACATAGCGCAGAATTTGTTTCAAGCCGTTTTTGGCAGGAATTCTCTTGCATGTGTTGATACGTAGCCCCAGTTGGTGGTGGTAGCAACCCTACTTCCTGGCCGCTCTCCTCGCCTACAAAATAGTCACAGAAACAAAACTAATACGAGGAGAGAGCCCTTGAGATGGGCTTTCCAATGGTATAAAACTTGTACAAATCCAGCATTATTTTGAGGGTGATTTGGCCGTCCTTATGTTGTATTTCTCTCTTTGACAGTTCTGTGTACAAAAATCCCATTGAACATGCTCTTGAGGAACATTCTGAGTATCCCCACTTGCTGGTCATTTCCGGTATGAAGATTGCACAAAGTGGCCTTAAAACGTTGATTTGTGGACTCAGGGATATGAGAGGCAGATTTTGATATAAACTTTGTGTCTCTAGCATGCTTAGTTCATGAGTTATTGTCAAACATAGCGCAGAATTTGTTTCAAGCCGTTTTTTGGCAGGAATTCTCTTGCATGTGTTGATACGTAGCCCCAGTTGGTGGTGGTAGCAACCCTACTTCCTGGCCGCTCTCCTCGCCTACAAAATAGTCACAGAAACAAAACTAATACGAGGAGAGAGCCCTTGAGATGGGCTTTCCAATGGTATAAAACTTGTACAAATCCAGCATTATTTTGAGGGTGATTTGGCCGTCCTTATGTTGTATTTCTCTCTTTGACAGTTCTGTGTACAAAAATCCCATTGAACATGCTCTTGAGGAACATTCTGAGTATCCCCACTTGCTGGTCATTTCCGGTATGAAGATTGCACAAAGTGGCCATAAAACGTTGATTTTTGGACTCAGGGATATGAGAGGCAGATTTTGATATAAACTTTGTGTCTCTAGCATGCTTAGTTCATGAGTTATTGTCAAACATAGCGCAGAATTTGTTTCAAGCCGTTTTTTTGGCAGGAATTCTCTTGCATGTGTTGATACGTAGCCCCAGTTGGTGGTGGTAGCAACCCTACTTCCTGGCCGCTCTACTCGCCTACAAAATAGTCACAGAAACAAAATTAGGACGACGAGAGAGCCCTTGAGATGGGCTTTCCAATGGTATAAAACTTGTACAAATCCAGCATTATTTTGAGGGTGATTTGGCCGTCCTTATGTTGTATTTCTCTCTTTGACAGTTCTGTGTACAAAAATCCCATTGAACATGCTCTTGAGGAACATTCTGAGTATCCCCACTTGCTGGTCATTTCCAATATGAAGATTGCACAAAGTGGCCATAAAACGTTGATTTTTGGACTCAGGGATATGAGAGGCAGATTTTGATATAAACTTTGTGTCTCTAGCATGCTTAGTTCATGAGTTATTGTCAAACATAGCGCAGAATTTGTTTCAAGCCGTTTTTTGGCAGGAATTCTCTTGCATGTGTTGATACGTAGCCCCAGTTGGTGGTGGTAGCAACCCTACTTCCTGGCCGCTCTCCTCGCCTACAAAATAGTCACAGAAACAAAACTAATACGAGGAGAGAGCCCTTGAGATGGGCTTTCCAATGGTATAAAATTTGTACAAATCCAGCATTATTTTGAGGGTGATTTGGCCGTCCTTATGTTGTACACCTCTCTTTGACAGTTCTATGTACAAAAATCCCATTGAACATGCTCTTGAGGAACATTCTGAGTATCCCCACTTGCTGGTCATTTCCGGTATGAAGACTGCACAAAGTGGCCATAAAACGTTGATTTGTGGACTCAGGGATATGAGAGGCAGATTTTGATATAAACTTTGTGTCTCTAGCATGCTTAGTTCATGAGTTATTGTCAAACATAGCGCAGAATTTGTTTCAAGCCGTTTTTTGGCAGGAATTCTCTTGCATGTGTTGATACGTAGCCCCAGTTGGTGGTGGTAGCAACCCTACTTCCTGGCCGCTCTCCTCGCCTACAAAATAGTCACAGAAACAAAACTAATACGAGGAGAGAGCCCTTGAGATGGGCTTTCCAATGGTATAAAACTTGTACAAATCCAGCATTATTTTGAGGGTGATTTGGCCGTCCTTATGTTGTATTTCTCTCTTTGACAGTTCTGTGTACAAAAATCCCATTGAACATGCTCTTGAGGAACATTCTGAGTATCCCCACTTGCTGGTCATTTCCGGTATGAAGATTGCTTAAAGTGGCCTTAAAACGTTGATTTTTGGATACAGAGATATGAGAGGCAGATTTTGATATAAACTTTGTGTCTCTAGCATGCTTAGTTCATGAGTTATTGTCAAACATAGCGCAGAATTTGTTTCAAGCCGTTTTTTTGGCAGGAATTCTCTTGCATGTGTTGATACGTAGCCCCAGTTGGTGGTGGTAGCAACCCTACTTCTTGGCCGCTGTCCTCGCCTACAAAATTGTCACAGA
Source organism: Plazaster borealis (assembly GCA_021014325.1). NCBI lineage: Eukaryota > Metazoa > Echinodermata > Asteroidea > Forcipulatida > Labidiasteridae > Plazaster > Plazaster borealis. Next base: position 11,073,834 of record CM037472.1, read on the forward strand.
AACAAAACTGGCACGAGGAGAGAGCCCTTGAGATGGGCTTTCCAATGGTATAAAACTTGTACAAATCCAGCATTATTTTGAGGGTGATTTGGCCGTCCTTATGTTGTATTTCTCTCTTTGACAGTTCTGTGTACAAAAATCCCATTGAACATGCTCTTGAGGAACATTCTGAGTATCCCCACTTGCTGGTCATTTCCGGTATGAAGATTGCACAAAGTGGCCATAAAATGTTGATTTTCGGACTCAGGGATATGAGAGGCAGATTTTTATATAAACTTTGTGTCTCTAGCATGCTTAGTTCATGAGTTATTGTCAAACATAGCGCAGAATTTGTTTCAAGCCGTTTTTTTGGCAGAAATTCTCTTGCATGTGTTGATACGTAGCCACAGTTGGTGGTGGTAGCAACACTACTTCTTGGCCGCTCTCCTCGCCTACAAAATTGTTACAGAAACAAAACTAAAACGACAAGAGAGCCCTTGAGATGGGCTTTCCAATGGTATAAAACTTGTACAAATCCAGCATTATTTTGAGGGTGATTTGGCCGTCCTTATGTTGTATTTCTCTCTTTGACAGTTCTGTGTACAAAAATCCCATTGAACATGCTCTTGAGGAACATTCTGAGTATCCCCACTTGCTGGTCATTTCCAATATGAAGGATGCACAAAGTGGCCATAAAACGTTGATTTTTGGACTCAGGGATATGAGAGGCAGATTTTGATATAAACTTTGTGTCTCTAGTATGCTTTGTTCATGAGTTATTGTCAAACATAGCGCAGAATTTGTTTCAAGCCGTTTTTTTGGCAGGAATTCTCTTGCATGTGTTGATACGTAGCCCCAGTTGGTGGTGGTAGCAACCCTACTTCCTGGCCGCTCTTCTCGCCTACAAAATAGTCACAGAAACAAAACTAATACGAGGAGAGAGCCCTTGAGATGGGCTTTCCAATGGTATAAAACTTGTACAAATCCAGCATTATTTTGAGGGTGATTTGGCCGTCCTTATGTTGTATTTCTCTCTTTGACAGTTCTGTGTACAAAAATCCCATTGAACATGCTCTTGAGGAACATTCTGAGTATCCCCACTTGCTGGTCATTTCCGGTATGAAGATTGCTTAAAGTGGCCTTAAAACGTTGATTTTTGGATACAGAGATATGAGAGGCAGATTTTGATATAAACTTTGTGTCTCTAGCATGCTTAGTTCATGAGTTATTGTCAAACATAGCGCAGAATTTGTTTCAAGCCGTTTTTTTCGCAGGAATTCTCTTGCATGTGTTGATAGGTAGCCACAGTTGGTGGTGGTAGCAACCCTACTTCTTGGCCGCTCTCCTCGCCTACAAGATTGTTACAGAAACAAAACTAAAACGACAAGAGAGCCCTTGAGATGGGCTTTCCAATGGTATAAAACTTGTACAAATCCAGCATTATTTTGAGGGTGATTTGGCCGTCCTTATGTTGTATTTCTCTCTTTGACAGTTCTGTGTACAAAAATCCCATTGAACATGCTCTTGAGGAACATTCTGAGTATCCCCACTTGCTGGTCATTTCCAATATGAAGATTGCACAAAGTGGCCATAAAACGTTGATTTTTGGACTCAGGGATATGAGAGGCAGATTTTGATATAAACTTTGTGTCTCTAGCATGCTTAGTTCATGAGTTATTGTCAAACATAGCGCAGAATTTGTTTCAAGCCGTTTTTTCGCAGGAATTCTCTTGCATGTGTTGATAAGTAGCCCCAGTTGGTGGTGGTAGCAACCGTACTTCCTGGCCGCTCTTCTCGACTACAAAATCGTCACAGAAACAAAACTAGGACGACGAGAGAGCCCTTGAGATGGGCTTTCCAATGGTATAAAACTTGTACAAATCCAGCATTCTTTTGAGGGTGATTTGGCCGTCCTTATGTTGTATACCTCTCTTTGACAGTTCTGTGTACAAAAATCCCATTGAACATGCTCTTGAGGAACATTCTGAGTATCCCCACTTGCTGGTCATTTCCAATATGAAGATTGCACAAAGTGGCCATAAAACGTTGATTTTTGGACTCAGGGATATGAGAGGCAGATTTTGATATAAACTTTGTGTCTCTAGCATGCTTAGTTCATGAGTTATTGTCAAACATAGCGCAGAATTCGTTCAAGCCGTTCTTTTTGGCAGGAAATCTCTTGCATGAACTGTTGATACGTAGCCCCAGTTGGTTGTGGTAGCAACCCTACTTCCTGGCCGCTCTCCTCGCCTACAAAATGGTCACAGAAACAAAACTAATACGAGGAGAGAGCCCTTGAGATGGGCTTTCCAATGGTATAAAATTTGTACAAATCCAGCATTATTTTGAGGGTGATTTGGCCGTCCTTATATTGTACACCTCTCTTTGACAGTTCTATGTACAAAAATCCCATTGAACATGCTCTTGAGGAACATTCTGAGTATCCCCACTTGCTGGTCATTTCCGGTATGAAGACTGCACAAAGTGGCCATAAAACGTTGATTTGTGGACTCAGGGATATGAGAGGCAGATTTGGATATAAACTTTGTGTCTCTAGCATGCTTAGTTCATGAGTTATTGTCAAACATAGCGCAGAATTTGTTTCAAGCCGTTTTTTGGCAGGAATTCTCTTGCATGTGTTGATACGTAGCCCCAGTTGGTGGTGGTAGCAACCCTACTTCCTGGCCGCTCTCCCCGCCTACAAAATGGTCACAGAAACAAAACTAATACGAGGAGAGAGCCCTTGAGATGGGCTTTCCAATGGTATAAAATTTGTACAAATCCAGCATTATTTTGAGGGTGATTTGGCTGTCCTTATGTTGTATTTCTCTCTTTGACAGTTCTGTGTACAAAAATCCCATTGAACATGCTCTTGAGGAACATTCTGAGTATCCCCACTTGCTGGTCATTTCCGGTATGAAGATTGCACAAAGTTGCCTTAAAACGTTAATTTTTGGACTCAGGGATATAAGAGGCAGATTTTGATATAAACTTTGTGTCTCTAGCATGCTTAGTTCATGAGTTATTGTCAAACATAGCGCAGAATTTGTTTCAAGCCGTTTTTTGGCAGGAATTCTCTTGCATGTGTTGATACGTAGCCCCAGTTGGTGGTGGTAGCAACCGTACTTCCTGGCCGCTCTCCTCGACTACAAAATCGTCACAGAAACAAAACTAGGACGATGAGAGAGCCCTTGAGATGGGCTTTCCAATGGTATAAAACTTGTACAAATCCAGCATTCTTTTGAGGGTGATTTGGCCGTCCTTATGTTGTATACATCTCTTTGACAGTTCTGTGTACAAAAATCCCATTGAACATGCTCTTGAGGAACATTCTGAGTATCCCCACTTGCTGGTCATTTCCGGTATGAAGATTGCACAAAGTGGCTATAAAACGTTGATTTGTGGACTCAGGGATATGAGAGGCAGATTTTGATATAAACTTTGTGTCTCTAGCATGCTTAGTTCATGAGTTATTGTCAAACATAGCGCAGAATTTGTTTCAAGCCGGTTTTTTGGCAGGAATTCTCTTGCATGTGTTGATACGTAGCCCCAGTTGGTGGTGGTAGCAACCCTACTTCCTGGCCGATCTCCTCGCCTACAAAATGGTCACAGAAACAAAATTACAACGACGAGAAAGCCCTTGAAATGGGCTTTCCACTGGTATAAAATTTGTACAAATCCAGCATTATTTTGAGGGTGATTTGGCCGTCCTTATGTTGTACACCTCTCTTTGACAGTTCTATGTACAAAAATCCCATTGAACATGCTCTTGAGGAACATTCTGAGTATCCCCACTTGCTGGTCATTTCCGGTATGAAGATTGCACAAAGTGGCCATAAAACGTTGATTTGTGGACTCAGGGATATAAGAGGCAGATTTTGATATAAACTTTGTGTCTCTAGCATGCTTAGTTCATGAGTTATTGTCAAACATAGCGCAGAATTTGTTTCAAGCCGTTTTTTGGCAGGAAATGTCTTGCATGTGTTGATTTGTAGCCCCAGTTGGTGGTGGTAGCAACCGTACTTCCTGGCCGCTCTACTCGCCTACAAAATGGTCACAGAAACAAAACTAATACGAGGAGAGAGCCGTTGAGATGGGCTTTCCAATGGTACAAAACTTGTACAAATCCAGCATTATTTTGAGGGTGATTTGGCCGTCCTTATGTTGTATTTCTCTCTTTGACAGTTCTGTGTACATAAATCCCATTGAACATGCTCTTGAGGAACACTCTGAGTATCCCCACTTGCTGGTCATTTCCGGTATAAAGATTGCACAAAGTTGCCTTAAAACTCAGGGATATGAGAGGCAGATTTTGATATAAACTTTGTGTCTCTAGCATGCTTAGTTCATGAGTTATTGTCAAACATAGCGCAGAATTTGTTTCAAGCAGTTTTTTTGGCAGGAATTCTCTTGCATGTGTTGATACGTAGCCCCAGTTGGTGGTGGTAGCAACCCTACTTCCTGGCCGCTCTTCTTGACTACAAAATCGTCACAGAAACAAAACTAGGACGACGAGAGAGCCCTTGAGATGGGCTTTCCAATGGTATAAAACTTGTACAAATCCAGCATTCTTTTGAGGGTGATTTGGCCGTCCTTATGTTGTATACCTCTCTTTGACAGTTCTGTGTACAAAAATCCCATTGAACATGCTCTTGAGGAACATTCTGAGTATCCCCACTTGCTGGTCATTTCCAATATGAAGACTGCACAAAGTGGCCATAAACGTTGATTTTTGGACTCAGGGATATGAGAGGCAGATTTTGGTTTAAACTTTGTGTCTGTAGCATGCTTAGTTCATGAGTTATTGTCAAACATAGCGCAGAATTTGTTTCAAGCCCTTTTTTGGCAGGAATTCTCTTGCATGTGTTGATACGTAGCCCCAGTTGGTGGTGGTAGCAACCCTACTTCCTGGCCGCTCTCCTCGCCTACAAAATGGTCACAGAAACAAAATTAATACGAGGAGAGAGCCCTTGAGATGGGCTTTCCAATGGTATAACATTTGTACAAATCCAGCATTATTTTGAGGGTGATTTGGCCGTCCTTATGTTGTACACCTCTCTTTGACAGTTCTATGTACAAAAATCCCATTGAACATGCTCTTGAGGAACATTCTGAGTATCCCCACTTGCTGGTCATTTCCGGTATGAAGACTGCACTAAGTGGCCATAAAACGTTGATTTGTGGACTCAGGGATATGAGAGGCAGATTTGATATAAACTTTGTGTCTCTAGCATGCTTAGTTCATGAGTTATTGTCAAACATAGCGCAGAATTTGTTTCAAGCCGTTTTTTGGCAGGAAATGTCTTGCATGTGTTGATACGTAGCCCCGGTTGGTGGTGGTAGCAACCCTACTTCCTGGCCGCTCTACTCGCCTACAAAATGGTCACAGAAACAAAATTAGAACGACGAGAGAGCCCTTGAGATGGGCTTTCCAATGGTATAAAACTTGTACAAATCCAGCATTATTTTGAGGGTGATTTTGCCGTCCTTATGTTGTATTTCTCTCTTTGACAGTTCTGTGTACAAAATTCCCATTGAACATGCTCTTGAGGAACATTCTGAGTATCCCCACTTGCTGGTCATTTCCGGTATGAAGACTGCTAAAGTGGCCATAAAACGTTGATTTTTGGACTCAGCGATATGAGAGGCAGATTTTGATATAAACTTTGTGTCTCTAGCATGCTTAGTTCATGAGTTATTGTCAAACATAGCGCACAATGTGTTTCAAGCCGTTTTTTGGCAGGAATTCTCTTGCATGTGTTGATACGTAGCCTCAGTTGGTGGTGGTAGGAAGCCTACTTCCTGGCCGCTCTCGTCGCCTACAAAATGGTCACAGAAACAAAACTAATACGACGAGAGAGCCCTTGAAATGGGCTTTCCACTGGTATAAAATTTGTACAAATCCAGCATTATTTTGAGGGTGATTTGGCCGTCCTTATGTTGTACACCTCTCTTTGACAGTTCTATGTACAAAAATCCCATTGAACATGCTCTTGAGGAACATTCTGAGTATCCCCACTTGCTGGTCATTTCCGGTATGAAGATTGCACAAAGTGGCCATAAAACGTTGATTTGTGGACTCAGGGATATAAGAGGCAGATTTTGATATAAACTTTGTGTCTCTAGCATGCTTAGTTCATGAGTTATTGTCAAACATAGCGCAGGAAATGTTTCAAGCCTTTTTTTGGCAGGAAATGTCTTGCATGTGTTGATACGTAGCCCCAGTTGGTGGTGGTAGCAACCGTACTTCCTGGCCGCTCTCTTCGCCTACAAAATTGTTACAGAAACAAAACTACAACGACAAGACAGCCCTTGAGATGGGCTTTCCAATGGTATAAAACTTGTACAAATCCAGCATTATTTTGAGGGTGATTTGGCCGTCCTTATGTTGTATTTCTCTCTTTAACAGTTCTGTGTACAAAAATCCCATTGAACATGCTCTTGAGGGACATTCTGAGTATCACCACTTGCTGGTCATTTACGGTATGAAGATTGCACAAAGTGGCCTTAAAACGTTGATTTGTGGACTTAGGGATATGAGAGGCAGATTTTGATATGAACTTTGTGTCTCTAGCATGCTTAGTTCATGAGTTATTGTCAAACATAGCGCAGAATTTGTTCCAAGTCGTTTTTTTGCAGGAATTATCTTGCATGTGTTGATACGTAGCCCCAGTTGGTGGTGGTAGCAACCCTACTTCTTGGCCGCTCTCCTCGCCTACAACATTGTTACAGAAACAAAATTAAAACGACGAGGGAGCCCTTGAGATGGGCTTTCCAATGGTATAAAACTTGTACAAATCCAGCATTATTTTGAGGGTGATTTGGCCGTCCTTATGTTGTATTTCTCTCTTTGACAGTTCTGTGTACAAAAATCCCATTGAACATGCTCTTGAGGAACATTCTGAGTATCCCCACTTGCTGGTCATTTCCGGTATGAAGATTGCACAAAGTAGCCTTAAAACGTTGATTTTTGGATACAGGGATATGAGAGGCAGACTTTGATATAAACTTTGTGTCTCTAGCATGCTTAGTTCATGAGTTATTGTCAAACATAGCGCAGAATTTGTTTCAAGCCGTTTTTTGGCAGGAATTCTCTTGCATGTGTTGATACGTAGCCCCAGTTGGTGGTGGTAGCAACCCTACTTCCTGGCCGCTCTCCTCGCCTACAAAATTGTTACAGAAACAAAACTACAACGACGAGAGAGCCCTTGAGATGGGCTTTCCGATGGTATAAAACTTGTACAAATCCAGCATTCTTTTGAGGGTGATTTGGCCGTCCTTATGTTGTATTTCTCTCTTTGACAGTTCTGTGTACAAAAATCCCATTGAACATGCTCTTGAGGAACATTTTGAGTATCCCCACTTGCTGGTCATTTCCGGTATGAAGACTGCACAAAGTGGCCATAAAACGTTGATTTGTGGACTCAGGGATATGAGAGGCAGATTTTGATATAAACTCTGTGTCTCTAGCATGCTTAGTTCATGAGTTATTGTCAAACATAGCGCAGAAAATGGTTCAAGCCGTTTTTTTGGCAGGAAATGTCTTGCATGTGTTGATTCGTAGCCCCAGTTGGTGGTGGTAGCAACCCTACTTCCTGGCCGCTCTCCTCGCCTACAAAATAGTCACAGAAACAAAACTAGGACGACGAGAGAGCCCTTGAGATGGGCTTTCCAATGGTATAAAACTTGTACAAATCCAGCATTCTTTTGAGGGTGATTTGGCCGTCCTTATGTTGTACACCTCTCTTTGACAGTTCTATGTACAAAAATCCCATTGAACATGCTCTTGAGGAACATTCTGATTATCCCCACTTGCTGGTCATTTCCGGTATGAAGATTGCACAAAGTGGCCATAAAACGTTGATTTGTGGACTCAGGGATATGAGAGGCAGATTTTTATATGAACTTTGTGTCTCTAGCATGCTTAGTTCATGAGTTATTGTCAAACATAGCGCAGAATTTGTTTCAAGCCTTTTTTTGGCAGGAAATGTCTTGCATGTGTTGATTCGTAGCCCCAGTTGGTGGTGGTAGCAACCCTACTTCCTGGCCGCTCTCCTCGGTTACAAAATGGTCACAGAAACAAAATTAATACGAGGAGAGAGCCCTTGAGATGGGCTTTCCAATGGTATAAAACTTGTACAAATCCAGCATTCTTTTGAGGGTGATTTGGCCGTCCTTATGTTGTATTTCTCTCTTTGACAGTTCTGTGTACAAAAATCCCATTGAACATGCTCTTGAGGAACATTCTGAGTATCCCCACTTGCTGGTCATTTCCGGTATGAAGATTGCACAAAGTGGCCTTAAAACGTTGATTTTTGGATACAGGGATATGAGAGGCAGATTTTTATATAAACTTTGTGTCTCTAGCATGCTTAGTTCATGAGTTATTGTCAAACATAGCGCAGAATTTGTTTCAAGCCGTTTTTTCGCAGGAATTCTCTTGCATGTGTTGAAACGTAGCCCCGGTTGGTGGTGGTAGCAACCGTACTTCCTGGCCGCTCTCCTCGACTACAAAATCGTCACAGAACCAAATTAGGACGACGAGAGAGCCCTTGAGATGGGCTTTCCAATGGTATAAAACTTGTACAAATCCAGCATTCTTTTGAGGGTGATTTGGCCGTCCTTATGTTGTATTTCTCTCTTTGACAGTTCTGTGTACAAAAATCCCATTGAACATGCTCTTGAGGAACATTCTGAGTATCCCCACTTGCTGGTCATTTCCGGTATGAAGATTGCACAAAGTGGCCTTAAAACGTTGATTTTTGGATACAGGGATATGAGAGGCAGACTTTGATATAAACTTTGTGTCTCTAGCATGCTTAGTTCATGAGTTATTGTCAAACATAGCGCAGAATTTGTTTCAAGCCGTTTTTTTGGCAGGAATTCTCGTGCATGTGTTGATACGTAGCCCCAGTTGGTGGTGGTAGCAACCCTACTTCCTGGCCGCTCTCCTCGCCTACATAAAACCGTCACAGAAACAACAATATGATGAGGACAAAGCCCTTGAGATGGGCTTTCCAATGGTATAAAACTTGTACAAATCCAGCATTATTTTGAGGGTGATTTGGCCGTCCTTAAGTTGTATTTCTCTCTTTGACAATTCTGTTTACAAAAATCCCGTTGAACATGCTCTTGAGGAACATTCTGAGTATCCCCACTTGCTGGTCATTTCCGGTATGAAGATTATACAAAGTGGCCATAAAACTTTGATTTTTGGACTTAGGGATATGAGAGGCAGACTTTGATATAAACTTTGTGTCTTTATAGCATGCTTAGTTCATGAGGGTGATTTGGCCGTCCCTACTTTGTATTTCTGTCTATGTATTTCTCTGAAAACACGGCGAGCGAATTTCCTGTCACGTTGACCAAATGACATCCTGTCATGCATTGTTTACGAGACAAACTTGTCATACTGACAAGATTCCAAGTACGTAACACAGAATTCTATTTTTCTTTGACAAGAAAGTGACGTCTTTCACTTTGCGCATGCACTCATTATAGCGGTATATAAAGAGTGGTCAGTATGACAAGACATTTTGACAAGACATTGACGAGATCATTTTAGTCATTGTGACAACCTTGGCGAGATCTAATTAATTGTGCACAAATTTAGAACTCGAGGTTTATTCAAAACCATTGTAGGTATAATAGCCTTTCCTACACAGTAGCTTACATTTCAATGTGTGTAAGTTTATAGCTATAAGTAGGAAGTTCAATTGAAACAAATTTTGTTCAAAATTACACACCATAGACAGTAAAGCCCAAAAAGTCTATACTTGGAACGAAGCATTTAAAAGTAACATATTTGTTCTTAGCAAGACTAGGATCACAAATCATATCTTGTTTGTTGCTTACCAATGATTGTGAGAATAAGCAACTTTAAAACAAAATCTTAACGAGACTCATGGTGAATACTTGAAGCCCTAAATGTAGATGCAGGCAAGAAACACAATTGGCGAATATCCCAATAGGTTCCAATTGGAAAAATTATCTATGAACTTTATAAAAATAATAGAGTCCATTTCCTTTTTCTGGGACATGCTCTCCACACAAAAGAAGTGGCCGACTGTTAAAAATTGTTACTAAAATTAAAGTCTTTGTACAAAGGTTCAAGCAAAAATGTCAATCAACAGACTGACAAAAACCACATTTTGAAATAATCAACATACTGACAAAAAGTACTTGCTCAATCCACAGACTGACGCAAAGCTATTGCAAACGCTCATTGTAACAAGTCACTCTGTGGTTTGATGCGAAAATGCTCAGCCACAATCTCACCGAGGCGTGTGCACAACCCTATGGATTGGGAACCCTCGTAGTCGTGAGAGTAGTAACTTCGCGCGAAGCAGCAGTCTCGCGAGATAGTTGCGAGAGAGCCGTTTCGCTATCAACGCGACAGACATTTAACGACTTGTCCGCAAGTCTAGCACAAGAGTAGCTAAGCACATCAAAATTATGCTTACCAGAATATGAACACCGGCCAAAATACACACGTACCACATATGTACCTCTGGTATTCCGCTCATTTTTGCTTAGCAGAAGATAGTGAAGCTACATTCTCTGCTTAGCAGCTGTATGAAAGTGGGCCCAGGGCTGGTTATCAAATATTTGGGTCAATGATAAAAATTAAAAAAATAACTGTATGGATGGTTATGGAGAACAATAGACTGTGCAAGGCTCGCGCGTATTCGAACTTCGAGACCATTGTATGTGGTCCCAACCATATGGAGTTTTACGTGGGCGAGATTTTGTTTTGTCAATTTTTTTAGTTTAACATATTTTATTGACCATGAACACTATATATGTTGTTGGGAATGTAACACTAAGTGATACAAAATATGAAAGTAAAATCAATTCCACAATGTAACGAAGAAAACCCGAAAATTAAACTTGACCTCAGCTTCCGGTTACTTGCCAAAAATTAAGAATGTTTGCCCAGCTCCGAAACTTTAATGTAAACGCTTGCTTTGGTCGCGCGATGATCGTCAGCGTCCTCTTTAAACTTGTTTGTTGTTTGTTTGTTTGTTTGTTTGTTTGTTTGTTTGTTTGTTTGTTTGTTTGTTTTACGACCGTATGCCATCTAGATCTAGACGGTTCACAGGTGAAAACACGCACGCGCAAGGGACTTGCTCACACATAACGTACATGAAACTTGGCCCAATTTCATAGAGCGGCTAAGCACAACAATTTGCTTAGCATGAAATTTCTTCCATGATTAAAACAGGATTACCAACCAAATTTCCATGTGTTGCATATTGCTTGTTACTGCCTGGTATTAAGCTATTGTTTGCTTATCCTGAAAATCAAGTGGAAATTTGGTTGGTAATCCTGTTTTTATCAAGTGTTCAAGAATGCTCTGTGTGTAAAATAAAGTGACATGGTGTTTAGTCGTAATAAACGTTTGGCGCAAACATTCTTAGGGCTCTGTCATTAAGTGCAAGTGTATCGTTTTAAACACTATCTGTGTGTCTTAAACATTATTGGGAAACTGAGTTTCCGAATGTACCAAAAAAGGTTAAGTTCACGAGAGTGCCACTTTACCAATATTCAACAAAGATCAAGCAACTTTGAGTTTCAGCTTTTGTTAACCCCGAATGTAGTTAGGCGTGTTCATCGATGCAGTGAAGTATCCGAATGAATGTACTCTTCATGATGTTTTATGAATTTAACTTAAACCGAAGCAGGACACAAAGTCAAAAATGGAGTTGCTACCGTAATGGCATAAAGAACAATGTCCCAAAACTCACCGCGTGTTTGTTGGGGTGTTTGTTTGTTTGTTTGTTTGTTGGGGTGTTTGTTTGTTTGTTTATTTGTTTGTTTGTTTGTTTGTTGGTTTTTGTTTCGTTTTCCATCGTGATTAGTCCCCCCCTATTGTGACTGATGCATCAGAGAGATTTAATCGATCCATGAAGAATTGTTAGTATAACTGTCGCTTTTGGAATGCTCTGCCACCTTTAATCAGTTATGCTGTATGAAATACAGTTTGTGTCGCTTGTCGTGTAATCGTTGATAATTGTGTTTATCAAGCATCAATTCAACAAACTATCTTATTTATATTTCTATACCAAGCGGTGTCTTCGAATGATCCTACAAAGTCGGAAATTGAAGAGGTGAAAAGCGTTGTACGTTACGCTCCAATTAAGAAGTACTCCTTTCTAGCAACAAAAATGCCCTTCGATCTTTGTCGGTTTCCCCCCAGTGTCAATAGATTTAGTTGTTAGCAGACATCAAGCTAATAAAAGACGTGTTTATTCATCTAGATCACCCGGGAGGCATCGATTTCCGGGGGACAAAATCTCCTGCCACACCGGCTGGCAATTTTTCCAGGTAACTTGGAGGCAATCAACTGCACTGCATGTACAAGGAACACTTCGGAAGTACAGCATACATTTATACCAATATCTTACTGTCCCCAAGGCAACTATGTGGAAATTAACATGTGAATGTTTTGTCGTCAAAGAGAGTGCCTGGAACTGGTTGCCTGTAAAGTGCCTCGTGTGACATGGCCCTGACAGAGCGGTCCGAACCGCCGCTTTTCTGCGTAATATGTGCCACAGGTTCGCTCAAGGCAGTTGCGCAAACACAGGAGAAATCAGCATGTAAAACAAACTGGATTAGTTGAAAAGCCAATACATCACAGTGGCGTAACTAATTAAGCAAGGGCTTGTTGGGGGGCCGGGGAAGGGCACGCGTGGCCCCAACTGATTTCCATGATTCGAAGGGCTATTTATTGCGAATTATTGCGTTCCCGTTTGTTACAGTGACGAGAATAGATCTTTCTTTTGAACCATTTTCATAATAACTCTGATCTATTCTCCAGAGTCGAAGAGACTCCGTAATGCTGATGTAAAAACTCTCCAATTTACTATTCACATTATAAATATATATTTATATACATCAATTTAAATTACTTTGCATGGTTTGATTTGGTTTTATTGGTTTTTATTACAGTCACGATCATTACATAAAAGTGCATAATTATTAATGACATATATATGGGAAATTTACAACGCGGTACAGTACGCTACACAGTACATCATGGGAAATGTTTAAATCTTGCGTGACTTACATAATGAAGTTTGAGTTAGTTGATCACAAGATTTCCGAATACTTGTTTTTTTTTATCTTTTGAATAATGACACTTGACTTGTTTGAATGTTATACTCTGTGCATGTCAGTGACAAATATGGTTATAATGCGAAACTCAGTTTTTTAGCCTGCGCCTCGTAAGTTGTAATTACTCAATGTAATTATCTGAAAATGACCTCATCGGGGCAAACAGACAACTCTATATCCCATTTAAGAAAATACAGTAAGAAAGCAATTTAAGAGTCATTAATTTACTTAATTACCGGTACTATAGTTATACCAAGAAAGAAACTGTAATGTTACAGAGAAAATTTGTAATTTCTTTTTGAGTTAAAAACATGTATACGTCGATAGCGACGACGCTAAAGTTTAGATAATTACATGGTAACTAATTAGTTTATAATTCGTTAATAAGTATATCTAAAACAAACCAAAGCTTCAATCTTGTGCCATCATTTAGGCAAGCACTATTCCATAGATTGCGCGTTACGTTTATTGTTTAACGCATCATGATTCTTTGACCGATGATGTTGACGCAAATAGGGCCCAATTTTATAGAGCTGTTTAAGCACAACAAGTTGCTAAGCACAACTAAAATATGCTTACCATATCAAGGTTACCAGCCAAAATACTACTCCACAAATATCATCTGTGACTGGTATACCGCTCATTTTTGCTTAGCAGAAAGTTGTTAAGAACTAATTGCTGCTTAAGCGGCTCTATGAAACTGGTGCCTGTATATACGAAGCGGCAGCGTGACTTAAAATTAAGCCCTGCACGCAACGCGTATCCCTTATGCGTCAAAGCATTGGTGCAGATACAGGGCACATGCAAATAATGTAACCATAATAATTATTTTATGAAGAAGGTTATGAGTTTCTTTACCAGAGTTTGGGGAACCGGAGCTGCCACACTTTGACAGACTGAATATTTTGTCCGACAGACCACTTTGTCCGACTAATGACGATCTGCAAGACAGCATTGGTTGGACATGATGGTGCCAATCTATTGTCGAACAAAAACTCCTCGTTACGCTGTGGACTGACGGTTAGATATTTGGACTGAACAACACGCACGGTGGCAGCTTTTGAGAAAACGTGAACTTTCCCTTCCGATCCAAACAATTATAGTTGTAGGATAACATGAAATTAAGTCCATCTTAGACAGTTGGCACACAATATTGACATTGTTATGACTGATCTTAATAGTATATAGAAAATGTTGAGAAATCTGAGAAACGATTCATGCGTGACTCGTTTCTCAGATTCATATGTTTGTGGGTGAAAAATTATCCAAACCATATTACTTCGAAGGGACTCCTTTCTCAAAATAGTTTAAACTATCAACAGCTGCAGTGCTTATCACCAAGTCATGTTTATGGTCATTAATTTTTGGAGTATTTACCAATCTATTACATTACCAAATATTTAATTAACAAACTGAATTGTTTACATTTTCAGTTTGGATCAAAGATGTGCACACAAATTCCCAACGTTCCTCTGCCAGGCACATAACGATGTGTTTCTGGCAAGTTTCTTGAAACAAAACACAGAAGAGATTGACTTCAGTTTAACCATGGATGTTCCATTCAGAGGAGAGGTGAGTTCCAGTATTTTATATAATCATAGTCGAAAGGATGCGCGCAAACGGAGAAAGTTTGCGACTTGATAAACCGGTGCACATAAACATGTCATACAATATATGAACGTGATAGAGTGGCTGAAGAGAATAATAAGAGAATGATGAGAATGATGCGTATTCTGCGCCTTGAACACCCAGCAGGGTGGATATGTGCGCATTACAAGTCTTATTATTATTATTATTATTATTACAATTAAAGAACTTCCTTTCTCCGTTGCTGGTAACAATATTCCGGTCTTGGTAGATTTTAGACGCCCCTGGAGAAATCTTCAAGGGTAAATCGTTGTTGTAATACTAAGATAGCTTATTTTATTGTTAAGTTGAGTAATCGCTTAAAAGGTTTCTTATTAAATTAGGCGATGCATCAATAGACATATAGGAGGCCCGTGTGCTGATGGTGAGGCGGGTAATGGGGTTCAAACACCAATCGCCGACCCCCGACCTATACCTCCACGCACCCGACGCTCTTGTTACTATAATTTCACAAATAATTTCATCGACTGTACTATTGAAAAAAATGCAGTATTATGAACCAATAACGCATCCTCGCATTTATCTCATCATCCTTCATCTATTAGGGATGAACGTACATGGGGAGGCTATCCCAATTTCAAGTCCTAAGTGGTTATGGTGGTCCTCTGGCCCAGTTTCCCACACCCTCGCCTTTTTAACGGCATTGTCTTACTTTGTTTCCTTTTGTGGTATTCCATCCGGATAATATACTTAAATGATTGTTTAACAGTTTTTAACATTTTCGTTATCGTGTTTTTTTAAAAAATTTTTATCGTACTTCATTTTTAAAGTTCAGCTTGTGTCCGATACAATGGACCACTATCTGTACTGGGCTACATGTGATTTCTTTTTAGAAACTATTAATTAAGTGATTTATATAAAACGTTATTACTAGCGTAACCATGCCGTTGCAATAATATTGATACCAATAAGGTGCAACCGAAATGAGCAATAATGATCGTGCATTGTTTTTGTTTTCCACTATGAGATGATCTTTTCACAAGTTTTTTTGTTGGTAATGTGCTCGGTGAAAACTAGAGGATGTGAACTGTTTCAAAATCCAATGATGTGTTAACAGTACAAAAAAAATGTTACAAAAGTGTGATTACTGCCTTTCAAATCTCTTAGGCTGGTTTAAAAATGGTGGGGTCGTGTTTTCGTAAAAGTTCGATTCGGTTACCAAATTAATGTCTGAAGATTTGTCAAGACCTGGCAGTATGAACTTTATAATTGGTGAGCTTTCGGTATGCAATTTGGCAATTAATCGGTTAAATACTAATATTTGTATCTGACTTGTACTTTATCTTTAACTAAAACTGGATGTAACATGGTGCATTGAACAACGTAATCCACTTGTAATGATAGTGCGTTAATATATTTTTCATCCGCATAATATCACAAACGATCTGTATAGGCGCCTTTTTTTCTTCAATAAAACACCCACAATCGGCGTCTTGGCTGCTTGGAAACGCCTTCTATTTGTAAATTATGTGACATTGCTTTAATCTTCTAATGCCAAGATTTATCTTCATTTCGTTCAACGTACTAAGAAATTGACATCCGGCCAATGCGTACGTTTCGCTATAAAAACTATTTGCTGAATATCTCTCAACTTTTGGGGAAACAAAGC
Organism: Plazaster borealis; assembly: GCA_021014325.1. Taxonomy (NCBI): domain Eukaryota; kingdom Metazoa; phylum Echinodermata; class Asteroidea; order Forcipulatida; family Labidiasteridae; genus Plazaster; species Plazaster borealis. The sequence goes on from CM037472.1 coordinate 11,090,185, forward strand.
TTACGAAAGTATATCAACAAAGAATGACCGTTCACAAATAAAATCACCTTCACACAAAAACAAATTTCATAGTTTTAACTTAATCTACCGATACATAAAGAAATTTTCACCACAACTCAAGTTAACAGAAACCCTTCACTGACAAATACATTTTGGTTATGTTTGTGATCAAAACGATAACGTCTGCGATAGGCAACCGCAAACACATCAGAAATACCATGGGTAACTCTGCCAATGTTGGCGTCGCGCAACTTATCACCAGAAAAATCGCACCCGTTGATGGCGAACATGTTTAAGTTTTGCACAAGCGGAGCGCACCCATGGTTTTAAGTTTTCTAATTCGTTGCTGTCTAGTTTTTTGGTGTGTTCTTTGAAAGTAATACAATATGAATGTATTTGAACTCTTTACAATGATCATGCAATTAAAGAGTTGTGCAGGACACAACATCAAAAAAGGATGTTGCTGCCGTAATGACAGGAAACAGTCATTGTCCCTAAACTCCTGACATTTTTTTTGTTCCCACCATGATCTTCTTTTCTCCTACTAATTTGGGGCATTGGAGACGGTCTCGGACACAGTGCCGGTCGCTTCACCGTCAACCACCTGGTTCGAATCTCGCTGTCTACAAAACAGCTCCCTGATCCCTTTACGGAACGGCTCGTTGGTCATGGTGTAAATGACTGGATTCACACAGGAATTACCCGTGGCCAAGATGATAGTGAGACGGTGGAAAGGTCCATCTAGAGTCAATGAAACACCGAAATTGAAGAGCAGGAAACGGACTTGGTTTGGAATCCAGCACACACCGAATGTTATGACGCAGGCCAGGAGTGTCTTCACCAGGGTCTGGGAAGCTCGGAGCTGCCACATCTCGCGCTGGTCGTTTGGATTTACTACTAAAGAGGCTGCAAGAGAAGGCAAAGTCGATACAAGCTAACGCACTGGTTCAATCCAACCAGAGTTAAATTTCCGGTTTTTGTGGTATGAATCGATCGTTTGCCGTTCAGGGTCTAGGGTCTAAAGCAACTTATCGCATTCTATGGTCGCGATTAAAATCAGGTGGGTCACCAAGTTTGAAGTTTTCATTTAGTTTTCTAAAGGTTAAAATATCTATTGTGGTTTTACTTTAATCTTTAATCCAAGGCGCCTATATAGCTCAAGTCAGTGGAGGGAAAACTAAATCGTATCATTTATTCCTATTACTTTATAGTACTTGCCAGCTTAAACTGAAAATCAGAAAAGAGAAACAAATTGTATATGCACCGAGTCCATCGATAAATGGAAAGTTGCTCGTCCATCACTGGATATGAAATGAGATAAAATGACTTAATAACTTACCCGTTCGAGCAGTAAACACCCTCACTTGTCTGTTGAGCGTTGAGATAACTTTCAGTTGCGCAAAAATCATCACAATAAATGGAGCGAAGAAGTTGACTGTGAAAGTGTACAAGCCAAATGCCGCCCGAGCTCCTCCGTTAAACCATCCTATAAAATGACACCCCACTACTTCATCTTCTTCATGCGCAAGGAAGGAGTACAATCTTAAAACTGCGGCAAAAACCCAGCACGCAGCGATTATGATGTGCTTGTTTCGTTTGATGAAAAGAGTCTTGTATTTGTGTGGGTAGACGATGGCGACATAGCGCTCCAAATTGATCGCGGTCAAACCCAAGACCGACGTCATCGTGAAAAACCAAAACAAGTACCTGCTGGTGTAAAATCGACACCAAAACTCACCGAAGAACCCCGGGTTCGGAGTGGATTGAGTGTTAGGCAGGAGATAAACGGGGATTACTATAACACAGACCATGAAATCTACAATGGAGAGATGCACTAATAAATCACTGGTATTAGACCGCAGGGACGGCACACGGAGGAGTACGATGACAACCAGTAAGTTACCAGTGATTCCAACCACGCAGATCACGCAGTAGAGAGCTAAGATAAACTTGGTGAAGCCATCGCTTTCTCCCGTTGCAAAATCCTCGTTACTTTTAGTTCCATTGAAAATTGTAGGCAAAGTCGTGCCAAGACTCTCAAATTGATCCATGGTGGTTCATTTATGGCGTGCCTTGAGTTGGAATATTTGTCTGTATGGAAGTATCTTTGAATTCTAACAACAATTCAGTTGACGTTATTTCCCAGTTCTGCTCGTTGAGTTTGTTTATCAAGCAGTTACTTTATACCAGATTCTTCAGCAGCAACCCAGTCTGCTGTCACTAGAGCAACCGTGTCGAAGATATGCGCGCACACGGAGAAATGTTGCGTGCGACTTGATATTAGACGTATAACATGTCATGAAATAATATGTGAACGTGGTAATTGCTTAAAAGGTTTCTTATTAAGGCGATGCATCAAGATGATGCATTAATAGACATAATTATAATAGCCCCGTGTGCTGATGACAAGGTGGGTATAATAAAGGGTTTGAACGCCAATCCCCGACCCTTGACCCGTGTTACTAAAATTAGTTTCATGGTGGATCAGATCGACTGTTCCAACCTCGTTCCCAGTGGTGTACGATCTCGCCGCGCCATTTTATTTTTCTTTCCCAGAATGCCTTGCTCGATTGTACCGTTATTAATCAATAACCCATCGACTTCAAGGAAGTACGGACTCGCGTTTATCTCCTTATTCTTCATCTACCTTGTTAAGGATGAACGTACATGGGGAGGTATCCAATCTCAAATTCTAAGTGGTTATGGTGGTCCTATGGCCCAGTTTCCCACACCCTCGCATTTTTAACGGCATAGTCTTACTTTCTTTCCTTTTGTGGTATTCCATCCGGATATAAAATACATAAATGGTTGTTTAAACATTGTTTATAACTTGTTCACTATCGTGTTGATATTTTGTATTGTTCTTCGTTAATGTTAAAGCTCAGCTTGTGTCCGCTACAATAATTAAGTGATTTATATTACACATTATTACCAGCATAAAAAACACGCCGTTGCAAATTATTTCAATTGCGGCAACCGAAATAAGCAATATGATCGTCCACGAAATCCTTGGCAAAAACGACATTGTGACAGTATTACGTGCCAAATGGTGTCCTGTGCCCATTGCGCATGCTCAGCTGACGTTGTTTGGCGGATGACACTTTTTGGCATGACACCGGGATAGATGAATCGTTTCTTGTAAATCTATACGGCAAGTTCTAGTTATAGCCAACCATATTTTGACACTTGACCTTAACATTGTAGTTATATTATTATTTACTGTGACTGTGCTGTGATATGATGTGTACTGCTACTTTCTTGTAAGAATACATTAGTTGTAGGGGATTTATCTTGTCTATTTGAGATGTCATTGTGGTTTTATGTAGAATTTTGTGAATTCTTGTCCTTTTTCAGTAGAGGACCGTTCCTCCTTCCTATCCCCTCATACAACGGGGACAGATCATTTCAAATATATCTAGTAATACTGTTTGGATTGCCGCGACACGCCGTGTAACAGACTTACTCTGGAGAACTATCTGATCGCTTTAATGTACACTACTCAACAGGGAATACGTTAATTTTAAAGCAATTATCAGCCTTTGTCTTTAATTGCTCTCGCTACACATAGATCCATTGCAAACTAATGCTTGGTTTATTCTCAATAACACACGCTGTCAATCAGTGTTACCAAGCAGTATAATATCAACCACAGATTGATACGCAATATCAACAAATACTGGCTCTGATTATTGCGGGTGGACAGACTGCCTCTGCTCCTGACAGTGCTTAAATGATTTTCATTGATATCAGCCTAATCGAAAAATGATTAGCCACCAACGTAATATTCCTTCTGATTGACAGTGCCTGTACAAACTTCCTGGCATTGGATCTATTTGTTATAATTAATCTTTATAACTATACTCTACTCGTTTGTGGAAACCAGTTGTCTGAAGATTGTATGCTAGTGGGAGAGTTGTGTCCACTACATGTTCTAACAGAGTTTGAGTGCCTGAAAATTCAACCCATCACACTGAGCTCAATTTCTGCGGTCTACAATCTAGATTCATCGGGTTGTGTCTATTTATGATCAGGCACAAATTGATGTTTGTTACCGATTTTTTTCGTCAAGGGTATTTATAAATGGCAATAACAGTGTGATGAGCCCGTCTTCACTGCATGATAATGACCTTGCCTAATTATCAACCATCAGCTTGCATTGGCTTTGTCTGAAGCAAAAACAAACTGTTGACAAAAGCAATTTTTTTTAAATTAAATGTACGGGGGTTATATTGAGTTAATATTCGTACTGTTCAATTTGAGAATGATTCTTAAGATCCACTAGTCTTTGGGTTCTTAAGATTAAATTCCAAGATATATGAAGCAGTGCAATGGTGGTGATCAAACAAGTATACGTATCATCGTATGACAATGAAAAATACACCTTAGTAAAAATGACGTCACAGTTTTTTTACCAATTTGCAGAAGAATGGGGAACCATTGTGTCTCTGCTGAACACCTGTCGGAAATGAGTCCCCAGTTAAAGCACTTTATTTATTTATTATTGTTTGGTTTATTTCAGAAATAAAAAAACATCACAGCCTTAGGGAGGCTGAATTAAGTTTTTACAATATGAATAATCTTAAAAAAAACAAATATTAACCATAACAAGATAAAAGTTAGAGAATTAAAAAAAATTGTAAACCAAAACAACATGGATGATTATGATTTAAAAACATACATGAACATTAAAAGGACACGTTGCCTTGGATCGGACGAGTTGATCTAAAAAAAAAAAGCGTTTGAAACCGTTTGTTATAAAATGCATATATGTATAGAAAGACGTTATAAAAGTAGAATACAATGATCCACACAAATAATGTCTCAAAATTGCGTGGTTTTCCTTTTACTTTGCGAACAAACAAGGTCGGCCATTTTGTGGAGTCAAAATGTTGACTCCACAAAATGGCCGACCGTGTTTGTTCACGATGTAAAGGGAAAACCATTCAATTTCGAGACATATTTGTGTGGATCATTGTATTCTACTTTTAAAACATCTTTCTAACTGTATGAATTTTATAAAAAACGGTTACAAATGCTTTTTATAGACCAACTCGCCCGATCCAAGGCAACGTGTCCCTTTAATGACCACAACTCAGACATGGATAACAAAGACATGGACAACAATGACAGCAACTCATACATGGACAACAATGACAGCAACTCACCCATGGACAACAATGACAGCAACTCAGACATGGACAACAATGACAGGAACTCAGACATGGACAACAAATACAGCAACTCAGACAAGGACAACAGTGACAGCAACTCACCCATGGACAACAAGGACAGCAACTCAGACAAGGACAACAATGACAGGAACTCAGACATGGACAACAAATACAGCAACTCACCCATGGACAACAATGACAGCAACTCACCCATGGACAACAATGACAGCAACTCAGACATGGACAACAATGACAGGAACTCGGACATGGACAACAATGACAGCAACTCAGAAAAGGACAACAATGACAGCAACTCACCCATGGACAACAATGACAGCAACTCAGACATGGACAACAATGACAGGAACTCAGACATGGACAACAAATACAGCAACTCACCCATGGACAACAATGACAGCAATTTTAATTACTATTTAATTACTACTTTAAATTCTAAAATACGAAGTTGATTTTTCGTAAAATTAACTGTTTTTTGCGTTCCATAGTATATAGAGATAAGGTACAGGACTATTTTTGTACCGGTTAGTTTTGATGCGAGGAATGGAGAGGTGATTACTGTTTCTTAATTTATGACTATGAGATTGTGTTCTTTGTTCAGGAAGCCAGCTACTAAATGTTTCATCTTTAAGTAGGTTTCATACAAATTTATAACACTTTATAAGCATTGCCGTCAACAGACCGTGACG